>CAMZMU010000086.1:19682679-20198088 GCA_947311845.1 Poa pratensis
TTCCTGGACGGGCGACTTTGCCTCCCGCTCGCCAGGCCAACTCCGGGCGCCGCTTTCCTCGCCAGATCGAACCCCAAAACCAGCTCCACTTCTCCATCAAACTCAGCTCCACTTCTCTCTCTCTCGTCGCTAATGCGCCGTCTTCCATCGTCGTCGTGGGCTCCGCCAACACCTACAATCCTGCATCTATGTGGAGACCGAACGTTTCCCGCTCGTCGGCGAGACAGTTGCCATGCGTGCTGGCCACAACCTTGCCGTGGGAAGAGCACTAATCAGGGCACCTGCGGGGGCGGCTCGCGTGGGGGACGACGCCAACATGCGGCTACTCACGGACGCCGGCAGAGCCGCGCCCTGTCACGAGCCCTGAATCCGCTCCAATCGAGCCGGTCTCCTCCGCCTGCCCGAGCGAATGCGGGGAGTGGGGATTCTCGATTGAATCGGTGGGCGGTGGCAGTCGCACCGAGATATGGACTGTGGGGATTATCGATTCGTGAGGTATGACCTTGGCGCGTAGGTGCAGGCCATCTCTCGACACAGGAGGACCTCGCCGGAGGACGGACGGCAGCGGCGGCGGCGCAGCGCAGAGGCACGGGAGCGAGATCGATCTGTTTTGGTTGAGGGGTTGACTGAGAAACAGAACTATATAATATTGTTAACGGTGTCCGTGGTACGTCGTCCTACGTGGCCTCGCTATAAAAGAAACCAATCCGGACGACAACCAGGATCGCTAGCCCAAACCGACCGCACATGCATATGGGCCAAGACCAATAGCCACCTCAATCAACACGAATCGGCAAGAACTACAACACGAATCGGATTACAGATAGCAGGATTACAATGGATTACAAATAGCCACCTCCGACGCTGGATTTCTCCCACAGTCAAGCTATCTGCTTTGCCAAATTCACTGATCGATCCTTCCACACATCGAACAACATATTGAACATCCTACCTTGCCACCCAGGATCCGCCGCTACACTTGACGCCGCCGTCTGAACCAAGGTCGTCGCTACAGGTGAAATATTAATCTTCGACATATTGATGTTGCACAAATTGTTTAGAAAATATAAATACTCTGTGGTAGGCATGGTTTCAATCTAATTTTCATCAGCACATGCAAAATTACAGACAGCTAATTCTGCCAGCACACTAATTCTTTAACTATGAACAGAACTAAACAATGATGCCCGGAATCTGCTATCAGGCAGACCTACATGTTAATCACTGAACTGATACTGGTATCACACAAAAAACAGACTGCTTAGCTTCTGTCAGGGAAGAGAATTTACTCTTTTAAAAATGATCTAGGTTAGAGTAAGAGTTAACCTGATCTGGTTTGTATAAAACTAGGAAATGATTTTCATCAATAATAACCAATCTAATTTTGTAAAATGATTTATGTTACTGCATCGAAGCATTACAACAGTCTCAGCTTAGCATTTTTAATTATTTACTATCATTTTTGGTGTGATTGCAGAAAATGGATCAAAGCGTTGAATCAACCAAGGATTCCAATATTTCAAAAGATGCAAATCAAGCGAGACGTGAACGTGATAGAGCTCGGCGAAATAGTTTGACGGCCGACAAAAAGGAGGAGATTAATGCACGTAGAAGAGCAGCTAGGCAAAAGAAAACGCAAGATCAAAGGACTAATAGGCAAAATATATCCGCGGAAAAAAGGCAGGAAAGAGAGTGCACGGCGACGCACATCTAGGCAAAGCAAATCTGAAGAGGAGAGGGCAAAACTGCTAGCTCAGCGCAATGCAAACGCTGCGGCTAAGAGGAACACCCCGTGCCCTCAATCCATAGCGATGCAGTGCCCAAATGCAACAACTTTACATTCGATAGACCTAGCATCAAGCAAACACGGATCATCAGTCAAATAGGGAATTGCTTCACCTTTAGCAAGCTCGCCAGAGTATACCATCAGAACCGACGGTAACACACCGATCTTTCCTCCCTATTATTTATGTCATGGACTATTAATGCATCATACTTACCAGATCGAGAATGTTGTAGGAGACATGGAGGTCTTCCTTAGCGGTATCATGGATGAGAATACAATCGCCGACGACCTCATGGACGAGGAGTGCTACATGTATGCGTGAAGGTACTTACGCAGCCTTTTCAACCATCTCGGTTAAGAGTCAAATATGAAATAATGATGTGACATACTATTTGTGTAGGTTTCGACGCTGATGACATGGACCTCGATACACCGATAGACTTATCCGACGAGGGTGGTATCGATCCTTTTGACTTTGTGTACTCAAACCTCCCAGAAACGCACATCCTAAAGCAAGTCCCAATGCGAACACTGCCATGCCAAGAAGTTTGAGCATGAGACCCGGTTTCTGCTCGAAACGGACAGATCGAACTGGCTGAACCAACGCCAATCCCGGAGCTGATGAGGCTATGGTCTAGCGCGGATGCGGACAGTCGACATTTCCGGAGAGCATACGATTCTTCAACGGCCACTTCTCCTTCACAACCCTTGGCGTCAGTCTCGCAACGACTGCACGAACATGGTCCGGTGTACACATTCCGAGCACAAGGCAAAATGTACCACAACGTGCATTCGTTCGGGCCAGGCTCTCGCCCGGAACATCTACAACTCTACTTCTACGACGACGATCCCAGCCTGATCCATCGCAAGGAAGCCACCAAGGAACTAGACCAGGAGGTCGTCAGTAAGGTTGTGGAAATACTGAGAGGAAACCCCTACTCCGAGACGTTTAGGAGATTGGGCGAGCATAAGGATAACCTTGAGGACTACCGTATAGAACTAAACACCGACAAAAAGCTAGACCAACGGAGATACAACACACCGGTGTCGTCCGAGGTGGCTGCGATATGGGTCGAGGGCAGCGACCTGGCAAATAGGTTCAAGCGGCATTACCCTCTACGGTAACAACAACGAGAGGCATGGTATACATGCCACACAAGGATGCTATGACCCGCTCTCGTACCCCCTCTTCTTCCCAAAGGGTGAGCTCGGTTGGCATCCGAATATACCTAAACGTGATAAGTCTTGGAACCTTGCACAGCTACCAAGAGCAGATCGTGAAGATGATCCAGGTTCGGCTATCTCTGATACTTTGCATTTTTTGTCTATCCTTGGCATATGTTGCATAACCTTCTTTTTTCTGTCACAGAGGGGGGTGGCCGTTTATGCGTCTCCGTCAGGGACTACTACTGTTACCGACTACAGACGTCCTGCTATATTCAACCCCATACTGCATGGAGGGCGTCTGTTCCAGCAATGGGGGTGGACATGTACATAAAGATCGAGGGCTGCAGGTTGAATTGGATCAGGGAGCACCAACCGTAGATACGTGCTGATCTATATAAAGGCATTGTCGATAGCATCACAGCCGGAGAGACACGAGCAAGCGCTGTTGGCACAAGGATTGTGCTACCATGGAAATTCCAGGGGTGTTTCCGAGCATGAAGCGGAGGCATATGGACGCCATGGCATTGGTACAGACGTACGGCAAGCCCGACATCTTCCTGACGATGACATGCAACCCAAACTGGCAGGAGATACAGGATGCCCTGCTTCCAGGCCTACCCCGCAGGACCGGCCAGATATTGTGGCTCGAGTGTTTAGGGCCAAGCTGGAGACGATGAAAGTATGCTGACCAAGAAGAACATCCTGGGCGTTGTGAAGGCGTGGGTCTACGTGGTCGAGTTCAGAAGAGGGGCCTCCGCATGCCCATTTCCTATTGATCATGGATTCCAACTATAAGCTCGTTGTGCCAGAGCAGTATGACCGCCTCATATCAGCAGAGCTCCCAGACAAGGATAAGTACCCGGAGCTACACGCCATGGTCGTGAAACATATGATGCACGGCCCATGCGGTGCCCTAAAGCCAAACAACGTGTGTATGCAAGATGGGTCGTGCAAGTGTAGGTACCCACGGACGTTCAACGAGACCACCATACAGGGGAAGGACTCATACCCCATTTATCGGAGACGGAAGGACGGCCGTTCAGCGAAGGTCCGTGGTGCGACGCTCGACAATAGATGGGTTGTGCCTTACAACCCTTACCTCTTGCAGATGTTCAACTGCCACATCAACGTGGAGGTGTGCTCCAGCATAAAGGCAGTCAAGTACCTATATAAGTACATATACAAGGGCCACGATCAGACTTCATTCAACATCGACAAGCCCGACGCCGATGGTAACATAGACGAGATCAAGAGATACATTGACGCAAGGTGGATTACACCACCTGAAGCCATGTGGAGGATATTTGGCTTCAAACTCTCTGAGATCCACCCGTCTGTACTACAGTTGCCGCTTCATCTCCCAGATATGCAAAGAGTCACTTCAAAGAGGAGACAACCTAAACGACGTCGCTGCCAGGAGAACGCATCCATGCTAACAGAGTATTTTGTGGCTAACCAGAACGAGTGGGCTCGAATATTCTCAGGGATTTTCCAGGATGGTTCACATGGCAACCAGGAAAGTACTGGCAGAAAAGGACAAGGGATCTTCACCAAGTAGGCCGAATCGTGACAGCCAATCCGCCGAGGGGAGCGGTACTTTCGGGTGCTTCTAAACCACGTACCAGCTCGACGTCCTTCGAAGACCTGAAAACTGTTGATGGTGTGCTATGTGATACCTTTCGTGAGGCCACGGAGAGAAGGGTCTAATCGAGGCTGACAACACGCTCGATGAGTGTCTTACTGATCGGAGCAGTTCGCCATGCCATCACTCAGGAGGCTCTTCGCAACGATCTTGGTATTTTGTGAGCCTGGCGATGTGCGCGGTCTTTGGGATCGACACCTTGAGGCGATGTCAGACGACTACCGGCGACAACACACGTGTCCAAAGGCGGTGGAGCAAATGGTGTTGCTTGATATCAGGGGCATGCTACAATCAATGGGCAAAGACATAAAGTCGTTCCCTCTTCCAGACATTGACGAGACGTATGACAACACTGGGGGCGAGGCTAGGGAGGTAATCGAGGAAACCAACATCAAGGTTGACGAGGAAGACGCTTCTCTGGGGCCTTACTAAACCCGAGCAAAGGCTTGCCTACGACGAGATACTAGAAGCTGTTGATGGCGATGATGGGGCGTATTCTTCATCGATGGTCCGGGAGGCACGGGAAGACATACCTTTACAGGGCACTCTCGCCAGGGTTCGTGGACAGAGGAAATATCGCGGTGGCCACCAACGTCCGGTGTCGGCTTCAATCATGCCTGGAGGCAGGACAGCCCACTCGAGGTTCAAGATCCCACTAAACCTTGAAGAAGGGGCATCATGCAGCTTCACTAAGCAGAGTGGGACAGCCAAGCTCCTGAGGATGGCTAAACTCATACTATGGGATGAGGCCACATGACGAAACGACAGGCAGTTGAAGCGTTGGACAGAAGCATGCGCGACATCATGGGCTGCCCAACCGACCTTTTGGAGGCAAGACTGTCGTATTCGGTGGGGACTTCAGGCAGGTGCTTCCGGTAGTGAGGAAAGGGTCACGAGGTCAATAATAGACGCGAGTCTGCGGAGTTCGAACCTATGGAAGGGCATGCGCCAGCTAAGGCTTATAAAGAACATGAGAGCACAAAACGACCAGTGGTTCGTGGATTACTTGCTGAGGATAGGTAACGGCTCCGAGGAAACTGACGCGGAAGGAAACATCCAGCTTCCGGAAGATATATGTGTCCCATCTACGGGCGACGCGCTGACATAGAGAAGCTGATCGACCATGTGTTTCCTGCCATAGACCAAAACATGGACAATCCTGATTACATGACTTCTCGGGCAATCCTCTTCACAAAGAACGACAATGTCGATGGAATAAACATGCGCATGATTGAGGAGATGATCTACCATAGCTTCGATAGTGCGGAGGATGATCACATGGCTACTATGCTCAAGAGTTTCTTAACTCGTTGGCTCCTAATGGGATGCCACCGCACGCGCTTAAACTGAAGATAAACTGCCCCATTATACTGTTGAGGAACATTGACCCAGCTAATGGGCTATGTAACGTCCGTGGGTTCCAGAGAAACGCCATCGATGCCGAGATCGTGGTGGGACAGCACGCTGGGGAGAGGGTGTTTCTTCCTCGGATACCTCTTTGTCCGTCCAATAATGACATGTTCCCGTTCAGATTCAAGAGGAAGCAGTTCCCGATCAGGCTTAGCTTTGCATGACGATCAACAAGGCGCAAGGACAGACCATCCCGATCGTAGGTGTCTACCTGCCAGAGCCAGTATTCTCTCACGGCCAGTTGTATGTCGCGTTGTCCAGAGCCACCGCAAAAAGAAACATCAAGATCCTCGCCCTCAAGGTCAATGGAAAGGACGAGACCAAGAATTCAAAGAAGAGAAAACGAACCGAGTCCTTAGTAACAACCACGATGAACATAGTCTACAAGGAAGTCCTTAGTAGCACTTGAACTCGCTGGACCAGATTTGTGCAGATTCCTTGATGATTATTATGTCTTTTAAAATGTAACGGATGCAAACATATTTAAATTTTTATTATATGAATATCTATGTGCATTTTGAGTTTACACGTGAGAAATCTGTGATGAAAGAGAAACAATTTAAGGGTACAGAATTCAATTAACATGTACCATTTTAGAATCAAACGATATACATGTTCTTATTGATGACAGGCAAGGACAAAAAGCTAAACAATATTAATATAAACTGCAGGCATTGCATGTAGTTCAAAAGAAACAAAGGAAACAATAAGTTGCAATGTCTTACACTGTAATCTGCATTACTGAACTCAATATTTAAGAAATGTTCTCCAACCTGTAGTCCCATAAGAAAATAATTTAATGCAGGTTTAGTGCAATGCCTAATAAACTGAAGTGGACAGTGTCCAGCAATAATTACCATTTGGTCTGTCAACATTAGGACATCTTGGGCGTGATACTACTGCCGCTGTACACAAAGAAATCCTCTAAGCTCGACCCAAACAAATCAGTGATAAGAAAATGTTCATCCCCATCTACACTAAACCATTTAACATTCGCAATGCAACCTGGATGCCAAATATTTACCAAACAACTCAACGTCTAATCTGAATGAGCAAACAATGGTGCTATAGAGAATTGGATGGCATGGAATACATACTTCTCCTTAAACGGAGGTGCTTCGTCTTCACATTTTCACGCCGACACAAAGAAGCATATCTCACCAAAAACACCAATGACCGCAGCTACTACTCCAGGACAGGCACATGCTTCTACATAACTATAGAGGCAATTATAAAATGAACAAGCAGCAAAAAGAGCAGAGGAGAGCAACTGACAGGAGCCGGTATGGAGACCTGACCTTCTAGCTTGGGTTCCCAGTTTGCTCCCGACGTTCAAATCCCAGAATGTGGATGATGGAGATGGGAGGTGGCCACATCGTTGTCGCTGCATGGGGATTAAAAGCTACAGCCAAAAGACACCGCCTAGCCGGCTTCCGGACGGTGACGAGGAGATGGAGTCTCGCCGCACCTTGAATATTATTGAGCTTTCTCACGACCTCGTCGCCGGCAGCTCGACGGGAGTCCGCGGCCTGCACGTCGGGTTAGGGAGTTCATGGGCGAAACACCTGGGAGGCTAGGGCAGCCGCCCGGTGGTTGCCGGAGCGGAGGATGGGTGGCCCACGACGGATGGAAAGCGGCGCCGTTCGAGCACAAGGGCGGCGCCGGGGTGGCAGGGGAAGCGCCGGGGCGACTGCGCTCTTGCAGGGAGTCGACCAAATCCCCAATGCCAGCAATGGATATGGAGGGGCGAAGGTGCGGAAGAGAAGCTCGCAGAGCCTGAGCCGCGAGCACCGGAGTTGGGGCGGCCAGCGCGGGCGAGCGCAGCGGTCATGAGGATATGAGAGCTCCGCGGTGGGGACTGGGGAATGGGGATCTTGGGACAGGGAGTGACGGGAGGCCAAGAAGAAGAAAGAGCCACTCCTATTTTCTTACGTCTCCATTTTCCTTTTTTTTCATTCAGCAGTTTTTTTAATTTTTAACTGAGATATAATTGTGTAAGATTTATTATATTCAAAAATCAATTCCTAATACGTTCGTCGTGTACTTCTCGGTGCGACAGGTTTGCAGCTCGTGGATAACAAATATACATTTTCTACAATATTGAACAATCAATTGATTTAAGAATATAAATCTTTATTTTTAATATATCTAATGATTTTATACACTGAAACATCGGAACAAGACACGAGTTTCTCTCTGTACAAGTGACACTTAATTATTCAAAGTAATGTTTTAACATATATAACAATTTGTGAATCTTTTTTGATATTTATGTATTTTATACATACGCAAGTGACAATACAAAATAGCCCGTGGCAACGCACGGGCATTCAACTAGTTATATATAATCGAAGAAACCTCAAATTCGAAGACAATAATGTGGATATCCCAGGTAAACAATAGAGCAATATGCACATTATTAATACAGACAACCAACCGTACTTACAAAAGCCCAACAAACCACCGTGCACAAACCAACCCAAATGTAAGAGCGATATATATAGGGAGAGAAGAATGAATAAACCAAGCAGGCTCGGAGAACAATCCCCTCAAGGCCAGGAGAAGAACTTTCAGATACACGTTACAGCCTCTGCCCGATTTCACCCAGCCTCATTGGCGTCAGAATTTTCAGATACATATCGTTTAATTTCAGTTTTTTTGTTGCGAATCTTATCGTCTCAGTCTCTGTTGTGAGAGCCGAAGCATCCGAACATCTGCACGTAGACGACGCATTATTATTTCAGCTCGAGAAACAAACGGGTCGACCAAGAAGATGAAACTCGTGCGTGTACGTACCTTGGAGTAGAAGGGGGTGTGCCGGGGTTGCCTGTCGGCCGCGTAGCTCTCCGGCGATGGCATGCGGCGACCGGGGAGGCCGGGGGGCGTGCCGCGGGCCGCCTCCCGGTCCTGCTTCACCCTATTGAACTGCACCGTGTAACCCTGCGACCCCGCGCTCTGCTCGTCCCACGCACCGAACTTGGGCACCACCACCGGCCTCTGCCGCGCCCCCTGCACAAGATCGACCAACTCATCATCAACACGATCGAGCCACGCGACGCCAATGCAGTAGAGGGGTGGTGAGCGAGCGAGCTAGGCACTCACCGGCGCGACGTGGTGCGGCGACGGCGAGGCGGACCGCGCCCGCGGCGCCGGCTGCTGCTGCTGGTGCCTCGCGTCGTGCGGTTTCTGGTGCCCGCCGGCCTGGCGTGGGTGGTGTCCGCGCTCGCCGCCGTGCTGCCCGGTCGGGGGCTGGTGCTGAGGGCTTGGCTGCGGCCGCGGGTGGTACTGTGGCGGCGGCGCGAACTTGCTCTGATGGCCGGCGCGGTGGCCGCCGGCCGGTTCGGACGCCACGCTGCTGTTGCTCCCGGCCCGGCGGTGCTGCTGCCTGTTGTTCTGCTGCTGCTGCTGCGGCGCCGCGCGGTGGCCACCGCTGGAGCTGGCCGGCCTGGCGGAGGCAGATGGGGTGATCAGCCGTGGGGGCGCGTCCTCCTCCTCCGGGTCGTTGGGGTTGGAGGGGCGCTGGAGCGGCGGCGCGGTGGCGCCCCTGTTGTCGCGCACCTTCTCGAAGTAGACCGTGTACCCCGCATTGTCGGCAGTGTCCCAGGTGCCGAACTTGGGTACACTGGCCCGATTCTGCACAACCACAGATAAAATCCATTGCTGATGCATTTTCATGGGGAAATCAACACATTTAGTTGCAGTTTAGATGTTTTTTTCATGCAGCATTGTTTTCGGATTTTTCGCCTGTCCGGTCTGCTCACTGTAGCACACATTGTGATGTTCCTTTTGTCATCACCGAATTAAAAATCAACAAGATGCTGATTAGACACTCCCAAAATCAATTCCCTTTTCATTCGCAAAAAAAAATCAATTCCTTTTTTGTGTACCCATACCACGCATGGTTGAAATTCCTGAAAACGTCTTCTTCCAAAGCAAAGTAATCAACATGCTAAACATTATTTTGATAGATGAAACTAATATTGTGCATGTCAGCTTGATGCAGCGATAAACTATTATCTAAAAGGTGCCCGATGTCATGCAATTGACAACGTTGGCAGGGTGGAGAATGATAATAAGCTATGACGGTCGTAGTTGTTCATGATTTTGAGAAAACAAAAAGGTCTTGAGATTTCCTAAAATTCATTTCTAATGCAACAAATCATTTCCAAATGTAATACATGCATGTTGTTCATATGGCATATTTGTTTTGAATTCTTGGCAGATACATTTAATTGAAAATATCCGTTGACATCAAGTTTACAATTTAATAAAATGTTCTTAGAAAGAAACGAAGCATTCATAACTATTATATATTCTACATTTAGAAATATAAAATATTTACAAATATTAAAAAAACATGGACTAAGAAAATTACAAATGGTGTGGTATTCTATATTTTAGTTTCTCATGCTTCCATTTTTTAAGTCATGTTTTCCTTTTAAGTTTCTTGGTATTATTTATACATTTATATTTCCTTTAAAATCTTATATTTTCAACTTTCTTCAATTTTTTATTTGTGAATCGAGATATAATATACTATGGGAAATTCCTAGAAATATTCCTAGCTTAATTTCTGCTAAGTGTTACGAATTGTTTTTTTTTTTGCTCCATAATTATATCTTCGAATTAGTAGGGTTTCCAAAATAAAAAATATTAAAGTGCGTGTTCTTATTCTTCTTCTTCATTTTTTTTCCGGGATGGGCTGATAGTGTTAAAAGTGATATCACATCATTGCTAAAAAGAATTTTAGCTGGGCAAGAGATCTCTACACGATTCTCACACTTGAGAAACAAATTAAAATTATCTAGCATATAGTTGAGAAACCAAAATTAAAATTGGTCACTAGTTGAGCCATGAACATAATACATAAAAAAGGACTTTTTAAACCACTTGTTTAATGTAGTGAGCCATGAATATGTAATATCAATAACATTTAAGTGGGTACTGTAAGTTTTTAGTTGATATACTCCAACACGATTGCAAGTTAGCCTATAGAAAGTCAAACCGCTCCAGCCGAAATAGGATCCGATGTTTATTCGACTAAACCCCCAGCTAATTGCAGTTGATTGATATCCTATAAATCTAGGGTCAACTTGCATAATATATCATTCGCATTCACAAATCACAAGTGGGTTTGGTAATGTCTACGGCTACCATAGTCGTGCGGATGTGTCTCCGACAAACGCGTGATTGGGACGTGCGTCCCAGTAGAAAACAATACCGTGTGCTCTCCAAATGCTTTCTGAAAGGAATTGAAATGGTAAAACTACAAAGAGCAAACGCATACTATACTCTTGCATCTTCCATGTGGGCGGAACTTGCATTAAAAGTTTCAATGATTTTTGTTGACGTTGCCTAGCTCTATCATTTGCTCGGGAAAATAGAAACAATCCTAAGATAAGCCGTATGAACTGTAAGATGAACGTCAGATGTATGACTATGAATTCGCTCACATATGATAGGTTACACTCAGAGAGGAAAACATGCATCCAAACTGAACAATTCACGCTAGCTAGGAGCACATGAATTAAGCGAAACAATCAACGCAGGGGCGTGAAATATTCATTCATGATGCATGCATCAACGGAAGCCACGAAAGGAGAGGAGCAGAGCACTCACGGCCATGCGCTGAGGAATTGATCGACTGGCTGGAGCCCGGCGAGCCAAACCGCCGAAGTCTCTCGCCCTGTGATTCCTTCTCTCTCTCCTTCCCCCGCAGAGAGGAGGATAGGGGCGAGGGGGCCAACGCAACGGCAGGGCGCGCCCGAGGCAGGGGAGGTCGGAGAGGGCTAGCTTAAATTTGACAAAGCTTCTAATAATGGCACGCTGTCGATGATCCAAGCCGCAAAATAGCCGGCTTGAATATCCCGTGCCTATATAGACGACGGCGATGGCGATTGGCAAGGGCAGCGAATTCAGCTAGCTGGTGCCTGCTTTGGTTCGATCGTTGTGGTTGCTTTAATATATGATTATACAAAACCAGCTAAAAATGACAGATAGGAGATTCCGTCGTCCCAAGCTGTTGCCACACCCACCAATCGAGACCGATCGAGTCCTTACGTTCTGAGAACTTCTGAGTGCTGACATCGTCGTTGTCTTGCACGTGTAGATTTTCTCTACCCGGTCGTCTCTCTCTCGCTTCCTTTCGTTGCGGTTACTCGTTGATTTCACGCGGTAAGAGAAGACTTGTATGAATAGTTCAGATAAAGGTCTGCAATATTTTTAAATGAAGCATAGGCGTGCAAGTTCTACCAGCTTCTGTATCATTTCAGATGGAAAAGCGAGGAAATGTCGATCACTCACGGCAGCAAGAAAAAAAATAACTTATAGATGTATCACCAGGTAAAAGCCATCGCATGGACGCATGGTGAACATTGCAGTCGTGGACTAAACTGTTGCCACAAACGAAGATTGCCGTCTCGAAAGGCATACGGATGAACGCAGAGCTGAACATTGTCGGATCTTACAGGGAACTGCCATACCCACAACAACAAGCCGGATTAGCAGAGTATTCGCAGACATAAATGTAGTAACAAGTAAAAGATCCGGCCGGCCGGAGCTACCTGCAGAGGAACACCTCTGTTCAGAATTACAACTGCGGTCAGGGAGTCGTCGTCGTTTAATTAGCGGACTGGCTGCAATCTGCGAGTATAGGAATCGCGTGCGTGTTTGGGCCAAGGACTATGTGCTGCAACCCTCAGCCCAGTACTAAAAGCGCACATAATTTCGTAACAAAGGTATCAGCCCTGAGATGGGAGGTCCTATTCAGCGCCTGCTGCGTCCTGTATCGCGCAGACGCCTGCAGGCAGATGATCCTGGGCCGGCCCAACATGCTTCCGCGCGAACGATGAGCGTACAGTACGCGGTAGTGCTGTACCGCAGCATTTTTTCTTCATGAGTCTGTTCATTTCTAACTCAACTTTCTTCATTTCACACTCCTTTTCCCACAGAAATGGTTCATGATTTCAAAAACGGTTCATGAATTTAAAAATGGTTCATGAATTTAAAATTTCCTGAATTTCAAAAAAGTTCATGAATTTGAAAAATGGTTCATGGTTTCAAAAACGGTTCATGAATTTGAAAATGGTTCATGAATTTAAAATTTCCTGAATTTCAAAAAAGTTCATGAATTTGAAAATTGGTTCATGATTTCAAAAACGGTTCATGAATTTGAAAATGGTTCATGAATTTAAAATTTCCTGAATTTCAAAAAGTTCATGAATTTGAAAAATGGTTCATGATTTCAAAAACGGTTCATGAATTTGAAAGTGGTTCATGAATTTAAAATTTCCTAAATTTCAAAAAGTTCATGAATTTGAAAAATGGTTCACGAATTAAAAAATCTGAACATTTTCTATAATTTGAACAATTTTTAAAATCATGAACCATTTACAAAATCTAGAAATTAAAAAAAAATAGAAAACAAAACAGGATAAGGAAACGAAAAAAAAGATACACAAAAAACTATTGGTAACCCGGCCAGGAGAAACTATATGGACCGCCCAACAAAGACGACGTGGGGGCTCAGTAGTGTGGGCGAAAAGCTGATATCCTTTGCAATGGGCGTAGAATAGGTTTTGCCCCCTGAGATGCTAAAAAATATGTGTGGTTGAAAGAAGGCACACATTAACGAGAGAGAGACGTTTTGGTTCTCGGGTGCATATGCTCTCGTTATATATGTTTCAAAATTTTAAAAAAATCTGAAACCTCTTCGGACATATCTAAAAAAATTGGGCACAAACATATACAAGTTTTGAACATTCGTTCAAACTTTCGGATGGAAATAATACTTTCTGTGGTCTGTGTAAAAAAGATAAAATCTGTGCTTTGAAAAATGTATTTTTAAATCTCATTTCAGCCACAAATTTTGTCTTTTTTGCACAGATCACATAAAGTGTCATTTCTTTCCAAAATTGTGCAGGACTGTTGCAAGCCTGTATATGTTTGTGCCCAATTTTTTCAGATTTTTTCGAAATGTTTTCATATTTGTTTAATTTTGAAACAAATAATAGGAGCATATGCACCCGGAGCCAAAGTGAATTTCGGCACAATAATTCTACTTAATCCGTGTAGCACACATTAATTCTTTGGAAAGATACTGATGCATGGAATGACAATTGGATTCCCCACGATTTTTTACCGTGGCCATTAGTTTGCTTGAAGGAATAAAAAATGCTCCTATTCATGTAGCAGATTTTATTGACTCCAATTCAGCTTCATGGATAGTTCAGAAGGTGAATAATTTTTTACTCCTATGGATGCCGAGGCAATTTTAAGTATTCCTCTGAGAACCCGACAAGTGGAGGATGAATGGGCATGTGATTATGAACAAAAAGGATTTTCTCGGTTCGGTCAGCCTATAAATTGTTGATTGAAACGAAGAAACGTCGCGAAGATTGGTTAGAAGGAGTACCGGCTAACTCCTGTACTGAGAAGGTTAAAAAACAATGGACTTCGATGTGGAAAATCAGGTTCCTTCGAAACTGAAAGTCTTCGTCCTTTGGAGATTGGCTAGATCATCTCTACCAACTACTACAACCAGACATCGGAGAAATATGGCGACAACACCGAGCTGCGGCATTTGTGGAGCAGCAGATGATAGGTGAAGACATGCTTTGCTAGAGTGTTCTATGTCAAAGTGTGTTTGGTCTTATGTGATGAGGGTTTAGTGGAGCATAGTGTCATATACAGGAGGAGGATGCAAAGCTCTGGATTTTTGAGCTTAAAGATTCAGTTAGCAGTGATGAGTTCGTCACCATCTTAGTCACAATGTGGTCTATTTGGTATGTTTGTCAAAAGGCTATCTTTGATGAGGAATTTCAGAGCCCTTTGTCTACCTTTTGTTTCATAAACAATTTTCTGAGTGAGCTGAGGTTGTCTAGTCTTGAGAAGGAAGTTCAGCCTGCATAAATGAGGCAAATGTAATAGAAGTGGATTGCTGGGCCGTGGGTATGGCTAAAATCAATGTCGACGCGGCTACAACAAAATCTGAGGTCAGAGGAGCAGTGTCAGCCGTCGCTAGAAATGATAGTGGAATTTTCCTGGGCTGCTCTGATGTGACTTTTGATGGCATTGCAGATTCAACAAGTCTAGACTGCATGGCATGCCGGGAGGCTCTAACCTTGCGAGTGACTTGAACCTCCGTCGAATGGTGATTGCAACTGATAATCTTGAAGTTGCTCTCTGCTTCCAGGAAACAAGTAGGAGCTTGAGCATGTATGGAGCTATTGCAAACGAGTGCTCTGCGTGGACCGAGTAGCTTTATGAGGTAAAATTTCGTAATGAAGGAAGAGCTGTCAACACCGAGGCACATAATCTGGCCAGATTAGGTGTTTCGTATGAAGGTGGAAGAAGGATCTGGCTTTTACAGCCGCCGATCGAAGTGTGTATCACTGTAAACATTATGATATGGTAAAAGAGTGGGAAACGTTCTAAAATAATTAATTCTTGTTAATTAACATTCTAAAAGAAGCTATGGATAAATTGCTATCAATCAGTGGTTTACAAGAAGCCACAAGTAAATTCTTAACATTAATTCAAATGAATCCACATAAATATTCTAAACTAAAGATTTGGTTTAAAATAACGAAAGGATACATTCATATTAATCAATGCGGTAAAATTAGGCACAAATTAATCCTTCTTTGTTGTCAATGTTGAAAATATTTTGTAACTTAGAATATATTTTTTAGAATTTAATTCGTCTATAAAATATTTTGCTATCTTATTTCATACATTTCTATGTTTATTACATATTCTAATCCAATTCCACATGTATTTTTAAGAGCGTGTAAACTTTAGAAAAGAATCCAGAACTTCATGTATTACAAAATGTCTTGATAAGATAAAATATTGTGCTTTATTGTCGCGAAACTTTCAGAATGATTTGAATTTAGCTCATAATCTTGTAATGTAAGATGTACTTAGATAGGATTACAAGTATTTGGTACCAGTTGGGAGTTATTTTGGTGAAATTTGAGTGAAAATTTGATGATCGGGGTTTTTATTTTCAATTTTTTTGCTAAATCTTCGAAAATGAAGTCATTTATGTAGATAAAAAATAATTTTCATAAATTGAACCGATATAAAGAATAATTCAATCTTATATTAAATATTCACCTTGGCCACATCTCAATCAAGTGAATAAGAAAATTAGGTCATTTTTAGCTGAATTTAAAACCAAAAAGTATCTAACTTGTGGAATTATCGTGGTTATATTTGTGAAAATGGTAACTATGTTTCGGGAATTATTTTAAACATAAATTAAATTCCCAAAGTTCTCTTATACATGAACTAATTTTGTGGGCGATCACGATAAGTTGCCTACACTAAATTGGATTAACCAAATTAGAGTAGACTATGCTTCCCTTTGAAAAAAAATGATGTGGCACAGTCATATCATTTATTTGAGAAGAAAATGTATATATGCATGTGGGTGTGTGTGAAAAGTTGAAGTGCTACTAAATTACACGTGTCATGAAACAACTGGTTGCATGGTCGACATGCACATAAAGAACAAACGACAAATCAAATGGCACACACTCATTATGCCAATGATACTTTTCACGTGTGCGAATCTTTTCCGCACACCAATGAGGTTTTCCCTTTGTAGGGTTCCATCTAAATGCTTTTGTCTAGTAAAATTTTCCACGTAGGGAAGGTTTCCGCCAATGAGATTAATTATGAGATTTTAGGGTTTCTATCCAAATGGTTTTGGCGCCAACGACAATATGTAATGCCAAAAATGACATGCAATATGAATCCAAGAAAGCCTCCGTGTTAGTGAAATTTAATTTATCTGTGTATGGCTAAAAAAGTGTTCATTCATACTGTTAACATGGCGCCAAATCTGAACTTCTCGATGCTTCCCGTACACCAGGAGTGTCACCTTAGAAAAAACGTTATTCGTTATCCTACAGAATTATCTTAGACTCACACACCACCATTTGTTGAAAATGAAATAACTATAGACTTATATAATACTAGAACAAGGGCTTATCCGTGACGATCACCCCCTTAATAACTAAGAGGGACAATACTTACATTGGCTGGTAATAGTTTTATGATGTAACATATGCGAACAGGAGTAAATTTGGATATATGTGTTAGCATATTAGTCTCTAAGATAGTAGTAGAACAACATGCCTCAGAATGCTCTTATAAAAAGTGTTTTATTTGTTTGAAGTTAACAAAATTGTACTTTGGGTACGGCAACATAGATTGCTACAATGCGTTTGTGACATTTCTTGTTGAAAAAGTTCTCTTGTTCATGTTTGGGGAATTAAAGACCAATTCGTTATGGTGGACGAAAAACTGTCGCCTGGAGGGTTTAAGGGATGGCCAGTACCATTTTATCTATGCTGCGATTTGCATCACGAGGTCCATCAACTGATCATAGCAATCCTGCAACAATAAATTTCAACTACTCTCGAGAGTATGATGATGAGACTGTAAATCCCCAGATTTTATCCCTCAACAGGTTTCATGGCAGCTGATGATTCGACCAAAAAATATGGGTACTTGGGCTTCCAGGATATTAAGTTCATCAACCTAGAACTCTTTGCTCGACAACCATGCGTCTCATCTAGGAACTGAGTTCCATGATTGCACAGATCTTGAAGGCGGTGTAACTCCCAACTATTTTTCTTCTCGATTGTTAATTAACGAGTCAAACTTTGTAGATTTTGCAGGCATTTGTCGAAGGAGGTGATGCCCTAAAACATGGTCTAATTTACATCTCGGGGATGGGAGATCTGTAAGGATATGGAATCACAACTTGATTTCCATGAATGAACCTCGGTGTCCTATGAGCATGTCACTTTGACTTCTGTGGCATCTTCTCGGTCTTTTGAGCAGATCAAATGTTGGTACAATAAAGATGTGACATGAGGATTAGCTTGAGGGGCTCCTCGTGCTGGTTTCAATATATAGCTTGCAAGGTAAGTAGTGGAAAATTTTGTGGCATTGTGGTGCCACAAGGTTAAGGTCTTTCTATTGAGGATGGCTCAACAATCTCTCTATCGAAGATTTATTGCACTATCACTATATGACGACTCTGCCCTTGCTTGCTCTTTTTCTCCATGAAGATTCGTCAAGGAACTTGCAACTTAAGTGTTTAATGCCCGATGTTCTTGGGATCTAAGTATATGAGGATATTATGGAGTTCATCTGTAACACTAAGGAGACCTCTACAAAGGAATGTTTATTTTCATAAAAAAATTACAAAGGTAGATGCTCACAAACATGCCCAATATATGAACGCACACATGCAAACTCTATCCCTACGAGCACCTACGGAAAACTGAGTCGGTAGATTTTGAGTCTGACGAAGTCAGCACTGGTCGATCATCATGCTATGGGTGGTTCAGACGCTCGAATAAAGGTGTTTCTGATGAAGTTGTACAGAGCCCCCTCTCGACGTAGGGTTTCATTCGGAGGTTCATGGCTGATCAAAAATTGATCAAGAAACCAGCCAGAAAAAAAAACCAAAATCCAGCTCTAGCAAAAGAGTGGCTAGCGCCAACACCGAGAGTGATGAATCCTATCATTGACATGGGAATTTTTGAAGTGTGGGGATCACCGGGATGTTGTTAAGGTTTTCCACAACAGAAGTAGGGTATAGCAGGGCATGTGGGTAACATTCTCTCGGGCGGTTGGATGGCATGCATGACTTTTATGATTCAGTAATATTTCTCGAAGAATTAGCTTGCAAGATATCTTCAGCTTCGATACATATAGGCAACCTCCGCCTATCTAGTTGCCATCAACAACATTATGAACAACTCCTTCGGTTCATTAATTTAGTCTCATTATCAAGGAGATTATGAGTTGGCCGGTAATCTCTCCTCACAAAAGTAGTTTCATTCATGAAAAGAAAAGCTTAAAAGCTGAGGCTCATACCCTACCTGCTGGAACATTGTATTAGTTGTTAGATGCCATTTGTTGTTCTATTGACTTATCAATGGAGTATCAGCAATAAGTGTGCTCCTTGTCGGTTATTTATTTATGTACATCTTATTAGTGACAAGTTATATCGATTGTAGAGCTTGCGTCATTAACATACAAAAAACCATTTGGGTTTTTCATATGCAAATACTACCATGGTCTATAAAAACGAAACCCCTTCCTTTTTTCATTAACATGTAAATAATAAATAGTTCAACAGTTTGTATGTGTAAGATTTTGTAGAAGTAAGGAAGGACACACTAAATAGTTAAAGTAATAAACTACTAATATGCTCCGATCAAGTTTCTTTATCCACATATATAATTATGGTCCGTTAAATTAGGAAGGAAATAATGGGAATTCCATTATTCTTAACTTGTGGTACTTAATTGGAACAGAATATTTAATCACTACTAAGTTATGGTAAACAAAACTTGCCTTAGAAACGCAATTGAGGAGCGGTAACAAAGTGACCAAGCAGAACACCACAATATTCCCAAAAATCAACAACGCTCCCCATAAACTTTAATGCACTACCGAGAAATCATTGCCTACAAAGTCACTCTGGAAAGTTCTAGGAACCCCAGCCCAAGCCACAAACTTATGAGGATCTAACAAATATTTGTTGTTCAAAGAAGGCACACATTAATTCTTCTTAATCAACATTCTAAAAGAATCTAAGGATAAATGGATATCAATCTGTGGTTTAAAAGAAGCCTCAAATAATTTTTTAATAATTAGTGAATCAAAAGAAACCAGAAATAGATTCTACATTAATGATCGGTTTAAAATAGCAAGGATAAATTCCAATTAATGCTTTAAAACAAGGCACAAATTAATCGTTATCTGCAGTCAGGCTTGAAAAGATTTTGTATCTAAGGATCTGTTTTTGGAATTTAAGTCATCTATATTTTGTTCTTATCTCATTTTCTACTGTTTGATGTTGTTACATATTTTAATCCAATTCTAGAAATATTTTTTAAGAGCATGTATTCTTTAGAAAAGAATCAAGGACATCTATAATACAAAATCTTCTGATAAGATATATAAACATTATGCTTTATTTCTCATCAAACTTCCAAATGTTTTAAATTTCGCTCATACTCTTTTAATTAAGATGTACTTAGACTAGAGTGCAAATATTTGGTACCGGTTGAAATTCATATTGATGAAAATTTCAATGAAAATTTGATGACAAGTGATTTTATTTTCAATTGAATTTTCTTTGAAAATTAAGTTATTTATGTAGATACAAAATATTTTTCACAAACTGAACTGATCTCAAGAATAATTCAATCTTATATCAGATATCCACAAACTTTGGCCAGGTGTCAATCACGTGAACCTAAAGACAAAAAAAGCTAACTTGTGGAAATATCGTGGTTATATTTTCGAAAAATGGTAACCATGCTAGGGGAATTATTTTAAACATAAATTGAATTTCCAAAGTTCTCTTATACATGTTAGAGGAATTATTTTAAATATTGAAAAATGTTTCCCTTAAGAAGGAACTAATTATGTGGGCAATATACGATAAGTTGTTTGTTAAATTGGATTAACTAAATTAGAGTAGACTATGCTTCCTTCGAAAAATAATGAAGCTAACACAGTCATGTAATTTATTTAAGAATAAGGATATATGCATTTGGATGTATGTGAAAAGTTATGCCACAAAATTACACGTGTCATGAAACAACAGGTTGCATGGTCGACATCGAGATAAAGAACAAACGACAAATCAAATGTCGCACGCGCATTACATCAATGAGATTTTAATTTTCACGTGTGGGAATCTTTTTCGCGCGCCAATGAGGTTTTGCCATTCTAGGGTTCCATATAAACGGTTTTGTCTAGTAACTTTCCACGTCGGAAAGGTTTCCACCAAAGAGATTAATTATGAGCTTTACGTTTCTATCCAAATGGTTTTGGCGCCAACGACAATATGCAATGCCAAAAATGACATGCATTTTAAATCCAATAAAGCCTAACAATGCTACTGAAATTTAATTTTAAAGCGCACTGTTTGAAAAACTCTTCAGTCATAATGTTAACATGGTGCCAAATTTTAATTTCTCGATGTTTCTCATACACAAGGAGTGTCACCTTAGAAAAACATTATTTTTACTATAGACTCAAACACCACCTTGTTGGAAAATGAAATAACTATTTACTAGAATAATAATAGAACAAGGGTTTCCATGATGATTATCCCCTTAATAACCAAGGGATGGTACTTACAATGACCGGTAATAGTTTTATGATGTAACATATATGGACCGCAGTAAATATGGATATATATGCTAGAATATTAGTCCCGATTCCCGAAGATAGTAGTAGAACACCATGCCTCAGTATGCTCCTATAAAATGTTTCATTTTTCTTCAAATTAATGGAATTGTACTTTGAGTACGGAAATTAAGATATTGCTACAATTCTTTGTGACATTTCTTGTCCAATGCATCTAATATCTCGAATTCCATCCATTTCTTTAGATATCCACATATATCTACGTCCATAAGGTTACTTGGTCATTTTGGAATTCTGATGTTGTTCAGAGTGATGATGTAATGGGCTTTACATGCGTATGCATGGATGCGATTGCCATAGTCTTGATAGAGATCAACATTCATGCAACAAATTCAAGCTGTGGATTTGATTGCCAATGATCATTTTTGTTCTAAAGGTTACAATTTCTTTGTCATGATATTCTTAAACTATCGTATGCTTGGGACAAGGTATGGATTTTGATTATTTTCATGTGTCTTTGATCCTTGGATCTGATTTCCTTAAAGTGGTGAATGCTCTCATCATGCGTTTGAAAGATAACTTGAGAGGGAGTTTTTGGATCAGTTATGCACCCAAGTAACTCGATATAACCTCTCTTCAAGGTCCCATAGAAGATTTAGAGAGATAATTACTTAGGTACTCATGAGTAAGTACAGTATACTAGCAAAGCGCGGGATTTTATTTTCTGGATTTCCATTTGCCATCTTTTTGTATTTCTTCGGGATGGCAACAATTCCTTGTGGGACTTGCAATATATTTTCTATTTATCTCAAAGCACTAATCTCCAATACCACAACAAACACCATAATGTTTCATTGATGGAGAAAAAAATATTGTACATGATTGGTAAACAAGTAAAACACATTATATGATGGCAACACAAACACTAGTACAGATTACATGATGGTAAACAACATGAGAGTAATTATACAGATTACATGATGGCAACACTACTAAAACAGATATGGCAACGCATGATGTAAAATAAAAGAACATGGTAAATATATAGTCTAGATAACCAATGTTGTGCACTGCAGACAGCCATGTGATCGGAGTTGGAGAAGGGCAGAGTCGCCGCCGGCCAATTTTGCTTTTCCTCATCTGCACAAACTCTCAAGAATAATTTAATCTTATATAAAATATCCACAAACTTTGGTCAGGCGTTAATCAAGTGAACTTAAAAACAAAACAAATCTATGTTGTCGAATTAGCGTGGTTATATTTCTGAAAAATGGTAACTATGTTTGGGGAATTATGTTAAACATAAATTGAACTCCCAAAGTTCTCTTATACATGTTAAAGGAATTAGTTTAAACATTGAAAAAAAACTCCCCCTAAGAAAGAACTAATTATGTGGTCAATATACGATAAGTTGTTTGCACTAAACTAGATTAACCAAATTAGAGTAGACTATGCTTCCTTCAAAAAAATAATGATGCCATCACAATCATGTAATTTATTTGAGAAGAAAATGTATATATGCATGTGGGTGTGGGTGTGAAAAGTTGAAGTGCTACAAAATTACACGTGTCATGAAAAATCAAGTTGCATGGTCGACATCGACATAAAGAACAAACGACAAATCAAATGTAACACACGCATTACATCAGTGAGACTTTTCACATGTGCAAATCTTTTCCGCGCGCCAATGAGGTCTTTCCATTCTAGGGTTCCATCTAAACGGTTTTGTCTAGTAATGTTTTCCACGTCGGAAAGGTTTCCACAAAAGATATTAATTATGAGCTTTTAGGGTTTTATCCAAATGGTTTTAGCGCCAACGACAATATGTAATGCCAGAAATGACATATGCAATTTAAATGCAATAAAGCCTAACAGTGCTACTGAAATTTAATTTTAAATCATACGGTTAGAGAAACTCTTCAGTCATAATGTTAACATGGCGCCAAATTTGAACTTCTCAATGCTTCTCGTACACATGGAGTGTCACCTTAGAAAAACATTATTCGTTGTCCTATAGACTTGTCTTAGATTCACACACCACCATTGTTGGAAAATGAAATGACTATTGATTTGAATAATTCTAGAGCAAGGGTTTATCCGTGATGATTATCCCTTTAATAACCAAGTGGGACAGTACTTACAATGACCGGTAATAGTTTTATCATGTAAGATATGTGAATAGAAGTAAATGTGATATATATGTTAGAATATTAGTCTCGAAGATAGTAGTAGAACACCATGACTCAGTATGCTCTTATAATGTTTTTCATTTTTCTTCAAATTAACAGAATTGTACTTTGAGTACAGCAACATAGATTGCTACAATGCTTTGTGACATTTCTTGTCCAATGCGTCTTATATCTTGAATGCCATCCATTTCCTTAGATATCCACACATATCAATTTCCATAAGGTTTCTTGGTCATTTTGGAATTTGTGATATTGTTCAGAGTGATGATGTAACGGGCTTTACATGCATATGCATAAATTTGATTGCCAAAGTCTTGATAGAGATCAACATTCATTCCACCTTCAATCTTAAAACTGGTGAAGCCAAGCTGTAGATTTTTATATTATTTTAGTTCTCAAGATTACAACAAAATTTCTCTTCTGAAACTATCGTATGCTTTGAAATTAACCGGGTATATTTGGATTTTGATTGATTTCATGTGTCTTTGATCCTTGGATCTGATTTCCTTAAAGTGGTGAATGCTCTCAACAAGCGTTTAAAAGATAACTTGAGAGGAGTTTTTGGATCAGTTATGCTCGCAAGTAACTCGATATAACCTCTCTCCAAGGCCCGGGAGAGGATTTAGAGAGATAATTATTTAATTGCTCATGAGTAATTATCGTACACTAGCAAAGCTCGGGATTGCATTTTATGGATTCCCATTTGCCATCTTTTGTATTTCTTCGAGATGACAGCAATTCCTTGTTGAACTAATTTATTTTGTATTTAATTCAAAGAAATAGTTTTTTTTTGCGAATTATTCAAAGAAATAGTCTCAAATACCACAACAAACACCATACTGTTCCATATATTGATGGTAAGGCAACACACTAGTACAGATTACATGATAGTAAACAAGACGAGAGTAATTAAACAGATTACATGATGGCAACAGTACTAAAACAGACACGACATTGCAGGATGTAAAAAAAGAACAGGTAAATAGATAGTCTAGATCGCCGATGGAGCATGCATTGCAGACAGCTATGCGATCGGAAATTCGGAATTCGAAAAGGGTAGAGTCGCCGCCGGCCAATTCTGCTTTTCCTCATCGGCACCAGTCTCCGGCCAGCCAGCCCCCATCCCCTCTGCCGCTTCCGGCCGGCGCCTAGGGCGCGCTGACGTCAAGTGGCATCGGAGCAGAAGGCGGCAGAGGGAAATTCATCGGCACGTCGAGGCAGGTGAAGTTATCCCCGGTGAATCCCTCGTGAGAAGTACTAGGGGTTCGGACTGTCTTAGGCACGGCGAAGATCTTGGGTGTCTTCAGCATCAGGTGCCTACTGCTGGAGGGCATGCGCCACGAAGAAGAAGCAGAAGCCCTGAGCTGGGGATCAGTCTTGGAGGTGGAGCTGAAGCAGGTCTCCGTCGAGCTGACCGGCATCAGGATGTGGATCGGCGGGCCGAAGAGGTCCACCGGGTCGGAGACGAGATGCGAGGCGGCGACCGAGGCCTGGATGTCGAACGGCTTTGGCGGGATCGAGCGCACGAGCGTGATCTTGGCCTTCGGCCCGGTGCCAGCGCCGGCACGCCCAGACCGGGCCTCGCCCGCGACGGACGCGTCGTATCCGTCTGGAACGGAACGCCGGACACTCCGCGGGCTCTCTCGGGGGCGCCTTGAAGGAGATGCCGTGGGCGAATTCGACGGGCACCGGTGCAGGTGCAGCCGGTGGCGCGGCGGCGGGTGCCGGTGGAGGCAGCACGGTGTAAAGGGGGCCCCGGCGGCCAGGGGCGTTTGTGTAGGCGGCGATGAGGTCGTACGGCGGAGGGTAGTCAAAGTTGGTCTTGGCCTTGGTTCCTTGCAGGCTCTTGGCGGCCAGGTCGTAGGCGCACGCGGCCACCCTCTCGTCGGTGTACGTCCCCAGCCATGTCGGCTTCTTTCCCCAGTTTATTGATCTTCACCGCGTACTTCCCCGATTTCTCGTACCTCACGCCGCGGAACTTCTTCCTCCTCGCCGGAGCACCCGCCTCTGCCACACGCTCCCCCTCCCCCGCCGGCGCTGGCGCCCTCCTGGCGAGCACCTGGGCTTCGAGCTCCCGCATGGCCTCCATGGAAGCTAGCGCGGAACGAAGGGCACGGAGGTGGATTTGTCGGGATGTGCTGCGAGAGAGAGGAGGTAGTGTGAGTGTGTGTGATGAGCACGGCGAGGAGGGGCGCGTTTTAAAGGCGCGGCTTGTCGCGAGCCAGCGAGCCACCGTCACGCCGGCCGCGCAGCGCAGCCCACTCTGGCGTCTGCACCAGGTGTCGGCGGTAGCCGTTTCCGTTTACCTGCGTGCATGGTCTGCATGCCTCGCCACGCCGCATCTCTTTTTTTTTGGCCGATCGATACTACGGAAGGACACACTAAATGGTTATAGTAATACATTACTAATTAACATGCTCCAAATCCTGTTTCTTATCCCCTCATATAATTAAGGTCTGCTAAATTAGGAAGGAAATAAAAAATGGAAAGTCCATTATTCTTGCCTTGTGGTACTTAATTGTAATAAAATATTTAATCACTACAAAGTTACGGTAAAAAAAATTCCATAGAAGGGCAACTAAGGAGCGGTAGCAAAGTGATCAAGCAAAACACAACAATACTCCCAAAAATCCAAGGCTCTAGATAATAAATGAAATGTTGTGAAAATAATTACGAAATGCGAAACTTTAATGCAATACCGAGAAATTATTGCCTACAAATTCACTCTGAAAAGTTCTAACAACCCCAGCCCACACTCAAATACAAAGAAAGCCACAAACTTATAAGATGCAAACAAATATTCGTGGTTCAAATAAGGCACACATTAATTCTTCTTAATCAACATTCCAAAATAATCTATGGATAAATCGCTATCAATCGGTGGTTTAAAATAAGCCATAGTTAAATTCTTAATAATTGCTGAATCTAAAGAAGCCACAAATAGATTCTAAAATAATGATTGGATTAAAATTTCAAGGAAAATTCCTACTAATCAATGCTTTAAAGTAAGGCACAAATTAATCGTTCTTTGATGTGAATCTTGAAAAGATTATGTATCTAAGAATATGTTTTTGGAATTTAAGTCAACTATATTTTTTTGTTATCTCATTTTGTACAGTTTGATGTTTATTCCATTCTAGTCCAATTCCAAAAGTAGTTTTAAGAGCGCGTACACTTTATAAAACAATCAATGACATCTTTAAAAAAAATCTTCAGAAAAGATAAAATATTGTGCTTTATTTGTCACCATATACTTTCCAACTGTTTTGAATTTTTCTCATACTCCTGTAATGTAGATTACTTAAATTGGAGTACTAATATTTGGTACCATTTGAAATTTATATTGTGAAATTTTGAATTAAAATTTGATGACCAGTGTTTTCATTTTCAATTAAATTTTCCCAAAGCTTTTAAAATTAAGTCATTTATGTACATACAAAATATTTTTCACAAATTGAACTCATTTCGAGAATAATTCAATCTTATATCAAATATCCACAAACTTTGGTCAGGTGTCAATCAAGTGAACCTAAAAACAAAAATTAGCTAACTTGTGAATTATTGTGGTTATATTTTTGAAAAATGGTAACTATGTTTGTGGAATTATTTTAAACATAAACTGAATTCCCAAAGTTCTCTTATACATGTTAGAGGAATTATTTTAAACATTGAAAAATGTTTCCCCTAAGAAAGAACTAATTATGTGGGCAATATACGATAAGTTGTTTGCACTATATTGGATTAACCAAATTAGAATAGACTATACTTCCTTCTGAAAATACTGATGCCAACACAATCATGTAATTTATTTGAGAAAAAAGGTATATATGCATGTGGCTGTGTGTGAAAAGTTGAAGTGCTACAAAAATACACGTGTCATGAAACAACAGGTTGCAAGGTCGAGATCGACATAAAGAACAAACGACAAATCAAATGTCCCGCACGCATTGCATTAATGAGACTTTCCACGTGTGCGAATATTTTCCGCGCGCCAATGAGGTTTTCCATTCTAGGGTTCCATCTAAACGGTTTTGTCTAGTAACGTTTTCCACGTCGGGAAGGTTTCCACAATGAGATTAATCATGAGCTTTTAGGGTTTCTATGCAAATGGTTTTGGCGCCAACGACAATATGTAATGCCAAAAATGACATATGCAATTTAAATCCAATAAAGCCTAACAGTGCTACCGAAATTAATTAAAAAAGTACGGCTAGAAAAAACTCGTAAATCATAATGTTAACTTGGCTCCAAATTAGAGCTTCTCGATGCGTCTCATACACAAGGAGTGTCTGATGGCGTGAATCACACGCTCGTTGGGAGACCCCAAGAGGAAGGTATGATGCAGTTCAGCAGCAAGTTTTCCCTCAGAAAGAAACCAAGGTTATCGAACCAGTAGGAGCAGCAACTCTTCAGAAGGTTGTTGGTGGCCGCACGGCGCAACACGATCACAACGTGGAATCTGCACACAACACAATCAAACTACTTTGCCCCAACGAAACAGTGAGGTTGTCAATCTCACGGCTTGCTGAAAACAAAGGATTAAACGTATGGTGTGGAAAATGAGTATTAAATTGCAGAGAATGAAAAAGGAACAGTTTGCAGTTTGTGGTTGTTTAATCAGTGTAAAAGAATGGACCGGGGTCCACAGTTCACTAGTGGTGTCTCTCCATAAAAGATAACTAACATGTTGGGTGAACAAATTACAGCTGGGCAATTGAATAGTGAGCGCATGACAATGCATATACATGACATGTTGACTACTATGATATTTAATTGGGCATTACGACATAATACATAGACCGTTATCCAACAGCATCTATGACTAATAATCCACCGCCGGGTTGTCATCCGAGTCCCCCGTTGGTATTAAGTTGCAAGCAACGGATAATTGCATTAAGTAAAGTGCGTAATGTAAACAAACACATATGCCCGTGGACATAGCATCGTTAGGTTATCCCTAGTGGCAACAGCACATCCACAACCTTAGAACTTTCTGTCACTGTCCCAGGTTAAACGGAGACATGAACCCACTATCTAGCATAAATACTCTCTCTTGGAGTTACAAGCATCTACTTGGCCAAAGCATCTACGAGTAACGGAAAGCATGCAAGATCTTAAATAACATATAAGATAGATTGATAATCAACTTGACATAATATTCAATATTCATCGGATCCCAGCAAACACAACATGTAGCATTACAATAATATGATCTTGATCATGTAGGGCAGCTCACAAGATCTAAACATGATGGCACAAAGTGGAGAGACAACCATCTAGCTACTGCTATGGACCCGTAGTCCAAGGATGAACTACTCACGCATCACTCCGGAGGCAGGCATGGCGATGTAGAAGCCTCCGGTGACGATTCCCCTCTCCGGCAGGGTGCCGGGAAGAGGTTCTGAACCCTCCCGAGCTAGGGTTGACGACGGCGGCGTCTCTGGAACTTTTCGTGGATATTTGCTCAGGTACTTAGGGTTTTCGCGTCGGGGGGAATAAGTAGGCGAAAGGGCGGCGGCTGGGACCCCCGAGGGGCCCACACCACCCTAGGGCGCGGCAGAGGGGGGCCCGCGCCCTAGGTGCGTGTGGCCCCTGGTGGCCCTCCTCTGTGCTCCTTCGCTCCGTCAGGTGTTCTGGAAAAATAGGGACCCCCGTGTAGTTTCGTCCAATTCCGAGAATATTTCCAGACTAGCTTTTCTGGAATACAAAAACAGCAGAAAACAGGAACTGGCACTTCGGCATCTTGTTAATAGGTTAGTCCCAAAAAATGTATAAAAGTGATATAAAGTAGATGCAAAACATGTAGCAATTGGTATAAAACAAGCATGGAACATCAAAAATTATAGATACGTTTGAGACGTATCAGCATCCCCAAGCTTAGTTCCTACTCGTCCTCGAGTAGGTAAACGATAAAAACAAAATAATTTTTGAGGTGACATGCTACATCATAATCTTGATCATATAATATTGCAAGGCACATGTAAATGAATGAAGTGATCCAAGTCAATGGTCTATAATTTGCTACCAAATAGATAATGAGTAAACAATGAATCACACAAGCTAAACGTTTTCATGAATAGTACTTTCGAGACAAGCATCAAACAGTTTTGCATAAGTGTTAACTCATAAAGCAATAGTTTCTAATAAAAGGTATTTAATCAACACAAAGGAAGAATTTAGTTTCAGCATTTGCTTCAACTTTCAACATATTTATCTCATGGATATTGTCAACACAAAGTAGTATAACAAGTCCAATACATTGCATATAACGCATGTTGTAACAAAGTTGACACTAGTGTTTGCTTGTGGAAGACAGAAAGAATAGGAAAACTGACTCAACATAAAAGTAAAAGAAAGGCCCTTCGCAGAGGGAAGCAGGGATTAAATCATGTGCTAGAGCTTTTAGGTTTTTGAAAGCATATAGAGATTGCATAAAATATTTGATACTCCTCCCAACCTTGCTAACACAAGCCATGGCTAACCGAATCCTCGGGTGCCTTCCATCAATCACATACCATGGAGGAGTATCTATTTTTGAGAGGTGTTTGTTAATTGTCAACGAATGGTAGCGGGTGAGAACAGTATTCTACCTGTCGAACGGACTTTTAAGAGCGGCTCCCATGAAGGACGTTATTTCTACCAGCAAGGCAGATCATCCCTCTTTCTCTTTGGTTTACACACATTCAGGTATTTCACTGTTTGTCATTGCTTACTGATGAATCAGGGCAAAAGTGTGAAGAGAATTAATTGGTTAAAGTTGTAATTAATTGGGACTGGGCACCCCGTTGCCAGCTCTTTTTGCAAGTTATTGGATAAGCGGATGTATATGCCACTAGTCCAGGTGTAAAAGTCCACTCGACAAATAGAATAAAGAATAACCACACTAATTCCTCATGAGCTAGTAAACATTGACACAAAAAGGGAATAATAACATTTTGAATAATTTAAAGGTAGCACATGAAAAATTTACTTGGAGTGGCAAGGAAATACCACATATAGGTAGTTATGGTGGACACAAATGGCATGGATTTTGGCTCAAGGATTTGGATGCACGAGAAGCATTCCCTCTCAGTACAGAGTTTAGGCTAGCAAGGTTATGTAAGCAAACAAGAATATCAACCCGTACACCAAGTTTTATATGACAAACATATTGCAAACGTTATAAGACTTCATACCGTCTTCCTTGTTAACCAAACCCTGTTATTAGAAAATATCTAGACCTTAGAGTACCACCGATGCAAACCAAATTTTCAACAAGCTTTACGGTAGTTCTTCACTAATAGGCTTAACTCATGTGATGCACAATTTAATCATGATCTACTTGTTAACTCAAAACAATTGACAAGCATCAAGTTATCCATTTTAGTGATCTACAAGATTAAGCAAGTTTTTCCTTATACCAATTACCACATGCAACATTTTCTGAACCAACCAAACACCAATCAATTTATTTCATCAACTCTCCAAACAAATATAAGTGAAGCAAGAGAGTACTTTCTACAAAAGAAAGCTAATAGCTCTGACAAGAGATACATGAAAACAAGAGCTAAAAGCTGAACAGCGCTAGATATGAATACTCAACAAATATAAGTGAAGAATAGGAGTATTCTCATGAAAAAGCGGAGCGTGTCTCTCTCCCAATCAAGAATGCTAGGGTCCAGTCAAGCTTTATTGAAAATAAAATGCAATACTGAAAATAAAAGCACACAGACGCTCCAAGAAAAGCACATATGATGTGAAAGAATTAAAATATAGTTTCACTAGAGATGACCTGATAATTTTGACGATGAAGAAGGGGATGCCTTGGGCATCCCCAAGCTTAGACGCTTGAGTCTTCTTGAAATATGCTGGGGAGATCCATGGGAGCCTCCCCAAGCTTAAGCTCTTCACTCTTCTTGATCCTATTATATCATCCTTCTCTCTTGACCCTTGAAAACTTCCGTCACACCAAACTCAAAGTAGATCTCATTAGAGGGTTAGTGCATAATCAAAAATTCACATGTTCTATAAAGACGCAATATGATTTGTTACTTTAAACATTAGCTACAGCCACTGATGTTATGTGAAGCTCTTCCACCCAAAAAAGAATTTCACTCAACACTAGTAAAAGAGAGAATGCAAAATAAAAAGGCATAATCTGTCTAAAACAGAACAGTCCGCAAAGACGAATTTTTTCGAGGCACTTACGACGCTCAGATCGAAAACTCTGAACTAATGAAAGTTTCAGACATTCATAAAGATTACGCACAAAAATTTCAGATTTAATTAACAATCTGGTGATTTTAGGAATTTCGTACAGTGAACAGCAAAAATCTGTTTCTGCGCAGCAATCAAAATTAAGCATCATCTTACATTAGAGGCTACTCTTGGCACAACAATGCGAGAAAATAAAGATACAAAGGAGTTGCTACAGAAGTAAACACTCCTTGACTCAATAAAAGAAAAATTGCAGAAAAAAAAATGGGTTGCCTCCCATAAGCGCTTTTCTTTAACGCCTTTTAGCTAGGCACAAAGCATGCATCAAGTATTACCAAGTGAAGAAAGGTCTAATTCATCAAAAGCTTCATCAAGAACAGGGTTTGTCACACTAGGACTTTTCAGTTTACGTAATTCTTGGGAAGAAAATTTAAATAGACCATTATGTGACTACCCTCAAGCTCATTGAACACGTTATCCGTTTTAAACACACCGTGGGTTTTGGTTTAGAAATTTTTGGCACATACATAAATTTTTGCTCTCCCCACAAAAGCCTTTTGCTTTTAGTTTTAATAGAGGTAAAAGTAGAACTTATTACATCCATAGCCTCCTCTAATTCACCAATCCTAAGATTTTGATTATCTTGAATAGTACTAGTTTCTAAAACAGCAATTCTTTCATTAATGGTTCCCAGTGATTCATCAACTTTGCTAGTACTATCAAGGAGATTTGGCAAATTTTTCTCTATAGACTCCAATTTCTTTATAACATCTTCCAAGGTGATCTCATTTTTAATGTTACTAACAGGTGGTGTTCCTACTAGGCTCTCAATAATATAACTAGCTTCCAACGCAGGGTACCAAGAAAGTTACCTCCCGTCAAAGTGTCCAAGACATATCTATACCAGCTAGTTATGCCAACATAAAAATTTCTAAGCAGGATCATAGTGGAATATTTTTTAGTACACCTACGATGAGCATCGCTGATTCTATACCAAGCATCTTTCAAACTTTCTCCACTTTGTTGCTTAAAAGATCGAACCTCAACTTCAGGAACCAAAACATGATGAGCCGAACCAGACATGATAACTAACAGAAAACAAAACTGAAAATAAACTAAATGCAAGTAACTAATTTTTTTGTGTTTTTGATAATTGAAAGCAAACAAGATAAAATAAAATAAACTAAGCAAGACAAAAACAAAGTAAAGAGATTGGAAGCGTGAAACTCCCCTTGCAGAAGACTGCTGTCTCCCCGGCAACGGCGCCAGAAAAAGAGTGTTGACGGAGAGATAGAGTCTGCTGAAGCTTCTACTCCCCGGCAACGGCGCCAGAAAAAGAGCTTGATGCGTGAAACACACGTTCGTTGGGAGACCCCAAGAGGAAGGTATGATGCAGTCAGCAGCAAGTTTTCCCTCAGAAAGAAACCAAGGTTATCGAACCAGTAGGAGCAGCAACTCTTCAGAAGGTTGTTGGTGGCCGCACGGCGCAACACGATCACCAACGTGGAATCTGCACACAACACAATCAAACTACTTTGCCCCAACGAAACAGTGAGGTTGTCAATCTCACGGCTTGCTGAAAACAAAGGATTAAACGTATGGTGTGGAAAATGAGTATTAAATTGCAGAGAATGAAAAAGGAACAGTTTGCAGTTTGTGGTTGTTTAATCAGTGTAAAAGAATGGACCGGGGTCCACAGTTCACTAGTGGTGTCTCTCCATAAAAGATAACTAACATGTTGGGTGAACAAATTACAGCTGGGCAATTGACAAATAGTGAGCGCATGACAATGCATATACATGACATGTTGACTACTATGATATTTAATTGGGCATTACGACATAATACATAGACCGTTATCCAACAGCATCTATGACTAATAATCCACCGCCGGGTTGTCATCCGAGTCCCCCGTTGGTATTAAGTTGCAAGCAACGGATAATTGCATTAAGTAAAGTGCGTAATGTAAACAAACACATATGCCCGTGGACATAGCATCGTTAGGTTATCCCTAGTGGCAACAGCACATCCACAACCTTAGAACTTTCTGTCACTGTCCCAGGTTAAACGGAGCATGAACCCACTATCTAGCATAAATACTCTCTCTTGGAGTTACAAGCATCTACTTGGCCAAAGCATCTACGAGTAACGGAAAGCATGCAAGATCTTAAATAACATATAAGATAGATTGATAATCAACTTGACATAATATTCAATATTCATCGGATCCCAGCAAACACAACATGTAGCATTACAATAATATGATCTTGATCATGTAGGGCAGCTCACAAGATCTAAACATGATGGCACAAAGTGGAGAGACAACCATCTAGCTACTGCTATGGACCCGTAGTCCAAGGATGAACTACTCACGCATCACTCCGGAGGCAGGCATGGCGATGTAGAAGCCTCCGGTGACGATTCCCCTCTCCGGCAGGGTGCCGGGAAGAGGTTCTGAACCCTCCCGAGCTAGGGTTGACGGCGGCGGCGTCTCTGGAACTTTTCGTGGATATTTGCTCAGGTACTTAGGGTTTTCGCGTCGGGGGGAATAAGTAGGCGAAAGGGCGGCGGCTGGAGACCCCCGAGGGGCCCACACCACCCTAGGGCGCGGCAGAGGGGGGCCCGCGCCCTAGGTGCGTGTGGCCCCTGGTGGCCCTCTGTTGCTCCTTCGCTCCGTCAGGTGTTCTGGAAAAATAGGGACCCCCGTGTAGTTTCGTCCAATTCCGAGAATATTTCCAGACTAGCTTTTCTGGAATACAAAAACAGCAGAAAACAGGAACTGGCACTTCGGCATCTTGTTAATAGGTTAGTCCCAAAAAATGTATAAAAGTGATATAAAGTAGATGCAAAACATGTAGCAATTGGTATTAAACAAGCATGGAACATCAAAAATTATAGATACGTTTGAGACGTATCAGTGTCACCTAAAATAAACATTATTCGCCGTCCCACATACTTGTCTTAGACTCACACACCACCATTGGTGGAAAATGAAATAACTATAGACTTGAAGAATACTAGAACAAGGGCATATCCATGACGATTATCCTCTTAATAAGCAACAGTGACAATACCAACAATGACTAGTAAAAGCTTTATGATGTAACATATGTGAACATGAGTAAATATGGATATATATATATGCTAGAATATTAGTCTCGAATATAGTAGTAGAACACCATGCCTCCGTATGCTCTTATAAAATGTTTCATTTTTTTCTTCAAATTAACAGAATTTTACTTTGAGTACGACAACATAGATTTTTACAATGCTTTGTGACATTTCTTGTTCAATGCATCTAATATCTGGAATGCCATCCATTTCTTTAGATATCCCCACATATCAATTTCCATCAGGTTTCTTGGTCATTTTGGCATTCGTGATGTTGTTCAGATTGATGATGTAACATATACGGAAATGCATGATGTAATAAAAGAGGGTAAATAGATAGTCTAGATCACCAATGGAGCATGGATTCTAGTCAGCCATGGGATTGGTGTTCGAAATGGGTGGAGTCTCCCCCCGCCAATTTTGCTTTTTCTCATCCGTGCGCATCATCATCATATCATCATTGTTTCCCGTCTCCGGCCAGCCAGCCCCCATCCACCCCCTTTGCCGCTTCCGGTCGGCGCCTACGGCGCGCTGAAGTCAAGTGGCATCAGAGCAGAAGGCGGCGGAGTGAAATTCGAGGCAGGTGAAGTTATCCCCGGTGAATCCCTCGTCAGAACGGATAGGAGCTTCTACAACCTATATGGGGCACAACTCCTATCTCTGACCGTCCGTTCCCGCGATTGAACAGATGAGATTTGACGTTGAATGTGTTGAACATTCAACGCATTCAACGCCAAATCTCGGCCGTTCATCACGCGAACGGACGGTCCAAATACGGGATGTGCACTATATAGGTTATAGAAAATCAGTTTTCTACTAGGGGTTCGGACTGTCTTAAGCACGGCGAAGATCTTGGGCGTCTTCAGCCTCAGGTGCCTACTGTTGGAGGGCATGCGCCGCGAGGAAGAAGCAGAAGCCCTGAGCTGGGGATCCGTCTTGGAGGTGGGGCTGAATCAGGTCTCCGTGGAGCTGACGGGCATCACGATGTTGATCGACGCGGCCACCCTCTCGTCGGTTTATGTCCCCAGCCATGTCGCCTTCTTCTCACCCGGCTTAGTGATCCCGCCGAGTACTTGCCCGCTTTCTCATACCTCACGCCGCGAAACTTCTTCCTCCTTGCCTAAGAACTCGCCTCTGCCACACGCTCCCCCTCCCTGGCTGGCGCTGGCGCCCTCCTAGCGAGCACCTTGGCTTCTCGCTCCAGCATGGCCTCCATGGAAGCTAAAGCGCAACGAAGGGGGCGGAGGTGGTTTTGTCGGGATGTGCTGCGAGAGAGAGGGGGAGTGCGAGTGTGTGTGAGGAGCACGGCGAGGAGGGGCATTTTAAAGGTGCGGCTTGTCGCGAGCCCAGCGACCCACCGTCATGGCGGCCGCGCAGCGCAGCCCACTCTGGCGTCTGCACCAGGTGTCGACTGTGGTGGTTTCCGTTTACCTACGTGCATGGTCTAGATGCCTCGCCACGCCGCATATATCTCTATTTTTTTGGCCGATCGATACAACGGAAACTCGTTCCGTTTTTAGCTAGAGCGGCGCCGTTTTTTATGAGTACATTTAAAGTGACCGAGACATAAATTACTATTTCATAAATATTTACACTACACGGGAGGAAATGATGATATACTCATAGTTGTTAGTCAACATAAATACAACGCTAATCATCACATTTACTGGTACCATATTAAATCATATTTAGTTTTCGGGCAAATTATGTTTATTACATTTCTAAAAAATATCTTGTTAATGACAATATATCTAACTATAGGTGATAATAGATTAATATATATATTTAGTAAAATTGTGTCATGTGCTATCCAATATAAGTTGCCTAAAAAAGAGCTATCCACTAGATTTGTGTGATGTTAGATAAGAATTTTTGAGGATATTATTCAAATTGACTAGTGTTGGTATTCAAAGACCCTACAAACTTATGAGATGCTAACAAATATTTGTAATTCAAAGAAGGCACACATTAATTCTTCTTAATTAATCAACATTCTAAAAGAGTCTATGGATAAATCGTTATCAATAGGTGGTTTAAAAGAAACCACATATAGATTCTAAATTAATGATTTGTTAAAATTGTAAGGATAAATTCTTATTAATCAATTCTTTAGACACTAGTAGGGAAGTGCCTTTCTGTGGATTCCCTATCTGTGGCGCACCAAACCTACCATGCGTCACAAAAAACGTTCTGTGGCGCACCATGCGCCACAGAAAAATGGTGGGTCCCACACCACAAATATCTGGTGACCTTTTTGTGGCGCATCTGCATGGATGCGCCACAGAAATTATACTTTCTGTGGCGCATCCATCCAGATGCGCCACAAAAATTCGGTGGGGCCCCCTCCAATGATTGCATTGGTAATTTATCTGTGGCGCATTCAGCATTGTGCGCCACAGAAAACATGGTGCGGCCCCACCAATAATTTAAGTGGGCAACATTCTGTGGCGCATGCATCATGGTGCGCCACAGAAAGACATGTTTCTGTGGCGCACCATGATGCATGCGCCACAGAATGTTGCCTCCAGATCTACAAAAAGGTGGCAACCCCTCTACCTACCACCATTTACTTCTTCCTCTTCCACCTCCACCTAGCTCGTATTTCTCTTCCCTCCCCTCCTATTTTGCCCATAGTTTTCTCCATTTTTTTTAGTTAAACCTATTTTGTTTGATAGATTATTGGTGAGGGTTTAGGAGAGCCTCCAATACATCTCTTTTTGTCCACTAGTTTCTCTCCAACATCACACGCTCTCTCATCGATCGCGGTCACGTCTCGGCACCGAATCTACTAGGTGAGACATGGATCTACATGGATGATGAACATGCATATGCATGTTTGGTGGCGCCGACGGTGTGTGTATGGCCAGATGTGTGTCGTGGTTGTTTTTGTTCCGACCATGGTGTCGTGTATGTGGATGTTGCCGGCAACATGATTTGTGAAATGTCTGCAGGTACCCATGAGGCCCTTGAGTTTGTCGGAACGTCGATTAACTTCCGTTCCGGCAAATTCGGGTACTCCATATGTCCTACTTTTAGGAGAGGTCATGCCGAATTTTTTTTGTGAATTTTGGCATGAGACTTTGCTAAAAATAGGACATATGGGATATTGCGACTAATGCATGATCCAACTAATGTGTGTGCATGCATGTTGCGGTTCTAATTAACATACTCTTGTTTGTGCTCTATGTATACCGCGTAGGCCGCAACCATGGTCGTCAGGATGAGACCGGTCGAATCAGTAGATACAAGGAAAAAGCGAAGGCGGACATGATTCGGTGCAACAGGCGCCAGATAAGATGTCCGTGTCGAAAATGCAAACTCGTGAGCTGGATCGACCCTGATTCCGGACAATTGGAGGATCACCTGCTCAGGCGCGGTTTCATGTTAGCCTTCAACCATGACGAAGGAGATGTCGGCGGACAAGATCATCATGATCATGACGAAGGAGATGTCGGCGGACAAGATCATCATGACGAAGGAGATGCCGGCGAACAAGATCATCATGGTGACGAAGGAGATGCCGGCGGACACGGTCATGATGAAGGAGTAGATGGTGGTGGAGAAGACGCGAACACGCAGACCTCGCTAATTTCGGCCTTGCAGGACCCTCATGTTCAAGAACTGCTACTCAAGGAGACGAGCAATGACAGAGCTGCAGCCAGAGAGAAAGCCAAGCTGGCGCAAATGGAGATAGACGGGAAGATTCCGTTGTATCCTGGGTGCCGGCCACAGGATACGCGCTTGCAAGTAACGCTTGATGCTTTGGAGATGAAGACGGAAAACAAATGGACCGACGTGAGCTTCAACAAGAACATGAAATTCTTCCACGATCGTCTTCCCGAGGGGAACACATTGCCAACTAGTATCGAGGATGCCAAGAAAGTCGTGTGCCCTCTTGACCTACCGCACGTTAAATACCATGCCTGCATCAATGATTGCGCAATTTATCGGGGCGAGTACAAGGACAGATACACATGTCCGGTGTGCGGCCAAGGATGGTACAAGAGTGGGAAGGACAAGAAAGTTCCTCGGAAAGTGGTATGGTACTTTCCTATCACTCCCCGTCTGCAGCGGTATTTCGTAGACCCTAAGGAAGCAAAGCTCATGCAATGGCATGCGGAAAGGGAGAAGCCCCAAGAAGATCCGGAGAAGGGAAAGATCCTGACACACCCTTCAGATGCTAGCCAGTGGGAAGAATTGGACATGGCCTTCAAAAATTTTGGGGGCGACGCAAGGAACGTCAGGCTGGGTATGAGCACCGATGGACTCAATCCGTTCGGCAACCAGAGTAGCACCCATAGCACCTGGCCCGTATTTGTATGGCCTTACAACCTTCCCCCATGGTTGTGCACGAAGCAAAGGTACATACACATGAGTATTCTCATTCAAGGGCCGAAACAACCAGGTATCGACATACATCTGTATCTCGGGCTGTTGAAAGAGGAGTTAGCCACGTTGTGGGAGACGCCAGCCCGTACGTGGGACGCCTACACAGCTGATTATTTTGATATGAGAGCCGCGTTGTTCACGACGGTGCAGGACTATCCTGGTTGCTCATATGTATCGGCCCAGGTAGGTCACGGATTTTGCGCATGTGTCAAGTGCATGGATAAGACCCCGCATCTCTAGCTACCAAGGGATCCCGGGTCTTCGAAAATCGTGTTCCCAGGGGCTCGAAGGTGGCTTCGCATGGATCACCCGTGGAGAAAACGCGGTGATTTGTTCAATGGTAAAGACGAGCCCGAAAGAGCCCCGTGCCCGAGGAGCGGCACAGAAATCGACGAGCTTTTGAAAAACTGGAAGGAGTACCCAGCGCCGGGAAATAAGCGACCGAAGGTAGATCCACTGCTGGGTGTATGGAAAGCGAGGTCTGTTTTCCACGACTTGGAGTACTGGAAGGTCCTCAAGATGCCACATAGCCTCGATATGATGCACATTACGAAGAATGTTACCGAGAGTCTGCTTGGCACACTTTGCCACATGTCGGATAAGACCAAGGATGGGACGAAAGCAAGATACGATCTGAAGAGCACAACTCCAGCTTGACGCGTTGGTTCAAGAAAAGGCAACTGCTTGAAGCAGAGAGCAGGAAGCCATCTACGGAAGAGGAAAAACTCATATTCTCCTTATCACAGGGCCCCGGGCAGAACGTAAAGACCTATCAGTCGTACGACATCGGCGGTTTCAGATTCTGCACCGAGGAAAAGGACAGGTATAGCGAATATCAAAACTCAGGAGTAACTATGCTATCCTACGCCGATGACGAGGCTACTGTCAAGGAAAGATTCTTCGGAAAGATCGAGGAGATATGGGAGCTCAACTACTGTGGAGAGTTGGTGCCAATGTTACGTGTGAGATGGGCCAAGGACGTCGTCAAAGAAGACCGGTATTTTACCACCATGGTTATACCCGATGCCAAATCGAAGAACGCCTCCGCAAAAAATGAGCCATGGGTACTCGCTAGCCAAGTTGAGCAATGCTTCTTCATTACCGACCCGTCAAAGCCTAGCCGTGTTGTCGTGAGGAGGGGCAAGAGGAGCATCATCGGAATGGAAGGAGACGCCACCGAGGAAGACTTGGACAACGAGCCAAAGATCGAGGAGGAATTCGACAAGTTCTTCGACATGCCTACTACTAGTACACAAAGAAGGAAGACCTCCCTACCTACTAAAGGTTGTCCGTTCACGCGAAGAAATCTCAAGGTGACCGGCCTAAAGTTTTCAACCGCGAAGAAGGGAAAGAAGAGAAGCTAGCTCACGGAACCAAGACGAAGAATACTTTTTTGGTATATTTAATTTGTGTGTGTGTGTGTGTGTGAGACAATGGAAGCATATATATGTATGATCATGAATATGTACTAGACAATGCAAGTTTTTGAATATGTATGAGTCAATGAATTGAATATGTGTATGAATTGAATATACATTGTGCGTGAGACAATGCAGTTTTTGAACCAAATTTTAAAGAAAAAAAGTTAAAAAAAAAGTGAACGGACAACCTTTAGTGAAAACTGCCTTTCTGTGGCGCACCCCTTCAACGGTGCGCCACAGAATTATTGTCTTTCTGTGGCGCACCACTTCAACGGTGCGCCACAGAATTTTGTTGCGCCCACTTACACGTGGGTCCGCCAACGCGCCTCCCTCACTAGTGAAAACTGCCGCTCGAAAACTGCTAAGTCTCGCGCGCTCGACGACCACCGCGCCCTCGCCGCCACTCCACCGCGTCCTCGCCGCCCCTGGAGCGCCCGAGCCCGACGCCTCGCCGCCCCTGGAACACGCCCGACATCCTCGCCACGGGCCCGCCACCTCGACGCCGACGCCACCGATGCCCTCGACATCCCCTCTCCCTCCCCTCCATCATCCCCTCCCCGAGGTGCTGCTCCTTCCATCCCCTCTCCCTCCCCTCCACACCTGCACACAAGGTGTTTGGTCAAATGCCAAACCCATATTTTTACAGAATTTGATTCATTTGGTTGTTGAGTGCTTGCTGCAAGTAGTTGCTAATGCTTCTAGTTGGTGCTAGTGGTGTTAGGAAAATTTTGGAGACCAAAAAAATTTAAAATTTTGCTAAGTTAAATATGGTCACTGTTTAAACATAACTACAAAAATGCCTTCAATTAAGGTTCTAGATGTATTCAAAAAATTATTTCTGGGGTTAATTATGAAGTACTAACTTAGTACAAGAGATCCATGAGGGTTAATGTGAAATAGGATCAAGATTTGATGCTTTAGAAATGCCCCAAAGTTGGTACTTTTTAAAGGAAATGAAGATATATATGGGTGTGAATTTTCTTATTTTTTTTTCCTTGTGCAGACCACCGGCTTCGACTACATCAACTATCTCCTCAACTACAGTTCCCCCTTTGGTGAGCTATTGGTTAACCCAGTGACCATGTGTTCTGTGCTACCACGACCATCGTGTCGTGGTTGTTTGTGTTTCGACCAGCGTGTCGTGTATGTGGATGTTGCCGGCCGTAGATACCGGCAACATGATTTGTGAAATCTATGCAGGTAACCATGAGGCCCTTGAGTTTGCCGGAACGTCGATTAACTTCCGTTCCGGCAAATTCGGGTACTCCATATGTCCCTTTTTTAGCAAAGGTCATGCCGAATTTTTTCGTGAATTTTGGCATGACTTTGCTAAAAATAGGACACGTGGAGATGTGGATGTGGTATTGTGTTTGTTGTCGGCCGGCAGATGTGGATATGTGTTTGTTGTTGGCCGGCCGGAGATGCCGGCAACATGATTTGTGAAATGTCTGCAGGTACCCATGAGGCCCTTGAGTTTGCCGGAACGTCGATTAACTTCCGTTCCGGCAAATTCGGGTACTCCATATGTCCCTTTTTTAGCAAAGGTCATGACGAAATTTTTCGTGAATTTTGGCATGGCTTTGCTAAAAACAAGACATATGGGGTATTGCGACTAATGCATGGGCCGGGTATCTTAGTACTTAATTAAGTGATTTTTTTCTTATATTTGGTGTACTAACTTTGACATTTTTTTCTTATAGGTGAGACGAACATGGCTGACAATAACGAGGCCGGGGGTTCTCGAACAGGAGGCGAGGAACCGAGAGAGGAAAATAGTATGATTCAGACGGTCATCGCACAGGCAGTGACAACGACGTTCACGTCGATCTTTACTACCGTCGGTGAGTCTGTCAGGGTTTGGATTGAGGGAGGGAGAAAAGGGCCTCCCCCAGTGATCAGCTTCGGCTCCAACAAGTACTCAGTCAATGTGCCTACTACAGAAGATGCACCCCCAGCATCCCCAGAGGTAAAGAAGAAGAAGCACAGGAAGAGAAGTAAGCCAGCTCCTAAGACGACTATCCGGGGGTATGAAGACATGGTATCACCCCGTGCGGATGGCTTGAGCCGAGTTCATGAAGCTGGTCAACCGATCCTGTCTCGGGAGCTTCTCCACCTCGCAGACAGATGCATGCTCTCTTTGCAAAATGCTATCTTGACGCGAAAGAGCAACCTTCTTAAAGAAGATAATCCAAATTACCCGGTGTTCACTGTCAAGGTGCCAAAAGACTTGGCCGAGTTCGTCCATGAAACCCCCGCGGATCTGTTTTTCATATCGTACGAGGACGTCTTCAAGCTGTTTCACTTTAGACGGCTGGACTATAACTTGGTCCGCCTATACGCGCTCAACCAAGCGATGAGGATCAGGAGAGATAATACCCCGTACATCAAGGTAGTGGATCCCTACTACATGCGTGACAGCCTGCTGGTGGAAGGATCAACGACACGGGCCAAGGCCACGAAGTTCCTCCAGAGAATCATGCTGAACAACAAGGATAAGAACAGCTTTCTTGTGCCTTTCTTTTCCGAGTAAGTACACATCCGGTCGCCGCCGTCGTATCTTATGCTTTCTTATAGATTTCTTCCGTTGTTGATCCTTTCCAACATTCCGTTTCAATTGTGTTGAGCAGTGACGAGTACGCAGTACTCATCGTCGTAAGCCCGAGGTGGTCCGTTGCCACTTATTTCGACTCGGGGAGTCTTAAAGACTACACCAGAATAAAGGGTGTTCTCGATGAGGCTCTCGAGGGCTATGCCCAAAAGGGAGGCCACTTCCACAAAGAAAAGAATGGGGAACGTTTAACGAAGGACAACAAACACATTTTCTGGCATGGGACCGGGTTCCATTGCATCAAGCATGCGCCTGACAGCGTGAAGGATGCCTTCTACATCCTCCATCACATTAAAGGGCTTGTCCGGGATGTAGAGACAACGAGGTGGCCATCTAGTCTCCAAGAATGGAGCAAAAATAATTTTGTGACGCACGGTAAATAATTTTGTGGCGCACCATATTCTGTGGCGCACGAACAAAGTGCGCCACAGATACATTGTTGTCAAATACAGTAAATAATCGAATTTTTTTCTGTGGCGCATCGAAAATAATTTAGTGGCGCACTCTGGAGGTGCGCCACAGAATTGTATACTTTCCGTGGCGCATGGTTCCGTGCGCCACAGAAATAATATTTTTGTGCCGAGAATTCTGTGGCGCACCGACCATGCGCCACAGAAACAGTTTTTTGTGCGCCACAGAAAGGCACTTCCCTACTAGTGAGAATAAGGCACAAATTAATCGTTCTTTTCTATCACTCTTGAAAAAAAATTGTATCTAAGAATCTGATTTTGGAATTTAAGTCATCTATATATTTTTAGAGCAGCGTCATTTTTAATGAGTACATTTAAAGTGACCGATACATAAATGATAATTTCGTAAATATTTAACACTACATGATAGGAAATGATATTCTCATGGTTCTATAGTCACAATAAATACAACGTAATCATCACATTGACTGGTAGCATATTGTATCATGTTTAATTTTCTGGGAAAATTATGATTATTACATTTCTAAAACAAACCTTTTTAATGACAATATATCTAACTGTAGGTGATAATAGATTAATAGTATATATTTACTAAAATTGTGTAATGAGCTATCCAATATAAGTTGCCTAAATAAGAGCTATCCAATAGATTTTGTGTGATCTTAGATAAGACATTTTTAAGATATTATTCAAATTGACTAGTGTTGCTATTCAAAGACGCCGCAAACTTATGAGATTCTAACAAATATTTGTGGTTCAAAGAAGGCACAGATTAATTCTTCTTAATTAATCAACATTCTAAAAGAGTCTATGGATAAATCGCTATCAATAGGTGGTTTAAAAGAAACCAAATATAGATTCTAAATTAATGATTGGTTTAAAATCGTAAGGATAAATTCCTATTAATCAATGCTTTAGAATATGGCACAAATTAATCATTCTTTGCTATCAATCTTGAAAAAATTCTGTATCTAAGAACCTGATTTTGGAATTTAAGTCATTTATATTTTTTATAGAGCGGCATCATTTTGAATGAGTACATTTAAAGTGACCGAGACATAAATTATAATTTCGTAAATATTTAACACTACACTACAAGAAATGATATACTCATGGTTCTATAGTCACAATAAATACAACGCTAAACATCACATTTACTTGTAGAATATTGAATCAATAATTTTCTGGGAAAATTGTGATTATTACATTTCTAAAAATACCTTTTTAACATCAATATATCTAACTTTAGGTGATAATACATTAATATATATATATATATTTAGTAAAATTGTTTCAAGAGCTATCCAATAGATTTTGTGCCATGTTATAAAATGATGTGTGAGGATAATATTCAAATTGACGATTGTTGGTATTCAAATGTATAAATAAACAAGAAAATGTTTTGTGCACATAATAATTAGGGTCTACCTAAGCAAAGCCAAGATGATGCCTAGATGATCTTTCAAAGGGATTGGAAAATAAATTTGCTTAAAAATATAAATAAAATTTCCTCTAAGGCAACTAAATAATAGGAATTTTCATTTTTAATTTATGCAAATAATTTCCCTTATTTAATTCTTCATTCCCAATGTGTGATTGTCATTTCCTTTATTTCTAAATTACAATATAAGTCTGCACCAGGTGTCGGTTGTGGCGGTTTCCGGTTAGCTGCGTGCATAGTCTGCAGGCCTCGCCACGCATGATGTCTGTTTTTTTTTTGCCGATCGATAGGACGGAAATTAACTCGCTCCATTTTTAGCTAGAGAGGCGTCATTTTTAATGAGTACTTTTAAAGTGACCAGGAAATAAATTATAATGTCGTAAATTTTACACTACAAGACAGGAAATGATAAACTCATAGTTGTATAGTCAAGATAATACAACGCTAATCATCACATTTACTGGTACCATATTTAATCATATTTAGTTTTTGGCGAAATTATGATTATTACATTTCTAAAAAAAACCTTGTTAATGACAATATGTCAAACTGTAGGTGAAAATAGATTAATATATTTTAGGAAAATTGTGTCATGAGCTATCCAATAAATAGTTGCCTAAAAAGAGCTATCCACTAGATTTTGTGTGATGTTAGGTAAGGATTTTTTAGGATAAAATTCAAATAGACTAGTGTTGATATTCAAATGTGTAAATAAACAAGAAAATGTTTTGTGCATATAATAGTTAGGTTCTACCAGAGCAAAGCGAGATGATTTGTAAAATCTTTCAAAGGGATTAAAAAATAAATTATCTTAACAAATATAATTTTTTTAACTGTAAGGAAACTAAATAATAGGAAGTTTCATTTTTTTTACTTTATGAAAATATTTATCTTATATAATTCCTCCATTCTGAATGTGTGATGCTCTTCCTTTGTTTCCAAATATGCGACATTTTTCCTCTGTTCTAATGTACAACATAAGTGACATACTTGACCATGATAGTCTCTGGGATTTGCCATTACTTTCTATATGAATATTTTTAAAAAATGTTAGAGATGTTCCTCTTCAAAAAGTTGTGTGAGTTGCATTTCTTCCATTTTGTAGATATTTTTGTTAAAAGAACAAATGTTGCACTAAGTAGTTATATAATTGACTATTTAATGACATAATCCAATTCATCTATACACACATATATATGAAGGTTTGTTACAGTAGGTACGAAGTAAAAAGACAAGTCTAATAATTGTCAAATAAGGTTGCATTATGAAGAGTAAGATTGTTTTCCTCGCTCCTGCTGAGCGATAGATTTTTTCCACTAATTAAATGTTTTCTTCAACTATCTAAACTTTAACGATTACTCCTTGTCAACAAACTTTCCCCTTATTATTTCTTAGTGTCAAATTAGTTTGAGTGTGGGCTCTTAAATCTAAAAGTTTTCATATACAAGATTATTCTAGTTTGTCTATTCCAAATACTTTTTAACGTATAATAAATAGGTTTTTATTCAACATAAGTTTGAAATATGTATGCATTGAGCTCAGGTTCATGTGCGAGAAATTTCACATAATTCATGAGTTCAATTACGAATTTTGGTGAAATTTCATTAAAATAGACACCTCTCGAGAATACTTTCTCACTTTAATATAATTCCACTAAGATAATGGAGTTGGTACCAACTATTTGTATTTCATCCTAAGTATTTCTATGATACATAAATTCATGGAAAATTAAAATAGCAGTTCAAAAGGAAAGAGAAATTTCTATATCGGAGCATATATACGCGACAACATAACGAGATCAACGTGGCGGGAAATTAAAGTTATCAAATTACTAGAGGTTGTTCTTTTTTATATTGTGCATATTCTAATAAAACAAGCAAGCTATTTTTTTTTCTATGAGTACTTGTATATGTGATTATCAAATTCCATGGTCACACTACTTTTTAATCACTTTAGGATAAATATGACGTGGAAACATCATGTGCTTAGACAACCTCTAGTAATCCTGCAGGCCTTCTGTTGCGCACCTCGAAAGTGTGGAGTTATAGTATGATACTCTTATTATCAAAGCATCACATTATCCACCTTCATTTTTGTGAAAGGTGACTCACTGCACAGAACATCAGTTGCATTGAGCATGGACACAAGCAGAAAGATGGCAAACCAATCGTGCACACTTCTCTTCAGTGCAACCTTTGCAGTTCATGTGGTCCAAGGGATTGAGCTGATGGTGAACACACATAGTAGTTTCTCTATAGTACCATGTCACAGTTATTTTGTTTTGGCTTACAAGCAAGTCTGATATGCATAGACCATGTGTCCTCCACCAGATATATATATATGTCATTAAGCCCATAAGGATTTGGCTGCATGTATACGAAAGCAGCTGATGATGTAGTTAGGTGACAAAGCTAGCTATATCTTTTAAGGACGTCGCAATTTGCAACAAATAAAAACAAGCAGTATTTCTGTATGTCTCGTGTGTCACTAGATCCATATCCACCGAAAATTTCTTGACGCTCTGCTCTATTAACTCAAATGTCTCAACAAACACTCACATATACTCCCTCTGTTTTTAATATAATATGTCTTAGTTTTTTCCACATCCATAAGTATCCATATGTATTTTAGACATGTTTTAGTGTGTATGTTCACTCAATTGGCTCCGCACCTAGTTAACATATGAGGGATCTAAAACATGTTATATTAAAAAACGAAGGGGCTTACGTACGTTTGAACAAGCAGAGAAGTTCCACGAGGGAAGGGATAGATAAAGAGAGCGAGGCAAAACATAGATTCGGACAAAGAAGACACGTCACAAATTTAATGTGGAGAGAAAAACTCATGTTAAGACGTCACGCATGTTCTCTCGCCGTGGGTCACAAGCCCATCTGGCAAAGAGGCTTTAACTTGGGAAGGACCTGGCCATTTCCCACCTAACCACCCACCGTCACGCGGGCCGCGCGCGTGCGCGTCCACCAGGCCGGCCTTTGTAAACATGCAACGCCTCTGCCTCTGGCACTAGCTCCCTTGTGATATGCATGGACATCTGGAGATCGATATCTCAGTAAACCCCACACTCAAGCACACTGCACTGCTTGGCCAAAATTCGGTGCAAAGAGCCTTTGGGTGACAATTCCCGGAAGGAACTAACTAAACGCCGGCGAACCGCCGGGCATGCAGCACTCCTTGGCGGTAGCAGCTGCTCACTTTTCTGCTTTCGGTGGTGGTGGTGGATCGATGGAAGGTCGTCGTACTCTATCGTAATCGCGTATACGTAGTACTAGTACGTTATGTTTCCAGTAAAGCAGATAAGGTGACGCGCGCATTGGATCATTAGACATGCATATGTGTCCGCTGAGGGTATGCATTATGTGTCTTCTGCCATATATCGCCTGTGGAGTGCAGTGTGTGTGCTAAACTGGAGGCATATGGAGTGCAGTGTTTGCATCTGTCGGTGATGGGTTGTGTGTGCTAAACTGCTAATGGGTTTGTTTGCACACATGTTCGGAAGATTTCTTAATTTGCTTCACTAAATCAGCATTTGTTGCTATCGCATGCATGATGCATGGATCTCTGGCTTGATCACGCACAGTGTCTATATGAGTACAAGCCAGTCAGCTCAAAAGCTTACAAGCTCCCCATCCCTACCACCTACAAAACTATATGTCGCCTAGCCTGGTCAGTTCGTGATCTTTGCCACCCAGCATCATCATCCTCTACCCTGCTGAACACCTAAAGGTCTCGGCTTTTCAACAACCAAATGGACCGTTCGGTGAAACATGAGACAACGGAGAGGACGTGGCAAAACAATAAAAAGCTAGAGAACTTTTTACGTTTCTAGATAAAGAAGTAAGTTTACTCTTGATTCCCAAACAACATTTGGGAGTATATATCTTTATTTTCAGATGAAATCCATTTTATCCAGAACTAAAATTGGGGAAACCAGGTTAAAAGAAACAATGGGGAAAATGGGAAGGGGGTGTACTTGATAGCCCAATAACTATGTAGTAATATGCTGCCTATTTTCGACTAGCGACTTTGGGGCATAGTGGACTCCGATGCTTCATGGGCCTAGTGGCCGCGCGGAGCGAAGGCAAGAGTAGGCTACAGGTGCCCCTATGCATCGCTCTTAGCAAGCACAAGTAGGAGATCGAACGCAACAACTGTGCTACTGGGTCAGCTTTGGTGGCCCAGTAACATGTATAATAGTGTTTTGTTGTTTTATTTTCCTTTTATTCAGTTTATTGAACATATTTTTCCCTCCTATTTTTTCAGATAAATATATAAATAATTTTTAAAGCGTGAACTTTTTTTTCTATCCGTGAACATATTTTCAAGATGTATGAAAATTCTCAGATACAAGAATACCTTTTTCAAATGTGTGAATATTTTTTTAATTATAGGCAACTATTTTTAGCGTAGAAAATGGTTCACACACACTCAATATATTTTCATGTATTGGAAATAATGTCTGTGGGGTTAAAAACTGATTACGTAAAAAATCATCACGAAATTAAAAATTCACAAAATTAAATGAATATGGTTCACACACATTATGTTCATTTTTGTGATTATAGGTGAACATTTTCTAACCTGTATAAAATGGTTCTCACACACCTATAATATTTTTGTAATTATAGGTGAACATCTGTTTACCGTAAAATATGGTTCACAAACATTCAAAATATGTTCATGTTTTGAAAATAATGTTCGTGAGATTAAGTAGATCTTCATGGGTAAATATCTTGAAGAAGTTAAAATCAGTTCACGGAGTTTAAAAAGTGGTCCACACACATTCGAAATATGTTCATTTTGTTATTGTAGGTGAAATTTTTTTAACGTAAAAAAGGGTTCACACACCTATAATTTTTTTGTAATTATAAGTGAACGTTTTTTACTATAAAAAATGGTTCACACACATTCAACATGTGTTCATGTTTTCAAAAATAATGTTCCTGGGGCTAAAAAAATTTCACAGGTTTTTAAAACAGAACGTGTGTCCGAAAAAAGTGGCGTGATGTACTAGGGTGACAAAGCTATCTATATGTCTTAAGGACCTCCCAATTTTCCACCGCAAAAAGATAAGCACCGCCCAATTTCCAAAATGAAGCAGCGTTTTTCATGTCGCCATGCATGATTCAGTGTGTAAGTGGGAGCGGACCGTCCACAACGCCGCTTTGGCCAGCCCACTTATGTGTGTATGCGGGCGCCCGCAGTGCGTGTGTGTAAATAAGTGGGGATAAGCAGGCTGACCCGCGGTAGCCGCATATCCCACTTAATCCCGCATACGAGTACGCACAGGACGGAGGGGAGGTGTGCCGCCGCCGGAGCGCCGCCATGGGCCATGGCTGCCCTCCTTCTCCGGCTTCAGTGGGAGATCTGCTAGCACGTCATTCTTCACCGTTTGAATCTGTTCATGGGGCCGTTTGATCGGGTCAGAGTTACGTAGAGGCGGCGGCATGGTTGGGCAGGAGAAGCGGTTGTCGCCGCCAACCACAGCGGGCAATGGCGAGCATGCCACCATGAATCTGAGGGCGCATGCGCTAGTGCCCGTGGTGAAGCAGGAGCCGCAACTGGAAGTTCACACACATTCAAATATGTTATTTTTGTAATTATAGGTGAACATTTTCTTACAACTAAAAATTGCTTCACACAAACCTATAATAACATTTTTGTAATTATGGGCCAACGTTTGTTTTACTGTAAAAAATGGTTCACACACATTCAAAATATGTTCATGTTTTGAAAAATAATGTTCCTGGGGTTAAATCAATGTTCATGGGTTTTTACAAAAAATTATAGGTCCAAAAAAAGTATGTTCATGGGCTCGAAAAAAATGTTCACGACATGATTTGTCGAGTTGTAAAATATGTTCATCAGATAAGAGGCGACGCATTGGATCATTAAAGCCTGTATGCGTGCATATGCATGTGTCCTCCGCCAGATATATACCTTCTGTGGCCCACATAGAAGTGTATAGTCATATGGAGTGAAGTGTTACATCTGACAGCGATGCATTGCGTCTTTGTTCGCACAGATGTTTCTGAAGACGTCTGAACTTGTTTTCACATACCAAAACAACATTTGTTTCTATCACGCTTGGATCTCTGGCTATATCGAGCAGTGTCCATATGAGTACAAACCAGCTACCTCAAAATCTAACAAACTATCTATCCCTAACACCTACCAAACTATGGGTTGCCTAGCCTGGTATGTTCATAATATTTGCCACGCTAGCACCATTATCCTCTGCCCTGATGAACACCTAAAGGTTTAGATATTTAAGCAAGAAAAATGTCCCATACAAAAAGGGACCGGCCGGTGAAGAGTGGGACAATAGAAATGACGTGGAAAAACGATAAAAAGCAAGAGAACCGTTTACATTTTGGAGAAAGAAGGAATTTTACTCTTGATGCCCAAACAACATTTGGAGTATCTTTCTTTCAGACAAAATATTTCTTTAGAACCAAAAAAAAGTCAAGATGTATTTAGAAGCAATGCTGGGGGAATGAAGTTAAAAAATAACTTTGCGGAAATGGGAAGAGGGTGTTTATACTTGATAGCCCAATAGCTATGTAGAAAAGGGCTACCTACGCTCGACTAGTGACTTTGGGGCATAGTGGACTCCTATGCTTTGTGGCCTCATGGCCGCGCGGAGCTACGGGTGCCCCTATTGCTTGCTCTTAGAGAGCACAAGTGGGAGATTGTCCGCATCGACTTTGCTACTAGGTCGGGTTTAGTATTTTTTTTGGTTTGTTTTTAATTTTATTTATTTTTATTTTGTTGATTTAACATGTTTTCCCTTCCATTTTTTGATATACATCCGTGAATAATTTTTTAACACATGATTTGTTTTCCATCCATGAACATATTTTCGAGATGTATGAACATTTTCAGATACAAGAATACCAAGAATACCTTTTTCAAATGTATGAATATTTTTATGAAGTTGTATGATAATTCCAGTGAGAAGGGATCGACAATTAAAGGTGACTCACGAAACAGCAGTTGCATCGAGCATGGACACAAACAGTAATAAGATGGCAATCCAATTTTGCACAGCAATCTTCAGGCTGCTCACAATGGGGAGTAACATAAGTGCATGTTACTAGTATATGTTACTAGCTCTATAGTGGTTAGTCTATGTTACTACCTCTATAGTGGGTAGTAACATATATGTGGTGTCATGCAAGTATGCATTTATTAGATTGTAGAATCATGTGTTGGGATATGTGATGTTATGGTAACTATCTATGTTACTCCATTTGTCTCTCTCTTCATTAATTGCATTCTACATCATCCCCTTTTTTCCAACGTAGCATATATGTTATCGGAAATACGTTTTGGATCTCGGGCACCAGTGCTCCTGGTGCCCAATTTTTTTTTAAAACTTTATTCTTTTGCCAAAAAATCACAAAAAAATTCACACAGGTAGTAGTCTACATGTGTGCTTAACTCATAAATTTGCAAAAAATAATTCGAAATAATTTGACCTGTGCAAAAATAAGAAATCTGGGCATGTTTGCACGTTTTTGAATTTGCTTTGTTGACTGCTGATATTTGTTATTTTCACACAGCCTGCAAATATTAACATTTTTTTTGCAACTTTTTCCTATGGTAATGAACATTCAAATCTACATGCTTGATTTTTTTCAGAATTTTTTGTGTAACAACAATTTTTTGAAAAAAAAATTGGGGCACCAGGAGCACTGGTGCCCGGAGCCAAAACTCCGCTTCCATATGTTATTACTTATGTTACTCCCACTATGGGCAGTCTTAGTGCAAGCTTTGTTGTCCATGTGGGGGCCAAGCGATCGAGCCAATGGTGGACACACATAACAGTGTCTCTAGATGGTACGATGACAAATTTATTATTGTTTGGCTTACAAGCAAGTTTTATATGTACACTATATATAAAGCATGTGTCCTCAACAACATAAATATAGGACATTTAAGTCCATATGGATTTGGCAGCATATACGAAGGCAGATGATGATGTAGTAAGGTGACAAAGCTATGTATCCGTTTTAAACCTTCCGATTTGCAAAAATCAGGCAGCATTTGTATTCGTCCTGTATCAATAGATCCATCCACCGAAAAGCTCTTGCAACGCTCTATTAATTCCAAGTTCTCAACAAACCCGACGGAGCTAGCGTTCTCCACACCCACATATATATAGGACACTAGAAAAAGCGCTACTTTTGAACAAGAAGAGAAGTTCCATGCGAGAAGAGTGAGGGCAAAAATAAATTCAGACAAATAAGATATTATCACAAATTGAACACGGAGAAAAACAACAAGTTAAGACGTCACGCATGGTCTCGCCGCGTGGGTCACAATCCCGTTTTGCTTTCGGCGGTGGTGGTCGATAGACGATGTGAAAGCGGTCGTCGTACTCAATTGTAATGGCGTATACGTAGTACTCGTACGTTTTGTCTCTCAACAGTAAACGCAGATAAGGTGACGCTTAGGATCATTAAGGTACAACATGCACATGTGTCCTCTGCCACATAGCACCTGATCTCACATGGAAGTGGATGCATATGGAGTGAAGTGTTGTTGCATCTGTCGGTGATGCATCCTGTGTGCTAACGTGTCTGCTTGCACAGATGTTAACCGCCCTACAGAGATCGAAGAACTCTATATGTGTGTTCTCAAGACTTGTGAACTTGCTTCACCAAAGCAGCATTTGTTGCTATCACCTGGATCTCTGGCTAGCTAGATCAAGCACAGTACCCATATGAGGAGTACAAACCAGCCAGCTCAAGGCTTACAAGCTCTCTATCCCTAGCACCTGACAAACCATGTGTCGCCTAGCATGATCAATTCATAATCTTTGCCACCACATCACCATTATCATCCACCTACAAGGTCAGCTTTTAAACAAGAAAAAATGTCCCATACAAAAAGGGGCCGGTCGGTGAAGAGTATGGGACAACAGAGAAGATGTGGAAAAATGATCAAAAGCTAGAGACATTTTACGTTTCTAGAGAAAGAAGCTAGTTTAATCTTTATGCCCAAACAACATTTGGGAGTATCTTTATTTCAAACGAAATATGTTTTATATAGAAGCAACATTGGGGAAATCAGGTAAAAAAAACATTGGGGAATATGCGGAGGGGTGTTGATACTTGATAGCCCTTTAGTTATGTAGTAATGGGCTGCCTACCAAGCGACTTTGGGGGCATAGTGGACTCCAATACTTTGTGGCCCTCGTGGCCGCACGGAGCGAAGGCAAGGGTATGGATCGCTTAAAGCGAGCATGTACACCAGCTCGCCCGCAACTCTCCCCCGCGTGGGCCGACCCACATTGGGTTTTTTTATTTTTCTCTTTTCCGTTTTCTCTTTCATGTTTATTTCCTTTGTATTTAGTTGTTTTATTTATTTCTTCTTATTGAATTTTTATTTTTTTTTCTCATTTTTATTTTTCTTTCTTTCCATTATGTTTCTTCTTTCATTAGTTTATTATATATATTTTTATTATATATTTTGAATAAATAGATGAATAATTGTTTAAGATCTGAACATTTTTGAATTCATGAAGCATTTTTAATATGAAACATTATTTTGAAATGTATTAACATTTTAAATCAAATAATATCTTTAACATGTATATATGAACATTTTTCAAATACATGAACAATTTTTATCCTATCGTAACATTTTTTTAAATTATAAGTGAAAAAAATTACCGTAAAAAATGGTTCACAAACATCCATTATATGTTCATGTTTGTAAATAATATTTTTGGGATTAAAATAATTATCACGTGGCTAAAATCTTCGCGAAGTTTAAAAAAACCACAAAGTTAAAAAAATATGGTTCACACACATTCAAATATGTTCATTTTGTAATTATAGGTGAACATTTTCTTACAAGTAAAAAATGGTTCACAAAAATGTATAATATTTTTTTGTAATTATAGGCCAACATTTGTTTTACTGTAAAAAATGGTTCACACACATTCAAAATATGTCATGTTTTCAAAAATAATGCTCCTGGGGTTAAAAAAATGTTCACGGGTTTTTAAAAGAGAAAGTGTGTCCGAAAAAAGTGGCGTGATGTACTAAGGTGACGAAGCTATCTATATCTCTTAAGGACCTCCCAAGTTTCCCCCGCAAAAACGATCCTTATCGCCCAATTTGAAAAAAATGAAGCAGCGTTTTTCATGTCTCCATGCATGATTCAGGCTGTAAATGGGAGCGGCCGTCCATGGCGCCGCTTGCCAAGCCCACTTATGTGTGTATGCCGGCGCACACGGTGCGTGTGTGGAAATAAGTGGGGATAAGCAGGCTGGCCCGCGGTAGCCGCATATCCCACTTAATCCCACATACGAGTACGCACAGGACGGATCAAGGGAGGTGCTGCCGCCGCCGGAGCGCCGCCATGGGCTATGGCTGCCCCTCCTTTTTCGTCTTCAGTGGGAGATCTGCTAGGACGTCATTCTTCTCCATTTGAATCTGTTTGTGGGGCCATTCACTAGTACAGAACGACACATCGGAAACGGGCCAAAAACCCCTTCGGCAACGGAGAAAGGGTCCGTGTCCCCGCCTCTGTCACTGATGTGAAGCCTCACAATGGCAACGGAGATTTTTATCGTTTGCAATAAGTTTAGCAACGGGCATAATATATAACCGTTGCCTTTAGTCTTTACATCAGATACGGAGATTAGTTTTTGACCGTTTGTAATGAGGGCTAAAGGAAACAAAAAAAAGCCGGTGACGCCTGCTGCACCGTTGACGGAGCCATGTGGTTCCTGCTTGACGGCCGCCGGTTCTTCACCTTCCTCTTCGCCCAGCTTCATTGCGTGGTCTTCTTCCACCTATTTAGTACTGCACAAAAGTCTTGCTCCTGGAGGCGCCGGCTTCAGTGGACCGTGTGGACGGAGCCCCGCTCCTACGTCTTCACGGCCGCCGCATAGTCTCCAGGTTTCCTCCTCGCCCCAAAGGAGATGAAAAAAATCAAAATGTAAGCTCCTTCATCTCTATACACAAGACATATGCTTCTTCATCGGCATTACAGAAAATATAGAACTAATTACAACTAGAACATAGCCTAAACAATGCCTCATATATAGGTAGATTGGACACACAAATTTCAGGGATGGAGCAAGCGAGCCAAGTAGGATGCACAAGATCGTTGTGTATTTGTGCATATCACAAGGATCACTAGCGCCACCCCCGATCACACGGTGTCACCTAATTTTAATCATCGACATAACAGAAACAAAGCTAAAATCAGAACAAATGCCTACTAAAAACAGAGAAAAATCATGGATAAACAATTAGCTACTTACAACTAGAAAACAGCTAAAATCTATGTGTAAACAATGTCTACTAAAAACAGAGCAAATCTATGGATAAACAATTAGCTACTTACAACTAGAAAACAGCTAAAATCTATGTGTAAACAATGCCTGCTAAAAACAGAGCAAATCTATGGATAAACAATTAGCTACTTACAACTAGAAAACAGCTAAAATCTATGTGTAAACAATGCCTACTAAAAACAGAGCAAATCTATGGATAAACAATTAGCTACTTACAACTAGAAAACAGCTAAAATCTATGTGTAAACAATGCCTACTAAAAACAGAGCAAATCTATGGATAAACAATTAGCTACTTACAACTAGAAAACAACTATCCTACTGAACTGGGGTCTTACATTAGGCGAGGCGGGCTCGCTTAGCGTCGCCGCCGGCGACGGAGCTAGCTCCGGCCTCCCCTGGCGGCGCCTTGCCCTCGCCGTGGACCAAAGAGAGGGCTATGGCGGCCCGGAGGTCAGACTGGTAGACCGCCTCCTCGGCGCGTTCGACCTGGGTCGACGCCTCGAGAGGAGGACCGCCGCCTCCAGATCGGCCTCGCCCTGACGACGCTTGGCGTCCTCGCGCTCGAAATCGGCGCGGGAGAGTTGGCAAGCGATCTCCAGATCACGATCCTCCTCCTCTTCCTCTTCCTCTTCCTCCTCGTCGGAGGACGAGGACGAGGAGGAGGAGGAAGACGGATGGCGGCCGGGGTACATCGCCTGGCGGATCTCGCGGTAGCTGCAATGGTGGCCAAATGAGCGGGTGCGGCCGGAGCCTTTGCCGTGCGGACGAGCGCCAAGGCTGCGGGACCGGCCCGCGGGGGCCGGATCGGCGGCAATCTGTTCCGCAAGCTCGTCCCGCAACACCAGCCGACGCTGCTGCTGCCTGAAGGCCCGGAGGGTGGGGCGGCCACGGCCGCGGCCGCGGCCGCGGCCACGGCCTTGATGGCCGGATCTACCAGCGCCGACGGTGGAAGCCATGCGAGAGAGTGGAGAGAGAGGAGACTGTGCGGCGGCTAGGGTTTGAAGTGAGACAGTGAGAGTGAGAGTGAAGGGCATAGTAGGTTCTTATAGGCCGGCTGTCGGGCTGCTTCTAATGGCAACGGAGATTACGAAACTGTCCGTGTGCGATGAGCACAGATCGGTAACGGAGTTAAACCAAACTCCGTTGCCAACATATATTCCACTATTCACCCGTTGCCTTTGTTGTGGGCCTGCTTTACGGCCCAGTGCGGGCACGCGGGGGATGTCGCGATTTACCGTCGCCTAACTCCTGCCGTTGCCATAGAGGGGTATCCGATGTGTCATTCTGTACTAGTGATTTGATCGGGTCAGAGTTAGGTCGAGGCGTCGGCTTGGCCGGCCGGAGAAGCGGCTGTCGCCGCCGATGCCGGCGTGCAATGGTGAGCACGCCGCCAAGAAGCCGATGGCACATGCGCTAGTGCCCGTGGTGAAGCAGGAGCCGCGATAGGAGGTAGCAATGGTAGAACGCGAGGAAGGGGAGGTGGCCCATGGAGACGGCACGGGAGCGGTGGCCGTGGCCGTGGCGGCGTCGGTGGCGGAAGCCCTGGTGGCAGTGGCGCGGGGCCCACGGCCGTAGATCGACGTGAGGCTCGACGTAACGCTGCTCCACTGCCAGGCCTGAAACATTATTTTGAAATGTATTAACATTTTAAATCTAGTAATATCTTTAACATGTATGTATGAACATTTTTCAAATACGTGAACAATTTTTAATCCTATCATAACATTTTTTAATTATAGGTGAACTTTTTTCACCGTAAAAAAAGGTTCACACACATCCATTATATGTTCATGTTTTGGAAATAATATTTGTGGGGTTAAAACAATTATCACTTACCTAAACTCTTCGCGAAGTTAAAAAATCACAAAGTTAAAAAAAATATGGCTCACACACATTCAAATATGTTCATTTTTGTTATTATAGGTCAACATTTTCTTACAAGTAAACAATGGTTCACACAAACCTATAATAACATTTTTTTAATTATAGGCCAACATTTGTTTTACTTTAAAAAATGGTTCACATACATTCAAATTATGTTCATGTTTTCAAAAATAATGTTCCTAGGGTTAAAAAATGTTCACTGGTTTTTAGAAGAGAACGTGTGTCCGAAAAAAGTTGTTGATGTACTAAGGTGACCTATCTATATGTCTTAAGGACCTCCCAGTCCCCCCCCCCCCCCCCCCCCCCCCCCCCACAAAAAAAAAGATAAGGACCGCCCAATTTGCAAAAATGAAGCAACGTTTTTCATGTCTCCATGCATTATTGCCAAGCCCACTTATGTGTGTATGCGGGCGCCCACGGTGCGTGTGTGGAAATAAGTGGGGATAAGCATGCTGACCCACGGTAGCCCCATATCCCACTTAATCCCACATACGAGTACGCACATGATGGATGGGAGGTGTTGCCGCCGCCAGAGCGCCGCCATGGGCCATTGTTGCCCCTTCTTCTCTGGCTTCAGTGGGAGGTCTGATAGCACGTCCTTCTTCTCCGTTTGAATCTGTTCGTGGGGGCTGTGTGTGGGCCGTTTGATCGGGTCAAAGTTAGGTCGAGGCGGCAGCATGGCTGGGTAGGAGAATCGGCTTTTGCCACCAACGCCGGGGGCAATGGCGAGCATGGAACCAAAAAGCCGAGGCAGGCGCTAGTGCCCGTGGTGAAGCAAGAGCCGCGACAGGAGGTAGCAACGGTAGAACGCGAGGAAGGGGAGGTGGCCCATGGCGACTGCACGGGACGACGGTCGTAGCCGTGGCGACGTCGGCGGCGGAAGCCCTGGTGGCGGTGGTGCCGGGCCCGAGGCCGCAGATCGACGTGAGCCTCGACGTTACTCTGCTCCACTGCCAGGCCAGCCTCCTTCCGCTGATCAAGCCGCCCCTCTTCAAGTAACATGTGGGGATCGTTTGATCGGGTTAGAGTTAGATCAAGGCAGCGACATGGCTGGGCAGGAGAAGCGGTTGTTGCCGCCAAGGCCGGCAGGCAATGGCGACCACGCCGCCAAGAAGCCGAGGGCGCAGGCGCTAATGCTCGTGGTGAAGCAGGAGCCGCGACATGAGGTAGCAACGGTAGAACGCGAGGAAGGGGAGGTGGCCCATGGCGACGGCACGGGAGCGGCGACTGTGGCCGTGGCGGCGTCGGCGGCGGAAGCCCTAGTGGCGGTGGCACCGGGCCCACGGCCGCAGATCGACGTGAGGCTTGACGTTACGCTGCTCCACTGACAGGCTTGCCTCCTTCCCCTGATTAAGCCGCCCGTCTTCAAGGTAATCATCGTAGATTCGTTCGAGATGTAACACAGAGATATTTATGCGGGCTAGTGTGCACCGCCTATTAAGCATGCATGTATCGGTGGCGTGTTGTCCTTATCTGCGCGCCACTGATACATGAAAAATAGTGGCGCGCCCAAATTCAACACGCCCCTGACAATAGAAGTGGCACTTGTGAGGATTTTCCTACTAGTGTATTTTTTTAGATAAATATATGAATAATATTTTAGCACATGAAATCTTTTTGAATCCGTGAACATATTTTCGAGATGTATGAACATTCAAAAATATATGAATTAAAAATATGGTTCACACACATTCAAAAATATGGTTCACACACATTTAAAAAATGTTCACGGATTACGTTCATTTTTCTAATTATAGGTGAACATTTTCTTACCCGTAAAAAAATGGTTCACACACACCTATAATAACATTTTTGTAATTATTGGTGAACATTTGTTTTATCGTAAAAGATGGTTCATGAACATTCAAAATATGTTCAGTATAAGTTTTTAAAATATGTTTGTGAGGTTAAATAAATCTCCACGGCTCAAAAATCTTCACAAAGTTTAAAAAATGGTCCACACACATTCAAAAAATGTTAATTTTTGTAATTCCAGGTCAACGTTTTTAACCGTAAAAACTGGCTCACACATCTATAATACAACCTCCGATCCATATTAATGGTCTCAACATTGTCTAGATACGGATGCATCTAGTCTACTAGATACGGATGCATCTAGTCTAATAGACTAGATGCATCCGTATCTAGACAATGTTGAGACCATTAATATGGATTGGAGGGAGTAACATTTTTGTAATTATAAGTGAACGGTTTTTACTGTAAAAAATGGTTCACACACATTCAAAATATGTTCATGTTTTGAAAAAATAATGTTCGTCTGACGCGTTGGATCATTAAGGCCGGTATGCATCCACATGCATGTGTCTTCCGCCATATACCTTATGTGGCCCACATGGCAGTGTAGGCATATGGAGTGAAGTGTTGCATCTGTCGATGATGCATTGTGTCTGCTGACGTGTTTGTTTGCACAGATGTTTCTGAAGACTTATGAACGTGCTTCACATACCAAAGCAACATTTGTTGCTATCTCGCTAGGATCTCTGGCTAGATCACTCAGTATCCATATTAGTACAAACAAGCTACCTCAAAAGCTTAGAAACTCTCTATCCCTAGCACCTACCAAACTATGTGTCCCCAAGATTGGTCAGCTCGTAATCTTTGCCACCGGAGCACCATTATACTCTGCCCCGGTGAACACCTAAATTTCTAGGCTTTTAAACAAGAAAAAATACCCCATACAAAAAGGGACCGGCTGGTGAAGAGTGGACAACAGAAAGGACGTGGAAACATGATAAACCGCAAGAGAACTTTTTCTGGAGAAAGAAGGAAGTTTACTCTTGATGCCCAAACAACATTTGGGAGTTCAGACGAAATACATTTTATCTAGAAGCAATTTATTTTCCAAATGTATCTAGAAGCAACATTGGGAAAATCAGGTTACAAAAAATAACATTGGGGAATGGAGAGGGTGTGTTTATACTTGATACCCAATAGCTATGTACCTATGCTCGACTAGCAACATTGGGGCACAATGGACTCCGATGCTTTGTGGACCTCGTGGACGCGCGGAGCTACAGGTGCTCGTATGCATCGCTCTTAGCGAGCACAAGTCGGAGATCGCCCGTAGAGACTGTGCTACTGGGCGGGCTTTGCTAGCGCATTAACAGGTATAGCACTTTTTTGTTTTTCGTTGTTTATTTTAGTTTATGTAACATGTTTTTCCGTTCTTTTTTCAGAATAATTTTTACCACATGAAAATATTTTTAATATATATGAATAATTTTAACACATAAAAACTATTTTCAATTTGTGAACATGTTTTTGAGATGTGTGAACATTTTCAGATACTAGAATACCTTCTCCAAATGCGTGAATATTTTGTAAAGCTATAAGATAAATTCTATGTGAAGGGTGAATCATTTTTTAACCATGGAAATTGTTCAGGCATATTCAAGAATGTTCGTATCTAAAAAAAAGTTTTCACCTCTAATAAAAAATGATTCACCGTAAATTAAAAAATGTTCACCTATAATAAAATGGTTCAAGATAAAAAAAAGTATTCATGTATTTACGGAAATTAAAAAGAGTTCACCTATGATAAAAAAAGGTTCACAATAAAAATGGTCTACAATAAAAAAATGGTTCACAATAAAAAATGGTTCACAATAGTTGAAAAGTGTTCATCTATAATAAAAAATGGTTGACAAGAAATTAAAAGTTTTCACCTAAAATAAAAATATTCATTTATTTCCGGAAAAACTGAAAATATAAATATGAAATAAAAAAGGAAGAAATATAATAATATATTAGTGCAGTATAGAAGGAAAAAAGAAAAAAAATGAAAAAAGTAAAAAGAAACCAAAGAAGGAAAAAGCGAAAAACACAGCCCAAATGGGCTGGCCCATGCCGGAAGCTGGTCCGGGCGACTTGTTACGCGACGCCAACGGGCGGCATTTAGGATTCGCCATGGTCGCGGTACGCTGCTGTGGGTCGCAGGCCAATGTTTAGGGCAGGAAGTTTGGCCCTTTTGAACCAGATTTCCCGGGAAAAAAATGTTGCATCCGCTTCGGCTTTTGCGTCCACGACCAAGGGCGACCACGCCCGCAGGCCGCAGTGCAGGCGAGCAAGCCGCCCACCATACCGATGAACGCCCTCCCCGCACGGTAGCCATGGCCGCGGGGGAGAAGCACTGGAGTTGGAGGGAACCAGCGGGACATTTTGCTCGACTCCGACACAGAGGCGCGCCATGTGTTCGTCCAAATGCTCCTGCAGACTCCTTAGAAACAAAAGTAATTTCTATCGTAATGGTCATTCTCTGCAGATGATGAATATCCTAAAACCAGCTGTCAAATGCTCCTGCAGACTCCTCAGAAACAAAACTAAGCTCTTTTTGCTTTCATAGACAGCCAGCCTGCCCTGCAGAGATTAGCTCTTCTAGTTTCTAGTTAGTAGCTCTTCTAGTTTCTAGTTTATCCTGTAGTTTACTTTGTGTCCTCTAGACTTGTATTGTAACTTGTGGTTTCTATGTTAATGCAATGAAGCCGGGGACGAGGTCCCTTTTATTCTATAAACAGCCAGCCTACGTCGTAGTACTCAGATGTCTTTCGTATTTAAATACAAACTGAGCACCTTGTCTTCAGAATGTTAAATTTTCACTTGTTTTGGCTTTATAGTTTGCTTAACTGACAATTTGGGGATTTGACATAGCGCATCAAGATATTTTGACCCTTTCGTGAAAAGGTGCAAGATGGTAAATTTGTGGTAAAAATAAGCATGGCATTCTTGTATCTTTTCTTGATGAACCGATGTATGCCGAATTATTTGATGACACCTGGATTACCTGCTCAGCTGATGACAACCAAACGTTTTGCTGCTTGTGCGTATATTGAATACATGCTGCTTAGCTGCTAGTACCTTAATGAAGGTCGTCTTTTCTTCTCAGGCATTCCTAGTGTTTAAGCGGACTTTGGGGTCACAAAATTAGTGTGAAGTGAACAACAGGGAACGCCATCTCTGATCATCAAGATGACATGATTGTTTTAGGTCAGTCATTCTCTGTTTACTTATATGTCCATGCAAGCATACATTTTAGACAGCATAAGGGTACAGTTTTTCTCCTGTAATAATGTTGCATGTTCATGCTTCTGTCGAGCAAGAACTGTTTTTCATAAACAGTGAGAGTAATACAGAACACTCTTTTCGGTAATTTTTGTTACACTAGGGTCTTCAAGATGGGAAACTATCTTATTACGAGACCATACCTCTGGTATTTATACCAATACACTAGCCACGCAAAGCAGCACTATTCCCTGAAATTGCGACTGCAATTCTGGTTAACACTGTTCTTGCACTCCCGCACACAACTAAACAATTCATAGATACTGTCAGAATCACAGAAACATTTGATTCTACATAATTTGATGGCTAGGAGTTTCTTTCTAATTAGTTCATTGATTCTTTCACTTGGCTTTAACTCCTGCACAGCACTCTCAAGGAGGAATGATGGTTCGGTGGAAGATGGTATTCAGCCGTGTCAACCTTATCCTCATCCCTTTACTTTGTGCAAGTCAGAGGCCGCAGCTTTTGGCTATCCATGTGAAGATCACAAGGTATGAGAGCTCTTATGAATGTACTCCTTGACATCGTTTTCATGTTCAAGAGTATGCTTCCGTGAGAAAATACTGCCCTTCCTGTCAAGTATACCATCGAAATCTATGGCAGGTCACAACAGAAGATGGATATATTCTAAGCTTAAAGAGGATTCCTCATGGTCATTCTGATGGTGATAACTCAACAGAGAACGAGAATACAAGGCCGCCAGTACTGCTTTTTCACGGGCTTATGGTGGTAGGTACATTGTTTTGAGAGACCTTGTTTCATTGAGTTCCATGTATACCTGAATCAAATGTGTGGATTGGACAGGATGGAGTTTCTTGGCTACTGGGTACACCAAAACAATCACTTGGCTTTATTTTGGCCGACGGCGGGTTTGATGTTTGGCTAGCGAATACCCGTGGAACTAATTCCAGCCGCAACCATACATCGCTCTCCCCAAAAAATCCGGTTTTCATCTCAAGCCTGAGTATGAACTCATTTGTCCTTGGAATTTCACTAATACTGTATTTTCAGGCCTACTGGGATTGGTCGTGGGACGAACTTGCTTCTTATGATCTTCCAGCCGTGCTTCAGTTTGTCTATGACCACACAGGAGGTCAAAAGGTCCATTATATCGGTCACTCCCTGGTGAGCTCAGATGTGTCCATCTTGGAGATTTCTATGAACTGACACTTGGGACTTGGGAGATATACTGAAGCGTTTTAAATTTATTTTCTAGGGAACCTTGATTATTCTTGCGTCCTTCTCTGAGAACAAGTTACTACACTTAGTTCGATCAACAGCATTGCTCTGCCCAATTGCTTATCTCAACAGGACGAAATCCAAACTCACCCGGCTTGCTGCTGAAATGTTCCTGGCAGAAGTAAAATACTGTTGAGCCTACTGGTTCTTATTGTTAATCACCACATGGATAATGTTCATGGTGAATGCTACATATCTTTTGTTTGTCTCTTGCAGGCAGCTCATTTTCTAGGTTTGCACGAGTTCAATCCTGTTGGGTAGGTACTCTACTACGACGTCTAATGTGTTTGAGTAGGTAGATATGCAGTGTGTGTGCTTGATTACCAAATTCATATGTGGCGTTTCATCTCGCGGAAACTTATTGATTATAAGTAGAGGTGCACGTGCTTAAGATTATCTACTAAGTTGTGATTGTATGAATATCAATGTGAGATCAATGTTGCGCAAGTAGGAGTCGCCTGCTTTGAAACTTGCTGTTCATCTGTTAAAAGTCAAAGTTAGTGTTGTATACTGGTAGATTGGTATGCTTTGGGTAACCAATCTGTACTTCTATTGTGCTGACTCGAGCCTGGAGTATTTGACAACTCCAAATTTGCTGCTGCATGACAGACCAGTTGCACGTGAAGTTCTAATGCAAGTGTGCGGTGACCCTGAAGTCGACTGCTATGGTGTATTTTCTGCTGTTGCGGGTATTTTCTTGCTTACAATTTTCCATATCCTAAACAATATGTTATGTTAAGTTAAAATTGGCCCCTATCCTAATAACCGTGATTGACTAATATTTGAAGGACCGGACTGCTGCCTCAATACTACAACTACATGTGCCTTCCTGCAGCATGCTCCACAGTCTACCTCTGTCAGAAACCTTGTTCACTTGTCACAGAGTAAGAGTCGCAATCAGAAGCTTAAGTTTTCAATTGTTCAAAGCTCCTCGCTTGGGAACAACGTTAACTAATGTTATATGGATCTGCTTGCAATCAGTGGTCAGGAGCGAAGGGATCAGAAGGTATGACTATGGCAACGCCAAGGCAAACATGAAGCATTACAATCAGCCACGCCCTCCACTGTACAACCTCTCAACCATTCCAACCCATGTCCCCATGCTCCTCATGCATGGTGGCCAAGACTTCCTCGGCGATGTCCCTGACACCAGGCGCCTCCTGAAAACGCTGGTCAGAAACCATGACAGCGACAACATCGAGGTGCTATATATGCCTGATTACGCTCATGCTGACTTTGTGATAGGCTTTAATGCTCCAAACCTCGTATATGGACCGATGGTTGACTTCTTTCAACGTCACTGAGAGTTACTATATTCACATCTTCATGATCAGCTTCAGCAGTAATTTGGCACCAGTCTATAAAAAAAAACAAACTGGCGTATAAGTTATCCATGTGTATGGCTTGTCAAGTCAGAGTATATGCCTATATTTGTTATTTCGTTCATCCTAGAGAGTAAACTATTCCATCAAATATCCGGTTTCATGTAACCAATTTACCATATGGATCGAGTAAGTACCAATGATGCTCTATCAAACTATTATTTGAAGGTCTGAAATTTCTTAATAAAATGCAGTTGGACCTTCTTGGGCCTTATCTTATTATTTCCTATTTAAGCTCAAGTTTGTGGTTGTTTATGCAGTGCGCGTGATGTCCGGTGTTCATAGTTGTGATGGTTTTGATTGTGTGGTTTCTTGTGGAATTTTTTGGAGTCTCACTCTTCTTGCTAGCTAGAAGTATACATATATACACCAGAGTGGGCCTTTGGGTCAAACTCTCTCACACACACACATAAACAAACACTACACGCACACACCGGAACCATGCAACAATTCCCCTCAAGATGGGCCATAGTAATCTATCACCCCTATCTTGTTACATGCCAACAAACACACTTTAGTTGTTAAACCCTTTGTTAGAAAATCAGCAATTGCTGCCCGGATGTTACATGAATTAATTGAACTTACGGTCCCCACATCAAGTCGCTCTTCGATGAAGAAGCGATCTATCTCCACGTGCTATGCGCGATCATTTTGAATGGTTTTTTGTTTTTATGTTGATGGCTGACATCCTATCGCGCCAAAGGTTCAATGGCCGTCTCTACAGCAGTCTTGATTCTGATAAGGTGGCCTTCCATGTAGCATCTCACTCAAGCAAAACATAAACATACGTTCTAATTTTGTAGTTGATCAAGAGACCACCGGTTGCTTCTTGCTCCTCCAAAATACCAAGTTTTCTTCAACGAAGACACAAAAGTCAGAGGTTTACCTATCATCAAGGCAATAGCCTAATCATCGTCACAATATCCCTCTACATTCATACGCTTATTGGCTTTGAACCATAAACCTCTTCAAGTGATCCCTTTAGATAGAGTAGAATTTGGTGTGTTGTCTATAAATGCCCATTTTTTGGGTCATGGATGTAGCGGCTGACCACCCTCACTGCACAGGTCTCACGTGGCAAGAGTAGATGAGCTGACCTACAATTGATGACTTTTCTCAACAGGAGATGAAGTAGCTCGATACCCAAGCATTCATGCATCACTTAGAGGGCTAAGACATATCCCTTTGGGGGAACTCTAGTGCCTACAAAATACCTCAACTCACCAAGGTCCTTAACCTCAAACTCTTTACTCAACTTATGATTTAAGTGTGGCATCTCAATAATGTTGTCCCATGAAATGATGATTGAAATCGCGATGTGGCTCTTAGAATGGCAGTCTGTGATCCCCATTGCATTGTGTGTATCCCATATCATGTGGAAATTGATCAAACCATGCTCATGGAGATTGTTTAAGCCCATATGATGAATTTCTCAACCCCCGTGAGTTTAGATGTACCAAAGCTATGTGGAATCCTCGTGTACAATTCCTCCTATAAATCACCATGCAATAATGCATTTTTTTTTACATCCAACTGGTATAATGGACAAGCAAAATTTTATGCACATGATATCAATGTTCTCACGGTACTCATCTTTGCCATCGACGCAAAGGTATCATCATAGTCAATCACACAAGTCTGACTCTAGCCCTTTTCAACAAGGATGGTATTGTATCTCTCGATCTTGCCATCTGTGTTTGCTTCAAAGTGTAGACTCATTTATAGTTAATTGCATTCTTCCCTTTGGAAGTGGTACAAACTCCCATCTCTTATTCTTCTCAAGGGTTGACATCTCCTTCATCGTCGGTTCATGCCACTAAGGATCTTGCTAATTTGCTACTCTACAATCAGTTGGGATGCCCGAGAGCCGTTAAGGAGTTGGCATAGAAGAAAACGCAGAGAAGTTTAGCAATGCTAGTGAGTGTTCAGGGAGGAGGGACGTATTTTGGTTCTAAGACAACATTCTCATCCACACTACGGTTCTTCAAGACAAAATAGATGACACTGATAGAAATGACGAAGACGTATAGGATTTGGGATCCTGCCATGAAATTCCCTAGGTTAGTTTCCTAGTATGAATGGCGGTTTGGCGGGAGCATGCTCGACAGGAAGGAGATCCTCTGAAGTAGCCTTGTGTGACATTGAGTCGTTGAAATGTGGACGCACATGTCAGCAACCACACACTAGGGCCTTATGTCAAAGGATCTGTGACCGCGCTTGAAAAGGCTTAGATAGCAGTAGGAGATCTTGGGAAAATGATATTCTAATTGCGGGTACATATGAATCTATTTTTCAATACATGGCAAAAAAAATCATACTTCTTAACTTTTTCGAAATTATAAAAAAGTCATGCGTTTTTTACACAAGTCATGTATGTAGTATTAGGTAGAATCTTAGGCTTGCAAACTTACACAGGAAAATATGATCATGTGTGGCCTGTGTGAAAAGAACAAAATGAGTTTATTGCAAATGATCATATTTCTTACCAAATCTACAAGGGTAAGTCTTTATCCATCCTCTTATTGCATTATTTTTAATATAAAAAACTAAAACTTGTAAATACTATTACTAAGTTTTAAATTGGGTTCATATATACTATCTTGGTTTCTCAACTAAGGCCTATAAAAATTCAAACTATGTTAAGTTTGACTAAACTATTTGTAGCAAAATATTAACACCGTTAATTACATCCATCTTATTACTATTATAGATGTTTATATTTTCTAAAACTAATTTATTTGTTAAAAATCTTTTTCTAAACTTGATCAAATTTTACATTGTTTGACTTTTGAAATAGTCCTTTTTTTAAAGGGAGGGAGTACCATCTTCTAAGTGTCCTCTGTCACGGACTACGGCCCGTTTGGATTGGATCTATTCAGTGTGACCTGCCGCTACGGCCTCGTTCATCGCAGGCAGCCCACTGCCGCTTGCCGCCTGCCTCGGCGTCCGCGACCAAGGCCGGCCGCGCGCGCAGGCTCCCAGTTGCCGCCCCGCAAGGGAGCAGCATGAGCTTGAGGGAACCATCGGGACATCCTAGTGGTCTCTGCCGCAGAAGCGCGACAAGTGTTTGTGCAAATGCCTTTGTAGGCGCATGGGCGCTTATCTGTCGGTAAGCATTTTTATTCCCGCAAACAAACTTAACTGATGTCGTCGTGGTTAGTCTCCGCAGCAGTTGAACAGATGAATGTGATATTTCTTGTCGTTTTTGTCATGATGTAATCAGCTTTCGGTTTTTAGGCCATTACAACCTTTTGTTTTCTTCGTGAACTGATGAATGCAGTTGTATTTGAATCCATGTTTAGAAATAAATCAGCTCTCCGGATGCATGCTAATTGCTACGTCTACTGCTACCTCAAAGGTTGTCTTTCTTCTCAAGCATTCTTAGAGACCAAACAGACTTTGGGGTCACAGAATTTGTGTGAAGTAAACCATACGGGTCTTCATCTCTGATCATAAGGATGGCATGATTGGTTTTACATCAGTCGGTATTTCTTCTGTTTTACTTAGTTAGCTACAACACTCGTGCACGTGCAATCTACACTTTTGGACAGAATATGTTTCCAGTTTTTCTCCTTTAGTTGTGTGGTCTGCTCCAGGGCTTTGGTTACCGGCCGGAATACCGCGGTAACCGGCCGGTAACCGGATTTACCGGCCACCCCCGGTAATTGCTTATACCGGATGAAAAATCCCGGAATATTCAAATTTGGACCGAATTCGTGCTCCGAAAATTTGAATTTGAATTTATTTCATTGTTTTATGTTTAAATCCTAAATTCTTGCCGAAATTTCGGGCCGGTAACCGGCCGGTATTTTCCGGTAACCACGGTTACCGGAAATACCGGCCCCCTCCGAATTGTTTTTGAAACGGTAACCAAAACCTTGGTCTGCTCATGACTCTGTCAAGCCGAGAACTACTTCAGACGTTAGTGTTGAAAACTGTTTCTTATTTGGAGACCGTTGCTCCAGTATTTATGGCAATGCACCAGCGATGCAAAAGCAGCACTGTTCTCTGAAAACAGAGACTGCAGTTTGTGTCAACACCATCATTTCCCTCCGACGGAAAATCATACCACTCTCGGAAACAACCAGAATCATAGTAGCATATGACTCTACACAATTTGATGGCCAGGAATTTATCTCTAATTATCTTTGTGATTCTTTCATTTGTGTTTAACTCCTGCACAGCTCACTCATGGAGGAACAAGAGTTATGTGCATGATATTGGTCAACGGTGTACACCTTCAGACCATCCTTTTAGTTTGTGTAAGTCAGAAGCAGCAGCATATGGCTATCCATGTGAAGATCACCAGGTATGAGAGCTCTTATGAATGTAACCCTATACACTTGTTTTGAACTGCAATACTATTCCTATGTTTCCATAAAAAATATCTGCCCTTTTGTAAAGTATACAACCTAAATCTATGGCAGGTTACAACAGAAGATGGCTATATTCTTAGCTTAAAGAGGATTCCTTACGGTGTATCTGATGGTAATAACTCGACCAAGAATAGGCAACCAGTACTGCTATTCCACGGGCTTATGGTGGTAAGGATATTGTTGGACAAACCTTATGCTACTAAGTCCCATGCATACCTGAATCAAATGTGTGTGTTGGACAGGATAGCGTTTCTTGGCTGTTGGGTACGCCAAAACAATCGCTTGGATTTATTTTGGCAGATGGCGGGTTTGATGTTTGGTTTGCCAACACCCGTGGAACTAATTCCAGCCGGAACCATACCTCGCTCTCCCCAAATGATCCGGTTTTCCCCTCAACCCTGGTTAAGAACGCATTTTACTCTGGATTTTGACTAATAGGGATTTGACTAATATTTTCAGGCCTACTGGGATTGGACGTGGGACGAACTTGCTGCCTATGATCTTCCTGCCTTTCTTCAGTTTGTCTATGATCACACAGGAGGTCAAAAGGTCCACTATATCGGTCACTCACTGGTGAGCTCAGATGTCCCTCCTCATGAAGATTTCGATGAGTTGACACTTTGTTGGGACTTGAGACGTATGCTGAAGAATTTTTTACATTGTTTCTAGGGAACCTTGATTATTCTTGCGGCCTTCTCGGAGCACAGGGTACAACACTTAGTTCGATCAGCTGTGTTGCTCTGCCCCATTGCTTATCTGAGTAGGACCAAATCCAAACTAGCCCGGCTTGCTGCTGACATCCTCCTCGCGGAAGTAAAATCCTGTTCAGTTTACTTATTCTTATTATCAGTTAACACAGTTATAATTTACATAGATAATGATTTATCTCTTTGGTCTATCTTGTGCAGGCATTTCACTTTCTAGGTTATCGTGAGTTCAATCCTGTTGGGTAGGTATTTTTACTACAATTTCTAATGTTAAGAAATGTAGTACATGCGCCTTCACCATGTTCCTGCTTGTAGTTTTGCATCTCGCGTAAACTTATTTATTATGAGTGCACGTGCTTAAGCTTTTCAATGAAGTTATCGTTGTATGAAACTATTATCTCAATGTGATATCAATGTTGCCAAGAGTCACCTGCGTTCAGACTCGACATTCATCTGTTGAAAATTTAAAGTTGTGTCGAATACTAGTACTCTGAGTAACCAGCCTCAACTTCTGTTGTGCTTACTCAAGCCTCAACTATTGACTGCTCCAATTGTGCTGCTGCATGACAGGCCAATTACTCATGAGCTTCTACTCCTAATATGCGGTGACCCTGAGATCGACTGCTACGATCTATTTTCAGCTGTTGCAGGTACACATTGTTGCATACAATTTTCTAGATTCCAAACAATATATTATGCTAAGCACCTGCTATCCTAACTGTGATTGCCTTATGGTTGAAGGACCGGACTGCTGCCTCAATACGTCAACTGTATGTGACTTTTGGCAGCATGCTACACAGTCTACTTCTATCAAAAACCTCATTCACATGTCGCAGAGTAATAATCGCAACCAGAGGCTTACGCTTCCTAATGTTCAAAGCTCTGTAACTGCACTAACCTCCTCTTCCTAATTTGTCTGCAATCAGTGATCAGGTCCGAAGGGATCAGAAGGTTTAACTACGGAAACGCCAAGGAAAACATGAAGCATTACAATCAGCCACGCCCCCCGCTGTACAACATCTCATCCATTCCAACCCATGTCCCCATGTTCCTCACCCATGGTGGGCAAGACTTCCTCGCGATGTCCCTGACACCAGGCACCTCTTGAGGACGCTGGTCAGAAACCATGACAGCGACAACATGGAGGTGCTGTACGTGCCCGACTATGCTCATGCTGACTTTGTGATAGGCTTTAATGCTCCACAGCTGATATACAAACCAATGGTCGACTTCTTTCAACGCCACTGAGAGTCGCTGCGTCAGGTTCTCTCTGTCATCAGCCTTCAGCAGTGCCTTTATATCAGCCTGTGCAACCAAAATTCATATTACTTGTCCTCGTCTATGGCTTTGTCAGGTCGTAGTATATGCCCCCACAAAAACAAAGATCTTAGTATAGTAAATGCCCATCGACTTGAGTATTTTTCTCTTTGGTCATCCTAGAGAGTGGACCATATGGTCAAATATTCAGTTTCATGTATCCATGTCACCTAATATATCCTTGAGAAGTTCAATACCATGTAATCTCATCAATCAGAAGTCTTGGATTTCTGAATAATAATAATAATAATAATAATAATAATAATAATAATAATCTATACCTAATAATAAAAGTACTAACGTTTCTTCCTCCCTTTTTTCGTCCGTTTTGGTTTCGTACGTTGTCCCGTTCAGGTACGTCGTCCTCCCGATCGACCAGCGTCCTGGTTATTTCGTAGGTAGGTCCATCGCTTGGTCGAATATTTCCTTCCCTCCTGCACCCTCCTGCACTACAAGCACAACGAGTTCATACCAAACTCAGATTCCTACCGATCCACTCAAAACTACGATTCCTACCGAATCGATCCCACAGCCGAGCGCCGTTGATGTCCGCAGGCCCCACCCGTCAAAGCTGAGGGCACTATCTCCGGAGTTGTTGGCTGCGTTGGCCGAGTCCTATGGCTGGTTTTCTCCGGACCATGCTCCCGGCGGCGAAGGGGAAGAGGAGGAGGAGGACGGATGGGGGGCGCGTGGATGGCAGCAGCGGCGAACGTGCAGAACGTACGAGCGCGTGGACACACCGAAGTTGTCAAGCTGGAGCAGACCGCCGAGATGGAGCACCAACGCCTGGACTTTGCGGGAGAGCTCCCGGTACCACGCCACGACATGCCGACATGATCGCTGCGAGTGTCGGCCCGTACGATTTCGCCCTGGTGGCCGCGCGGAGCTCGTGCACCGATGCCTCGTGGGTACACGCGGCCTCGGTCTGGCTCCTGCTCGACCCGTTCCTCTTGATCGGGAACTCGTTGGTGTCCACGCACGCCAACACCGGCTTGCTGGGAGAGGCCAGGAAGGTGTCCCATGCCATGCGGATCCTACGCGATACCATCACGTGGATGGCCCTGGTCGCCGGTTACGGGCAAAACGGCCAGGGCAAAGAGCAAAGAGTCGCTGGAGATAAACGACGAGATGGTTCGATCTGGGGTGTAGCTGCAGGACTATGCCATCCTCATGGGTCTGCTCTTCACGTGTAACCACACCGACCTGGTCGACGCCAGCTGGGCTCACTTCAGGTCCATGCAAGACGAGCATGGCGTCGCGCCCGGACCGAGCAACTATGAACTATGCGTGCATGCCTGCATGGTCGACCTCCTAGGCTGAGCGAGGAGGCTCGATGAGGCCATGGACCTGCTCACCCCGAGCCCCGAGGAAGACGAGGCTAGAAGCCACGGTGTGGAAGCCACTGCTTGCCGCATGCTGGACGCGCTGGAACCGGAGCTCATTGACCATGCATGCGACCGAGATGGTGTGGAAGCTGGACAAGAAGGACGGTGGTGTCCCGGGCCGTACGTCATGCTGTCGAACCTCTATTCGCGTGCGAGGAGAAGCGGCTACTGCCATGCTGCGATCAAGATGATTGTGAGAGCGTATGTTAGGGAGATCATACTGAGGGACACCAAGTGCTTGAATCACATGAGTGATGGTACCTATTCGTGCGGCGACTACTGGTAGTTTCAGTGCAGCTGTTCAGGTACGTAACATTGTTTTTTGCTGCTGCAAACAAATACTATTGCAAAGCAAGTTAGAAGGCATTTTCTTGGACACCTCCAACTTGGTGATCGATGAGACTAAATCATGCACATCGGTTTTATTATGTATTATTCTCTCCCTGAATGCAAGATCAGGAAAAGCAAGATGTGTAGGAGATACATGAGGAACCAGAATACCACGGCAATTGCAGAGTATCAGGGATAAGTCAGTGTTAATATTTTATACCTGGATCAGATTTTTGAGGAATTCATAATACTCTCGGTTAGTTTATAACAAACTATGTTGACGTGATCTAAATTCTATTTGATTTTTCCAGGTGATCACGTATAATTCATTCTGTTAGGATTCTAAAAAAAATCATCTTGCCATATGAGTAGCAAAATTGATGAAATTACATCACCGAGCAATTGTAGAAATATGTCTAGGCCAAACTAGAGAGATATCACTACTCGAAAGAAATGATGTGTGTGTGGTCGTTTTGTACTAACTTCTACATAGCCTTTCAGAATGAGGTGAACCAGGGTGCAATCCGGTCATGAAAAACCCATAATGCAATGCCATGACGCATGGTGGATCATTATGATGGAGGAGATGTAGCAGAAGCGAATTATAGGGAAAATATTATGACCCACTGCCTACTGCCTAGCACCACTATCTTCCGCACCAAAAACATATTCCTACTCCTTCTCTAGCTCCGTGGGAATCATCGCGAGAAGCAATGCATGTCTGCTCCTTTACCGCCACTGGAGCAACCACAAGGTGACAGACCATGGCGATCCAGAGGTCGTCACAATGTGGGGCTTTGCTGGCGGCGCAAAGAGTAGCTATGTAGAGTATGAGCTTGCTGCATGGTGGCAGCGCTCACACGTGTTACCAGCTCCATGTGGCTGACAGCAGTGCTGCAACTAAGGACCTGGCTGCATGACCAATAAATACTTCACATTTTCCTTTTCCGTTGCAACGCACGGGCATGTTTGCTAGTAATAATAATAATAATAATAATAATAATAATAAGAAGAAGAAGAAGAAGAAGAAGAAGAAGAAGAAGAAGAAGAAGAAGAAGACTGCCATTGAATCTTCTCGGCTGTTGCTCACTAAATCCTCTTTAAGCTCATGTTATATCATTATAACTAACTGCAGTATTTGTGGTTAACCTTTTAACTGATGTACGTGGTGTGAGATATTTGGCAATCATCTCTGGTTTTGGTGATGTTCTTTGGTTGAATCCTTACCAAATGCACTTCTTTTTAGACATGGGCCTTTTTTGAGTGGGCTTGTAACCTGCAGATGGGCTCCTGATGATGGCCCGATAACCAAATAGAAACATTACTCTTTTCTCTCAAAATAAAAATACAGATTATCTCTTTCACTTCTGGCGAAAATTCCTAAAATCACACAGTATATGAAAAAAAAATCTTATCAAAGAAGAACAGGAGAAATCAGTAAAATCCTACACGATATTTCAGTCAGTAAGTGCATTCTGGAACCAGAGGAAACAAATGATCTTTTTCTCATAGGTTTGAGTAGATGGAATTTTTTGTTTCAAACTGAGGGAAAAAGAGTCCTTGGAAAATATTTCTATGGTATTTAAACTAAAATTTCAATTCCAACGGACTTGGATCCTCCAAAAATCCGATGAAACCCTTTTGGAATCAAAGAAGACCTCAACGTCATGTCTAGAGAAAAGGGAGAGAAAGTTTTCAGAGTACTCCCATGTGGAAAAGGATATAGCCCTTCTCCAGGTTTAACTGTTCACCGTTTCTAATTTTGGTCCATATAACTGGTCCGGACACTATATAAATATATGTGGCTATATAAATTTCTCACCTTGCCCCCAAGATCAATATTATATATGATATCTGACTCCAAGAAGGGTCAGTAAACGGCGTTGACACTAGTATTTTTGTGATTGACCTTAGAATTTTCCTTTCTCAATAATGGTCTAGTCTATTTGATTTAGAAACTTTCTGGCCATAATCTGATTACATTACGCTATTCCAGTACTCCTGGGCGGTGCTTTTGGACCCCTCTTCCCCTTCAATGAATGTGTCCCTTCCTTCCCCATTTGACACCCCCACTTAGAAAACAATAAACAAGCAATTCTGAGTTGTCTAATTATTACCTGATAATAATATGATAAGCTATGTCACGGACTTCCTAGTCAGGTGTGACAGGAGAAGTAGAGAGATAAGCAAAACACCTGATGAAGTGACTTGGCTCCATCAAGCACATGCCGAAGGAGACAAGGCCCGACTTGCTGCTGCTGCTTGCCGATTCCTCACTTGTTCTGTTTTCTCCCGCTGTCTCGTGTGGTGCTCCTCTGCTGGGGTTCCTGATTCAAGCCAAAACTTGAAAACCCATGAGATATGGTCAGAATGGTTAGTGTTTAAACGAGTATTCAGGTTCATTTTTTCGCCATTTCATCATTCTCGTATCTCCAAGAGGTGCTAATGATTGGATTGAGCCACTCTTATTTGCCTCCGGAGAGTAATGTCTGCGCCATCTGACTGCGCAAAGGTAATGAAACTGAGTTGACTAGTGTTTGGCATTGGATATGTTCTATTTTCTTTTCCCAATAATGCTAATCAATAAGTTTTGACAGGTCTAAGTCAATTACATTACTCCAATCATTGACAAGAAAGTTTTAGCCCCTACTTATTGACAATGTATTTGGCGCCCTTCCACCTTCAAAAAAACTGGACATTTCCATTGATAAAAACAAGTATTTCATGGATCCAAACTCATAACACTCGTACTGGATCAACAACCATGGTCAGCTGTAACATGTACTCGTGCCGGACACACAACCATTCACATCAAGTCAACAATGTCTCCTTTTCAGCTCAAAATGGCACGTTTCATCCTGACCGTGACAAGATGCAACTTCTAACTAGGAAACTACCAAACCACATCTTAAAGAAAATACAATGTAACAAACATAAATTGTAAATTTTATTTGTTTTTTATATTGGCTGGGGCCACGTGGACGCGTACCCCATCTATCGCAAATTACGACGTCCACTCTCCTACTTGGGTAGATGGTAGACAAACGCTCTCACTTTATGCAATGCGAGTCATTTATCTAGGCCACAGAGCCTTCTTGATTGCTCGTTGACCCCGTCCAGGTAAGTATGTTGCAAGGATGCACATAGCTGTTTTTATAGTCATCTCCCCCGCTCTAATCTCGTTACATTGTTGATGTGGTACAAAAGAAAACAAGAGTGCAAATTCAAAAAAAAGAAAAAAGAAGAGTGCTGCAGTGCATCTATGGGATGTTGGAACGTGGGTCTGTTTCATGTGGACTTGACTCGGATGGGCTCTTGATGGTCAGGCCCAGTAGCCCGAAAAGAAAAACTCTGAGAAAAAACGTAAAGATTGGTCACCATTTCCTCAATTATTTTAAGGAGAATATATTGCCAGGAAATTGTCAAGAAAGAGTGGCACCGATAATATCCGGATGGAAATCGAATCAGATGTCCGTATGTGGCTCTATTTGTTTGCCACTTTGCCGCCCAAGAGCTATACTACTACTACTACTACTACAAGGGGGTCGGGAAACGGCATTGACTAGTGTTTGTCTTTGATCTTAGGTTTTCTCCATTTCAACAGTCTATTTGTTTTAGAAACTTTATCAGGCTATAATTTGAACTCGTGGTTGATGTTTAGGAGGATGGTTATACCCTCAATCCACTCGAGTTCAATCGTACTTTTGATAATGGTGTTTCTCATCAAAGAGGAATTTTTATAAGTTGGAGGTGACGACTATGTCGATAGTGAGGCGTCTGTGTTGACTTCGTCAATATTAAGACCCAACCCGTTGTCTTAGTCTTTCGAAAGATGCTCATATGGATAGGGATATGCGTGTGAGCGTTTATAGCGGTGGGTGTATGCGCGTGTATGTGAGTGTTTGCGTCTATAATGGGTTTCACAAAAAAAACCCTGATTAAGTATTCTATTAGTTATTGCCGAAAGTGACTGCAAAGATTCTTTTGGCACCCCCTCTTTTCCTTCAAATGGTTATTCTCTTTTTCGAAACGGAAGTTGAACCTTGACCTTTGCATCAAAACAATACACACGGACTTTTATTTATTAATAATAATAAATAAATAAACCAAAGAGCCTTGCAAAGAAATACATGAATTGATCGGAAGTCAGTTTCCCGACGACAACTATCGCTACACTTACAAGCTTGACGAAGCCATTGAACCTGAAATAAACTATGTGTCCTAACCTTACAAATCAACGCACATCATCTAAATTCAGATGGCTCAACCAAGCCGTCGAGTGACGAACCGTGAGCACAAACCCCTCAAAAGGCCATTCCTTTCCAACCCCACTAAGAAAACAAAAAACAAAGTGAGCCCTCGCCAAGAAAACAAAAAAATAAGTGATGTCAGGTTGTTTAATTTGTCTGATAGTAATTTGATAAGCTCTGTCGACCACCTAGACTTCCTAGTCAAGTGTGATAGGAGAAGTAGAGAGATAAACAAACACTTGATGAGGTGACTTGGCTCAATCAGGCACATGCCGAAGGATATGACAAGGGCTCGCTGCTGCTTTGCCGATTCTTTACTTGTGGGCAACGTGTGAGTGTGTGTGACTCATCGCCATCATCATCATGGATTCCTGCCCGTTCCGAAATCAAAGAAGCGTCCTCTCCTATCAGCACAGCAGCCTAGACCGAAGAAAGAAAAGAAGGTGCGTGCGATTTCTGCCTGGGGTCGATCAACGGTGCTCTGTGACGGCACTCGTCGCGCCGGATCTATCTAGCTAGAACCTTTCATGCATCAGGTCAGATCGAAACAAAGGTTTTTGTACTTGTATTTTTGGTTTAATCGAACTGGTCGCTTTCTGATAATTCGATTCGGGAACGGCCACCGATGCGCGAGCTAGATTGATACTGCCTCCGTCCTCAAAAGACTGTACATCTAGCATTCAAATTTTCTAAAAAAGAGTGTACAACTACACTCACAATACACATTGTTTTTTATCTGATTATCCTTAATTAACTCATACAACTTGGATTCAAACTATTGGGAGCATGCAAAATTGATCTCCTTGGGCCCGTGACTTAATTAGGGCATGCAAGCAACGTTCATTTAATGGTCTTCTCTCAATGGTTGCAAGCACGCATGTGGACGGAACTTTTGTGCGTTAATTACTCCAGGGAGTAAAGTCTATCTCTTTTCTTGATCTATGTGTAAATCACCAAACATACGGTCTTTTGCGAACGGAGGGAGTAGATCCTAGAGGTGGATTTAAAGAAGGGACGGTGGTTCTATTTTCTTGAGCCTCTCGAGCAACCCAACATTAAAACCCTCGGTTGTCCCCCCTCTCACCTTCTCCTCCTACGAGACCTCCACAACCAACATCGGCATAACTGTCGTCGTCTCCACCCACAGCCGGCGCGCTACCGCGAAGCCTTGTGGCTCCGCTATGTCCCAAGCTTCACTTCTGCCGGTCCACCGCCACCCCTGGCCATCACTCTATATCCAGCGGTTCTCCAGTGTTGGCCCACCCCACCCTAGCTAAGTTATTTTCTCGCCTCCTCCACGGCCAACCGCGTCGGCATCCGCTCCGGATCGCCCCTTTCCTCGTCATAGCTGTCACCGAAGAGGAGCTCTGCCTCCTCCCCCCCCCCCCCCCCCCCCCCCCTCTCGATTTATCATTTTTGAGACCGACCGGTCACTAATTAGTTCTCGGTTGACCGATAGCTAACAAAAGTGTATTTTATTTTCCCAATAATATTAATGAATTGGTTTTTAAAGTCTCGACAGGGCTAAGTCGATTACATTACTCCAATAACAAGAAAGTTCAATCTGTACTTGGATGTGAGGGCAAATGATTGTGTTGCTGGCATGTGGTGCCTGCCTGTCGGGTCTACGTGATGCGCGTGCCCAGACGTGGGGGCGAACATGGGGATGTTGGACTTTTTTTCGGTCGGCCCGGATCAATGGGTGCCGTTAGGTCCATTTTTCTGTCTGAACACAATTGAGTTCGGGGGGCTTTGTGGACGCCGGTGGAGATGCTATAAATGGCTAGCCCAATAGCAATATGAAATCTATATGGGAAAGAAAACGTAAAGATTGCTCACAATTTCCTTATTTTGTTGTAGTATAATCGGTTTGCCGGGAAAATGTCAAAAAAGAGTGGCACATGTCATTTTCAACAGAAATTTAGTCAGATGTCTGTACGAGTCGTCTCTCTTTGTTTGCCAAAAGCTAGCTATATCGTGATTTCCGACTACTCAAAAGGGTCAGGAAACGGCTTCGACTAGCGTTTGTCAGTGATTTTTTTTTTCCTTCGCAATAATGCTGTAGCCGGGTCAGTTTTTAGGAATGCTCTTCGACTAGCGTTTGTCAGTGATTTTTTTTTCCTTCGTAATAATGCTGTAGCCGGGTAAGTTTTCAGGAATGCTTCCCCCCCGCCCTTTAAAATAGACGTTCCTCTTAAAAACAAAAACAAGTGAACTCCACTCAAGTGGTGCAATTTCCTTAATTTATTACTATCCGATAGTTTGATAAGCTAGCTCTGTCATTTCCGAAAACCATTTGATAAGCTCTGTCGACACAAACTTCCTAGCCAAGAGTGATAGGAATAGCTGAGATCAGGTGACTTGGCGGCCGCTTGACGAAGGATGTTGACAAGAGCCTCGCCGATCCTCTGCTTGCGGTCAACGTGTGACTCATCACCATCACCATGGATTCCCGCCCCTTCCGGAATCAAAGAAGCGTCGTCTCTCCTGTCAGCAGCCAAGACCAGGGAAAAGAATGTTCGCGCGCTAGCTGTCTACCTGGGATTCATCGATCGACGGCACGTCGTCGCGCCGGATCCATCTGAGTAGATCGAAACGGCAAGGCCGGTTTGGAAACTTAATTTTCTAACTTGAATGAACTGGTCGCCATCTGAATTTCTGAGTCTCCGATTAGTGCCGGCCACCGGAGCGCGATTCGCTGTGTTCAGTGATCACGAGGCGCGCCGCGCGCGTTCTTCGGCGCGTTTCCGCGAATCGTTCCGTTGATCGATCGGCATGAACCTGCTGGAGGAGATCACCCAATGCTGAACTATCTTAATCCAATCAAGCTTCCTGAAAACGAAAGAACCTTCATAATCGCTCCAGGTTATCATTCTCAGGTGATCACTTATCGCCCCGCCTCGTTGCAGACACGCGGCCTTCAAAACCGCCCAAGAACCATCGAGGCGAGTTCTTCAAAGGGATACGACGCGCCGCGCATCATCGAGAAGAACAACCAGAAGCTTTTTCCCAGTCGGCCGCTTCACTTTTTGCCGACAGGCTAGTTCCTGTTTGGGGGCAGCCAAAGGGCGTTCCTTCCACCATGGTAGGCCCGATTAACGGGAAGGCCGGGCAACGCCATTGCCACGACGACGCCTGACAGCGACGGGGTTGCCGACGAGGAAAAGGGCAGAGTGCGACGTACGCGAGCACTTTCCCGGCCACCGCCCCGCGCCGGATGCCGTAGTCGGCCGATTCGAGCTAGCGACCAGAGACAGAGAGCGAGGCAGCTCCTGCAACTTGGCCGCAGTAATAATTCCTGGAAAAATCTAGCGAAATGGATGCGTTTGTGCCTCAGTGGTAGCCAAATTCAGCGAGCCGTTTTTTTTTTTTTTGACGAAAGCAGCAGCGCTGCATTCTTTTGAATAGAAGAATAAAGAATAGGTGTCTTACAGATGTAAACTTGCAGACAGATCAGCATTAAAAACAGCAGGTTACGAAACAAAAGAAAGAGAGCGGAGCTTTGCTCTGGCTCGAGAAAGAGAACTATCAGCTCTAGTCCGGCTCGCGTGGTCTTTGTCAGAGTCAATCTTCTACTAACAAAATTGACAGCCGGATAGTTCTGTGGCGAAGTGAGATGAGAGGCTAGAAAATGAAAATGTGGCAGTCAATTGTACATGCTGAAGAGTACAGTTTGGGTCACATCAATCAACTGAGATTTTCTTATGATGTTAGCTACTCCTCTGTTCACTATTATAAAATGTTTTAGATGTTTCGATGTGGACTACGTACGAATCAAAATAAATGAATCTATACACATTGAACCGTGTCTAGATGAGTATGAAGAAGACTCAACTATGCTCTATGGAGGGCGGTGTCAATCGAGGTGTTCACCCGTTATATTATGTAAGGATTCGACATGGATTGCTCAGTAGGGCGTTCGAAAACATGGAGCCATGAAATGTGTTAGATCACTATATGCTTGCAAATTTCCCGAAAGGAAGAAGCACTAAACTTTTTTTCCACGGTATTATTTTCAATGAAAGATTACAAATTTTCCAAATATTCTAAATTTCAGTTTTCAACAATGACGAGAAAACTGATTTTTTTATTAGATTTTTGGTAACAACTTTCCAACGAAATATACTAGCACACATAAACTTGAATATCTATGGATGTGTTTTTTCTCCAAATTAAATAATTTAAGTGCTAATATTTACCAAGATACTAAGAACAAGCAATCCCATCACTAGAATCCTTTATATAAGATCCCATCTCTGACCTCCACTTGTACTCCACCGCCAGCACCAGAAAATCGCCACGCGCAGAGCTCGCGTGAAGCAACACAAACCCGTGCGATTCGTGCACGATTGATCCGACATGGATCGGCGGTCCAGCACCTCGCCGGCGGGGTCGGCGGAGTCGCTGCTGCCGGAGGTGCTGAAGAGCGGGGGCAAGGGCGCGATGATGCGGCGGACCATGTCGCGGCCGGACGATGAGCTGCGGTCGTTCCGGTCGTGCCTCCGGTGGGTGTGCATGGACCACTCGTCCCCGGCCCGCGCCGCGGTGTCGTGGCTGCTCTTCGTTCTCCTCGCCGTCGTCGTCCCGGCCGTTGTGCATTTCCTCCTCGCGTTCCGGCCGACGCGGCGCCCGTTGGACGCCGTCGTGCAGCTGTCGCTCTCCGCGGCCTCCGGCGCCAGCTTCCTCTGTCTCGCCACCTTCTTCCGCCGCATCGGTCTCCGCCGCCTGCTCTACCTCGACAAGCTCCAAACCAAAAGCGACCGCGTCAGGCTTAACTACACGGCCCGCCTCGCCTTCTCCTTCCGCCTCCTCGCCTGCCTAGTCGCGCCATGCTTCGCGGCCGAGGTCGCCTTCAAAGCCTGGTGGTACGCCACCTCCGCTGACCGCCTCCCCTTCTTCGCCAACGACGTCCTCAGCGACGTCATGGCCTGCTCTCTCGAGATGGCCTCCTGGATGTACCGCAGTACCATCTACCTTCTCACCTGCGTCCTCTTCCGCCTAATCTGCCACCTCCAGGGGCTTCGCCTTGAGGACTTCGCCGGCTCCCTGCTCATCGAGGTGGAGGAAGGCAGGTTGGGGGTGGAGCGCGTGCTCAGGGAGCACCTCGACATCCGCAGGCAGCTCAAGGTCATCAGCCACCGCTTCCGAAGGTTCATCGTCGCCGCGGTGCTCATCGGCACCGCCAGCCAGTTCGCCTCCGTGCTCCTCACCACGCGCCACGACTCCATCAACGACCTCCTCCACGTCGGCGAGCTGGCGGTAAGCCCCTGGATTACCCAATTTCTCCAGTCTCCTAGGCCAATTCTTAATGTGATGTCTGTGTTCTGTAACTTCTGATAGAGGCACAAGTGGGGATCGCAATACGTAATCAAGGAGTAAATTTCACGCCATCTTGAAATCAAACAATTATACTATAGCGTAGATGAAATCATCTGGACAGGCTCCATTGGACTATAGAGTAGATGAAATAATCTAGAGATCGAATAATTTGACTGAATCTATAATTTTTTGAAACGAGACTGAATCTATAATTAAGTGGTAGTCGTATCTTGCGAGATAATCTGCTGGCGATCGATCTGTCACTGGCTCTGAAATGGGCACTTCATACATTCTTTTCTGAATCCTCGCAAAGGCGTAAGTAGGACCATAAGTACCTTACTGACATCGCAAACCCCTTGGGTTTGGAACAGTGTGTATAAGGCGCAGATGTCTTGTAGTTTTCAGATCTTGTCATGATCACAAACAATTACTTACGACATTAACAAAGATAACAAATTATTACAAGTTCCAATTCAGTCTTACATAAACTGTTTAATTTGCAGCCCTACTGTATTTAGGAGAATCGTAGTTTGACTCAAAACTCATTGATGTGGTAAACTTATGGTGTTTTTCGGCAGTCATAACACTTCGTCGCAGTGAAAATAATTTCGAACGAAATTCGCGAAATTAGCGATTCTCGCTATGGGGCGAGAAAGTATAATCTCGGATGAAATTTTCGTTTAAATTTGAATAAATGGGTTACACTACAAAAAGCTGTAGACCATGATATAGACAAGTACTTGCCTCTACCCTACTGGTTGAGGACTCATGTAGTTGATTATGAGGTTCTGTGTTCGATTCCAGCAGCCCCATTTTTATTTTTTGAAAATAATTTGAACGTCAGACCATAAATCTGTCCGAAATTTTTGAAATATTTCTTCGAAATTTCGTTGATTTCTCGAAATTCGCAAATCTCTGTGAGGTGCGAAAGAAATAAGAAAAAAAAATGTTAAACCCTGCTTCGTCGCTGGTGTAGATTTTCTTCTTACATACTCACTTCGTCCCTATATTGGTTGTAATAACATCTTATTACAACCGTTTGAATTCTAATGTTTTTCTCCGTGTTAACGGAAGAATGTTTCTAATGTTTTTCTGCGTGTTGAATTCTGCAGCTATGTTCAGCTGTGCTCATGTCCGGGATCATCATAATCCTGAAAAGCGCCGCCAAGATCACTCACCAGGCGCAGGCCCTCACAGGCCAGACCACCAAGTGGCACGCGTGCTGCACCATCGAGCCAGTCCCGGAGGACGAGGTTGATCCCGGATCCAACCAGAACTCAATGATGGAAGAATACCCCGAGACCGAGAGCGATTGCGAATCCAGCGAGGAGACTGGGGACGAGGATATGCTGGAGAGCACCAGGTTCATGCAGCCTCACTCGCATGTGATCTCCTTCCAGAAGAGACAGGCACTAGGTATGATCATCGACAATTATCGCCAATTCTTTTTCCCTTGTACAATTCGTTTAGTTTTCCTCACTGCGTTGTGTTCTTGGCTGATAAAATGCTCATGCAGTGACCTACTTGGAGAACAACAAAGCCGGCATCACCGTGTTTGGGTTCACGCTGGACAGGTCGTACCTCCACACAGTATTCATGCTTGTGTGGACGCTCTTCTTGTGGCTGCTGGGGAAAACCGTCGGTTTCTCATGAAGACGAGGGAATGTGTGTATATTATCCTCTTTCACAGCTGGTTTGTTGGTCTCTTCACCCACACATGGTTAGATTTGGTTCGATTTTTGCTGGCCGTTGTGTGTTTTGATGTTTGTGAAAGAGGAAGAGACCTTTTGTTCGATCTCTGCGAGATATGTCAATCATAGGTTGACTGCTTGTGACACCCCCGCGGTTCAAGGTGTATATAAAAGTGTAGATGAGTGCTGTAGAAAAAAGTGGGTCTGGGTGTTGCTTTGGAGGTTTATAATATCGTGTTGTAAACCAACCATAGTTGTAGACAAAGATTTTAGATTGTAAGCTCTTTTTCTTTTCTTTTCTTGTGAAGAATGTTTTTGCGTTTGGTATTTCGTATGAATTGTTGGAACCTTGGGATTTTAAAGTGATCCAATATGTGAATAAAGTGACCCAAAAAATTATAAGGGCACTTTGAAAAGTTCCCAATATCCCCTCGTAGTACAAACCTTTAGTGCCATTTTTTGGCACACCTTAAAATCATTTGAGGCACTTGGAAAAGTGACACCGAAAACTTATAAGGGCATTTCTACAAAGTGTCCAAAGAAACCTTTTAGGGTCCTCCTCCAAAGTGCCCCGAAAACCTATTAGGGCACTTCTACAATGTGTCCCAAGAACATTTGAGGACACTTCTCCAAAGTGTCCCAAATTCTTTTTGAGACATTATGGATAAGTTCCCTAATAAGTTTTTGGAGGCACTAATCCAAATTGCTCCCAAAAACATATTATAGGGCACTTTGACAAAGTTTTCTAAAACGTTTTTCAAATAATGTTCGAAAAACTTAATATGCCACTTTTGAGAAGTGCCCCAATATATTTTTTAGTCACTTTTGAAATATTACTCATATATACATTTAAATATTACACACAATTGACAATTCAAAATATAATTCGAATCAAGAAATGGAAAATCATTCAAATAAGCTACAATGAGGTGTTACAGAGACATGTTAGACCGATAATCTACAATCATATGAACTAAAAGTGCATCTAGTGCCCTCTGTGTGTTGTTTTTTGTTATAGATGACAAATGGTTTAAGGGACTACTGTGTTTGCGAGTATACACATGAAAGTTAAGAGATTATTGGTTTAACCAGGAGAAAATTCACCCCTAAAAAAGGAGTGAACATCGTGCAGGCAAAAAGTTGAGAACTCACGGGCATTGATGACTCGGGATATGAAGAATACCAAAAAGCGGAGGCAAGGACTGCGCTAAGCAAATGTCATGGAGCTATATATAAAGAATACTCGGCGCTCATGACACATAACACATGGCACTTGGTTCCTGTTAAGAGGGGAAGCAACATCATCAACTGCAAGTGGATATACACAGTAAAAAGGAAATTGGATGATACCATTGATAGGTAAAAATCAAGACATGTGGCTAACGGCTTCAAGCAAAGGTATGCAATTGACTGCAAGACAATGTTAGTCATGTACTTAAGGCAGCTACTATTAGATTAATTCTATCTATTGTTGTATCAAGAAAATGAAATATGCCACAAATCGATGTGCAAATTGTGCTTCTTTATGGTGTTCTTAAAGAGGAGGGCTGAAACATGCTCCTGGTGCATGGTACTTTCCGCAGTCCACCGAGTTACAATCTCTCGGTTTTGTTCCTTCAAGGGAAGACACGAGAGGTGAACTGATCTATTTTCCTCTGTTAGCTAGGGTAAACTCTTTCTCTCCCCTCGCTAACGGCGGAGGAGGTGGGCGGCAAGGAGCATCACTTTTTCATGATTCTCGATCCCATTTGGAGCCCATCCAGAGACACGCCTCTCCAAACAAGATGCTTTCGGCTGTGCTACCGTGCGGGTCCTCGGAGTTTTGGACCCGAAGTTCAACGACTATTGAGATGGTACAACCGGCCGACCTTTGACGATGATACAACAACAACATTTGGGTACGTCAAGCACGGCAATACACCGCTACGATTACCGAGGTGCTAAGGTAGCAATTTCAATGGCAGGATTCGGAAAACAAAACTCAACCCTAATGTGTCGACTCGTTTTCGCAAGTCGTTGTTTGCCTTGGCGAGATCCTTTTGACTCTTAACATTACATTGTTGCAGATGGCGAGTGAAATTGTATTTTCGCGATATTAACCCTTTATATATATTTAGAGAAAAATAGCGTGTTTGAGATGCCACGCTTACGCCCCGCCACAAACTGTGGCACCTAGTGTCGCTGAGAGCTTGACATAGGGACTGTAATCTTGTAGCATCTCGTGATAGATCATAATTACGATTTTATGGACATGTCAAGAATACATTAGTACTAGCATAGTGTGTGGATCTTTTGCTACAAGAAAATGATTAGTAGTACAACATGTCCTTTTATGAAATATTTTCGTCTTATCCAAAACGTATGAAACTTCAAATCGATTCTTCAATAGGTTGCCAATAAAAAACTCTTGGAAACAAAAGAACCTCCATAATGGCAACAAGTTTCGTTCTAGCGCGTACTCTGACTCCCTGATGACAAATGGAGCGAGCGCAGGCAAGTAGTAGACCTTACTTATCGGTGTGTGCTGGGTGGGTAGGTGGGGGGGGGGGGGGGGGGGGGTTGTCGCCGACAACGAAGATCTGGTTTGTTTTGTGTGTGTGGGTGGGGGCGGAGGGGGTGGGGGTTGAAGGTCGAGGGGATGCCCGGGCCGGAAAATTATGAGACGACGGGGCGCCGGTGGCACGCGGTCTCAAGCGAACTCTAGCGACCCAAAGATAGCGATACCCGAGAGAGAAACCATCGACGTGCCACGTGTCATCGAGAAGAATGACCAAAGAATTTTCAGATTTTTTCCAGCCGACCGCTTCACCATTTTCAGACAACCTTGCCAAACGCAATTGGCATGGAAGCAAAAAGTGCATCGTCTGTCAACACGACGAGACTATTACACACTTATTCTTTCAGTGCGAGTTCGCTAGGTCTATATGGTCAGCCATCCAGATAGGTTCTACCTTACATCCCCCGAGCTCGGTTGCAAACATCTTTGGCAACTGGTTAAATGGGGTTGATCCTAGGTTTAAACTATTCAGTAGGGTGGGAGCGATTGCCGTTATTTTGTCGCAGTGGCTATGTAGAAATGACAAGGTTTTTAACGATAAAAGTGTTTCTTTTATGCAGGTTATTTATCGGTGTACAGCAACGCTACGAGCGTGGTCGGCCCTGCAGCGTGTGGAGCACCGAGACTTGTTTTTGGAGGTGGCGTTTCGGTTGGAGACAGCGGCCAGGGAACTATTCTCCCGGCATGGATGGCAGCATAAACTCCGGATCGACCTACCTTCGACTTAGGCGACGTTACAATTTCTCAGCTTGATATGTAATCCGCCTTTTTATTTTCAGTTATCGTGACTCGTGAACTCGTGAATTGTGGCTGTGTGCATCCTCGATATGCAGAGGCCGGGTGTAATGCTTAAAACTCTTAAGTAATAAAATCCTTTTATAAAAAAAAAACCATTTTCAGACAGGCTAGTTCCTGTTTGGGGGCAGCCAAGGGCATTCCACCACGGTAGGCCCAATGAACGGGAAGGCCGGCCGGCCGGCAAATGCCATGCCACGGTGCCATTGCCACGACGACGCCCAACAGCGACGCCGCGACGGGTTGCCGACGGAAAAGGCCGAGCGCGATGCGAGCACTGTCCCGGCCTCTGCCCTGCGCGGGATGCCGTCGACCGATTCGTGCAAGCGAGGTACTCCAGCTAGCAGCTACGGCGTGCTTGCAGTTTGGCCGTCATAATTGGCGGAGGAATCGAGTGAACTGAATCATTCTGTGCTGGACCAGCATAGCTCTCGGTGTTAATGGTGGCGGATGCGATGCCCGGAGATGCAGGCCGGATTCGAAAGCGGCACCTGGGAATCCTGTCCGTGGATGCAGTGGGCGCCGCGCGCGAAAGCCGCCGCCGCGAAATGGATCGATCAAGAGTTCAAGACGGAGTCAAACGGATTTAACACTAATCTAAAATTCTGCAGAATCCAACTGTCAAAAAAAATCTGCACAATCCAGATACGATCTACTGCCCAATACGTGGGTAACCACGGGCGATGCAAGCACACATAAGCCGGTTGCGGCCAAGCACGGTAACGTCAGGACCTGTCGTTTTCGGGCTGCGATAAGTTAAAAAGAGATGGTCGAATGAAAATTTGTCTTGCTATGTGACTGGGTACCGTCAGTTTAAGGACACGCGTGTGCATGCTTTCCTTCATGCTTTTTTTTTTGAAGGGCACATACCTGGTTATATTACTCAAAGATCAAAGTACATACAGAATAACTGAAAACAAACTGACCCCCGCGTCGCTCCGCTTGAGCGACACGGGGGAAACCGTAGCGCCGCCGCCGGGGATCCCTTCCCTGCCCAGCCCCCGCCGCTGCCGCTGGCCTCACCACGGTGGCGGCGGCCCCGGCCCCCAAAGGAGGCGCGGGGAGTTCTCGCGGTGGACGCGCGAGGCGGCGCGGCCCTTCTCTCGTGGCGGCGGCGATGCAGAGCGGCGAAGGTTCCCGCGGCCGCGGGGCGGCGTGGCGGCCCTTGATGGCCTCTGCTTCCCGGTGTGTGGTGGGGGAGGCTCGTCCTCGACCTCTGCGGCCGGCGTGCTGCCTCCCGGCGAGCGGTGGCCCTGTCCCCTTCTGGCGCCCTCCCTGCAGCTTCCTCGTCGGCGTGCGGCCTCGGCCGTCGCCCAGTGCGGCGGCGCTAGCAGGCCTTCCTGCTTGGCGTGACGGGGTGGGGTGGCAGCCCCCCCTCCTGCTTCGTGGTGGTGCGGCCCGGGGTGGATTGGATGCTGCTGGCTGCTGGCGGCGTCGGCTCTTGTCGGCGTTGGGCGGCTGTTTCTGGTCCTGTGGGTGGAGGCGAGGTACGGTGGTGGTTCCAGTGTGGCAGTGGCGCTGCTGCCGTGTTGGAGGTGCACGGGTCAGCGGATCTGCGGGCTGATCTCGTCAGCTGCGCGGGGTGGTGGTTTGTCGAAGCTCCGGGCGAAGGTCTGCCCGGCTTGCCGGCCGGCGGTGGCGGCGTCCGTGGACGTCGTGGTCCTCGTTGGAGGCACCGCTGTGGAGCCCTCCGACAGCCACAATCCCCGAGCCATGTCCTTCAGGCGAATGCCTAAACCCCGTGGGGTTGGGCGGCGGCGGCGCTTACACATCGTGACCCTCTTTGGGCGCCGTTTTGAAGTTCATTGGCTCCTTTCACGCTTTCCTTGGGCTGGACGTGCACGGCGTCGCGATTGGCAGGTGACCGGTCGGCGGCGTGGAGTCTCGTGGCGTTGCGAGTTGTGTGGCAACGATGACGGGGTGAGGGAAGCCCAGTCGCGGCACGTCCTTTGTCACCGACTGTCCGTGCTGCGCCCAGTTGTGAAGCTGTGAAGTCGGAGCTGCGTGTCGCGGGGCGGCAGGCTGGCAACGATGCCACTTTTTCTCCTGGTGCCACGCGGATCTTCGCCGGTGCAAGGTGTGCATATTTCTGCGGTGAAGCTCTTCGTCGAAGTCGGAGCTGCCTCTTCCTCGACGCTTTGGGTCAACTGTTTGGCATGGGCCGACATGGTTTGCCGGCGGTGCTTGCGATGAGGACTGGGTTGATGGTCGCGGAAGGTGAAGTCGGAGTCGCTGCCTCGCGGAGGTGTGATGACGATGACGCCGGATTGCAACCTCGATGTTAGTCTCTCTTCTCGGCGGCGTGTGTGTGCTCCGTGTCGGTGGCCAGGTTGGCCGGATGCACAATGTGGTCGTGCTCCATGACGACATTGGTGTATCACTGTTGTAACGGTTTTAGGCCGGTTCCCCGCTAATGAACCGGTCAATTCTCTCCTACTTTTTTTAATAAAATGAGGCAAATTGCCCGTTTTGTTTCAAAAAAAAAAAGTACATACAGAATACAACCAGATACAGGGCAGCTGTCCCCAAATTACAAAAAGGACCATGACAAAGATGCAAATTACAACTAGGTCCTCTAGTGTTTCTCTAAACAGAGCAATCCGCCATTGCTTACTTCTCCAGCGACAGGCCACCGGAGGAGAAGAAGAAACGCAACAGCTGAGTCGCCGGCAAGGATCTATAGAGGACTTAACCTCGTTAAGTTCGCCGCAATATCCACCCAACGCTGACGCCAGGATCTTGCAGACGGCGAAAAGAAGCATCGGCGGGAGCAACGCTCCGATCCATACCGGCCGTCGGGTCGCCGGCCGCTTCCAGCAAGCAATCCCGTATAAGCGCAGCTCCAGGAACAGCAAAAACAGCAATAGATGCCGCCACAGGCCCAACCACTCCTCCAGCAACCTTCTTCTTCCTCCACGGTAGCAAGAAAGGAACAGGAGAAGTAGAAAAAAACCGAGCTTGTTTACCGAGATCGTCGAGGTCGCCGAAGAAACAAGATCCTCCATCGCCTCCCTCCACTGGAGCTTGATGGGCCACCTCGTCTCCACTACCATACGCCAGGAGCCGCTCGTAGACTCTGGCGCCAAGAACCCCACACGACCAGCCGCGCTTCCTCCAAATCGAGAGCAGAAACCAGCAGCCCCGGCCCTCCCCTCGCCTCCACGGCCGGCCAGAGGGACGAAGACAGCAGCACGCCGCCAGATCTGAAGCCAAAGCACCAAAAAGAACGGCACCTCCCACGCCACCACGGCCGGCCGGAGACGTCGAACCAGTACACACCACCTCCACGACCTCCCCGGCGTCGCTGCCGGAACGGGGAAAGAAGGGGGAGGACTTATTCCGACGCGACGCCGCCACCGCCACCGTCTCGATGCCGTCGTCCGGAAATCGAAAACCTAAACTACACCTAACTATAAACACGCACGACGAGAACCAGGAGCTCCCCTCCACCTCACGGCGCCGAAACGGCGGCCGGAGGCGGAGGGGAGCGGCGGTTTCGCCGGCGAGGAACGGGGACGGCGGTGTCGCCTCTCTCAAACAGTAACAGGAGAACGGATAAGGGAGGGGGAAAACTAGAAGTAACAGTTTCCTTCATGCCTTCTCATCATGCTATGATGGACTTTTGCGGTGCAAGTTTAGCGAGCTGTAATTAATTTTGTAGTGGTCAAGTCAGAGTCAAGCTTCCAACATAATTAGGACTAGATGAGATCGCCGTGTGTACGGGATAAACAAGGACAGAAGATTTGTTAACGCTCGGAAAGAAAGAAAGAGAGGTGGTGGCCTAGGGTTTCAACCTTAGCCGTCGCCGTCGGCGCCATCTGCATCTTCATCGTCGCCTTCGTCTAAGAGTTGACGGGTCCTCGCCTCCTCTAATTGCCGCTCTGGCACTAGGAGGGGTGGGGACCTCGGACCTGCGCAGGGCGCTATACAAAGGTTCTTAATGTTAGAGCTTGGTTTTGGTTGTTATCTTCTTCGTTAATGGAGATGGCTTTGTCTGCAATAAGTGATCTTCCACGCTTCGTTCGACGGTGTGATCTCCTTCCCGACGTCAATGGTGGCTTTGGAAGATTAAGTTTGTCTAGGTATGGTTCTTCAGATCTTGCTTCGCCAGATCAATCTTGGATTGTTTCTTATGTTTGCCGCGAGGAGGATTATCCTCGCAATATCTATCCCGGCTACTACGTCTTCGACAATGGTGATTCGTTCTCTCGGCTCCCAACGACGTCTACAAAGTGGTTCGGTTATTTGTCCCTGGAATATCAGTGGTGGTGCTCTTGCCGATGTTGCTTGATTAATTTAATGGCTGCGTGCGCGCACAAAGCCTTGGCATTGCGGCTCAAAATTAAAAGGGGAGAACCTTCGTTGGTATTCACAAGTCTGTGGTTTGTGTATTCGGCGTTGTTCTACGGCTGCCTTCAGAAAAGTACAAGATTGTGTCATGGAAGAAGAAAGGGCTTGAAGATCTCATAGATTTGCTCGTCTCTTTTAGTATTGTTTTTGTAATCGATATAATCATGTACTATTTGCTGGTTTAATATATATGGTAAAATTAAAAAAAAAACTTCCAACATAATTTATCACAAGGTAATTCTGTGCCGAAGTGCGGCAAGAGGCTAAAGACTACAAAAATGTGGCACACTCACTTGTAGTGTAGTTTGAAACATAACTATTTGATACAATCTTGTTTCTATTCACCTTGATTGTCCAATTTCTTTAGAAATTTTGGAAACTATGGTGGGTTCAACTTCATTTTCATCGGAAATTTCGGAATAGATCCAGACAAAATTTAAGTAGATTCGAATTTTGAGGAAGTTTAGACTAAATAGTTTTTTGAAATTTCAAATATTTCACTAGGTCTGAATGTATTTTCTTAAACTGAAATTTTAAAACCTGACAATTACATAATTCCTAGCAGCGATATATCAAACAGATTAGGCGTAGACTTAGAAATCAGGATCTCATGCCACTTAACAAACCAGTTGACACTTGACCAACAAAACTCTAAGTTCAAAGTTAATTACATAGTTTACCCCACATTTATGCATTTGTAACACATATTACCCCATTTTAGTGAAAATTCTACCGAAATACCAAATCTATAAATTTTAAAAACCCATATTTTTAGTATTCTTCACAATTGTTAGATAAGACTAACATGTTAAATTGATGAGTTGCGACAAAATATGTAAATGTCAGAGGGCATCATTGGTGATCATGTCCAACCTTCTCTTCACTATCTATTCCATTAATTTCGCGTCGTTGTCCTGATATTTCCGAATCTCAATCATCAGCTCAAGCCTTACCCAACCAACATGTATGAGACAAAGGTCCGAATTTAAACCGATAGTTTTTATGGATGTGTTTTTTTTAAATTATCTTCTTTTCAAGAATACTTCCTCCGTTCTAAATCATATGATGTTCTACTTTTTTTTTTCAAATCCCATGTATATAGACATATTTTATTTTATCTTTTCACTTATTTCGGTGTGTATGGCCTAAATTGAGAAATACAAAACATTTTACAATTCGATACAAAGAGAGTAGTTATTTTCTTGCCGGTATACCAGGTTAAACCAGAGTCGTGCAAGAAGAAAACCTTGAAAAAAAATCTACAGACCGTTCTCCCTCAGTCCCTCATCAGCTCTGTTGGTATCCGACGGGTCAGAGATCAACACCCCGTGGAATGGAAGGAAGCGTCCAACTCTTCCACCACCTCCGTCGCTTCGCCGCCGGCCACACACCTACGCGCGGCAAGCTCGATACCAAGATCCCAAGCACAAGCAATCCAACCTCTGAGAAAGCCTTTATATAAGATCCCCTCTTCTCTCCTCCACTGGACTCCACCGCCACCACCCGAAAATCGCCACGCGCAGAGTCGCAGAGCTCGTGTGAAGCAACACAAACCTGTGCGATTCGTGCACGATTGATCCGGACATGGGCCGGCGGTCCAGCGCCTCGCCGGCGGGGTCGGGGAGCCGCTGCTGCCGGAGGTGCTGAAGGGCGGCGGCAGGGGCGCGATGATGCAGCGGTCCACGTCGCGGGCGGACGACGAGCTGCAGTGGTTCCGGTCCTGCCTCCGGTGGGTGTGCATGGACCACTCGGCCCCGGGCCGCGCCGCGGTGTCGTGGCTGCTCTTCGTCCTCCTCGCCGTCGTCGTCCCGGCCATCGCGCACTTCCTCCTCACGTTCCGCCCGTCGCGGCGCCCCTTCGACGCGGTCGTGCAGCTCTCGCTCTCCGCGGCCTCGGGCGCCAGCTTCCTCTGCCTCTCCTCCTCCTTCCGCCGCATCGGCCTCCGCCGCCTGCTCTACCTCGACAAGCTCCGCACCAAGAGCGACCGCGTCAGGCTCAACTACACCGCGCGCCTCTCCTTCTCCTTCCGCCTCCTCGCCTCCCTCGTCGCGCCCTGCTTCGCCGCCGAGGCCGCATACAAGGCCTGGTGGTACGCCACCTCCGCCGACCGCGTCCCTTCTTCGCCAACGACGTCCTCAGCGACGTCATCGCCTGCTCCCTCGAGATGGCCTCCTGGATGTACCGCAGCGCCATCTACCTCCTCACCTGCGTCCTCTTCCGCCTCATCTGCCACCTCCAGGGCCTCCGCCTCGAGGACTTCGCCGGCTCGCTGCTCGTCGAGGTGGAGGAAGGGAGGATGGGGGTGGAGCGCGTCCTCAAGGAGCACCTCGACATCCGCAAGCAGCTCAAGGTCATCAGCCACCGCTTCCGCAGGTTCATCGTCGCCGCGCTTCTCATCGGCACCGCCAGCCAGTTCGCCTCCGTGCTCCTCACCACGCGCCACGACTCCATCGACGACGTCCTCCACACCGGCGAGCTCGCGGTAAGTCTCTCGATTGCCCAATTTCTCCAGTCTCTTAGGCCAATTCTTAGAGGCACAATTGGGGATCGCAATCCCTAATCAAGGAGTAAATTTCACACCATCTAATTCAGTAGACGGAACAATAATTCTTTTTCTACAGAAAAAAAACATCACATGCCCTGCTTCATAGAGAAAGCACCAAGTTTTACAAAGAACCAACAATTCTTTGATGTGACATGTTTAAATTAAGCGAGTTCGAACAGAGTAGAATTGATCAACTGATGGGTACCTTGCCTATACGAGGAGATTCAGAATTGGGTCTAAACAAATGGTTGGAGTGCTCAAGTCTACTGATTGCGTCTCCCTGATACTAGTTACATTTCCACAACCACTCTTGTCCCAAAAAGAAAGAAAATAACACTTGCACGGTGGTGTCTGGACATGTTCCATTGACCTATAGAGTGGATGAAATCATCTGGAAATCCAATAATTGGACTGAATCTATAATTAAGTGGTAGTAGTATCGTGCGAGAAACAGCTAAGATAGTAAGGTGTGACGTGATTCACTCTGCTCGCGATCGATCTGTCACTGGATCTGTAAAGGGCACTTCATTTATTTCTGAATCTTCGGAAAGCTGTAAGTAGGACCATGAATTAGTGATGCTAGTACCTTATTGACATCACAGACCGAGGGGAGTTGGAACAGTACGTATAAGGTGCCGAGCTCCTGTAGTTTTCAGATCTTGTCATGATCGCAAACAGTACTTATACTGCAATAACAAATCTATCATCAAATTATTAGTACAAGCTCGAGCTTCAGTGTTACCTCAGCTATTTAAATTGCAGCGCTGATTATTAGGCTAAGATAACCAGCTCTTAGGATAATCAGAGTTTCACTCAAAACTAATATTTGAATTTAAACTTATGGCATTTTTAACTGCACAAGGGTAAAAAACTCGGAGTCTAGTCCTCGCAGTTTTGGACATTTCTTACACTGTTTCTGATGTTTTTCTCCATGTTGAATTCTGCACGTTGGTTTCTAGACAGGTTTTGTCGGCCTATAGAGTGGATAAGATCTTCTGGGAGTCCAATAATTTGAACGAAATTATAATTAAGTGGGTGTAGATGTGTAGTTAGTATCGTGCGAGAAACAGCTAAGATAGTAAGGTGTGATGTGATTCACTCTGCTGGCAATCGATCTGTCGCTGGCCCTGAAAAGGGCACTTCATTCATTTCTGGATCGTCGAAAGGTATAAGTAGGAACATGAATTAGTGACATAGCAAACCCAAGGGGGGTTGGAACAGTGCGTATCAGGTGCGGAGGTCCTGTAGTTTTCAGATCTTATCATGATCGCAAACATAGTGTAAATCTAACAAATTATTAGAAGTTCCAGCAATCCAGCTTCGACGTTACCTCAACTATTAAATTTGCAGGGCTGAGTATTTAGACTAAGATAACCAGCTCTTAGTAGAATCAAAGTTTCAATCAAAACTAATATATGCTTTAAACTTATGACATTTTGAACTGGTCCTCACAGTTTTGGACAGTTCGAACAATCTGTCGCTGGTGCGGATTCTCACTTCTTGCATAGTATTTCCGTATACTGCTTCTAATGTTTTTGTCCATGTTGAATCCTACAGCTATGTTCAGTTGTGCTCATGTCCGGGCTCATCATAATCCTGAGCAGCGCCGCCAAGATCACTCACCAGGCGCAGGCCCTCACAGGCCAGACCACCAAGTGGCACGCCTGCTGCACCATCGAGCCAGTCCCAGATGACGAGGTTGATCCCGGATCCAACCAGAATTCCATGTACTCCGACACCGAGAGCGATTGCGGATCCAGCGAGGAGACAGGGGACGACGATATGTTGGAGAACACCAGGTTCATGCAGCCTCACTCGCACGTGATCTCTTCCAGAAGAGGCAGGCACTAGGTATGATCATCATAGACAGCTTTCGTCTTCTTTCCTCCTTGCAATTTGTTCGATTCCACTGAGTTGTGTTCTTGGCTGATAAAATACGCTCTTGCAGTGACATACCTGGAGAACAACAAAGCCGGCATCACGGTGTTCGGGTTCACGCTGGACCGGTCGTACCTCCACACCATATTCATGCTGGAGTGGACGCTCTTCTTGTGGCTGCTGGGGAAAACAGTTGGCTTCTCCTGAAGACTGAAGAAGATGGATATGTATGCTGTCCTCTCCAGATAGTTGGTTTTCACACACACAGGTTGATTGTTGGTTGCATTTTTGGAGGTGTGCATTTTGATCTTTGTGTGTGTGCACGTGAGTGGTGTGCACTTGTATATGTGTATTTATGCTAGCCATGGGTGCGATGATGTGTAAATTATGGGTTGAATGCTCGCAAGGTGTATGTATATTTTTAGATTAGATGAGTGTTGTACAAAAATGTCTCATCCGTGTTGGTTTTGGAGGTTTATAATCTCGTGTTGTAAACCAGCAATAGTTGTAGATAAGGTTTTACGTTGTAAAGTCTTTTCTCTTTCATTTTGAAGAATATTTTTGCCTATGAAATGGTTGGAATACATGTGCTTTTTATAGTTGTTTGATTTTTCTTACATGCATGTATTTGTATGTTTCATACCAATGGTTTTCTTCTGATCGTATCACTTTTTCTAGCAATCATAACAATTAATGGTTTTACCGAACAAGCAAGAGGGTGCCTCGATAAAACAAAAATTCCACACGTATATTTCTAAGACATCATCTCTGACTTCACCTTTCTTATCCCGATGTTTTTCTGTATCCCAGCGAATAACAATTTTCGAACTGAGCTTTAAGATTTTGCAAAATGGCATGAGCAACACTGCGAACTTGAAATCGTTAAATGAACTGTGGCCGATGACCCTACAAAGAAGAACCTAATCTATCCTTCCCCTAGGGACCATTTGCCTATATGCTTCGCCAGGCTGACCAGACAGAATGATAGATTGCTTCTTTTTGCTAGCTTGCCCTAAGAAAAACAAAAGTTCCACAGATATCTCAAGTGCTTTTCTAATCGAAACACAAGGGCGATAAGCAAAGAGAAGCAGAAGTCAGAGACGCAAGGAAAGAAAAAAACTTGTCCGAGACAAAAAAAAAAGGCTAAACCTTCACTAGATAGAGTTGGAGCTCTCTTTTGAGTTGCATCTAGTTCAGTAGGTGCCCTGATAGTCGTGAAAGTCAACCTGCTTCCTTCTCTCCTTGTAGTCGAGCCTGCCACCCGTCTCCACTGGATCTCTTCCCGGGGTACCCTCGGGTTAAGAAGATGGAAAGCGCATCCAAGCATTCCCCACCCCGCCACTGCCCTTTCCAAAAATCATTCTTCTTCCCCCAAGAACAATGGGGTTTCGCCAATTGCATGTGCCTAATCAAATTCTACATCCCCGAAAAAAAAACCCTAATCTACACTCGAACGTTGAACGGATGTTCTCCCACTTTCCATCTCCGGATAGGTAGCCCTAGGTGTTCATATCATAAAAGAAGATAAAGTGATTTGTTTAGATGAGGAGAAGGTGTTCATAACAAATGGAATTGATTTTCTCAACAACAACAAAACAAATGGAACGGACGAAATCGTTTCCATGGTTTTTGCATTTCGGCGTGCAGTCTAATTATGGGCCACATCGACCTTATTCATGTGAAGGGCTTTGCCGCAACAATACAAGCATCCAATCTACAAACAGGCCCATTACTTTTCCAAGCTCCAAGCCCAAATAAGAGTCTCGAAGCCCGCAAAGCTGAAGTGTCTCGGCTCAAAGTCTTTTTCTTCTGGTCCACGCCACGAGGCGAGGCACGAGCCATTCCATACGTCACGGCCCAAACGCCGAGAGAGAGAGGCAAACGAGAAGAGAGGGCTTCCCCCAAACCCCCACAAGCCAGACGACGCGGCCGCCGCAGCCGAGATGGCCGCCGGAGACGCCACCCACGCGCCGCCGGCCGCGGAGGCGCAGTCGCTGGTGGAGTCGTTCTGCGCCGTGACCTCGGCGACCCCCGCCGAGGCCTCCTTCTTCCTCGAGGGCCACAACTGGGCCCTCGAGTCCGCCGTCCGCTCCTTCTACGACTCCTCGGAGGTCGACGCCGCCGATGACCCCGATCCGGCACCCCAGCCCCCGCTCCTCCCAGCCGCTGACGACGGCCCCGAATCCGAGGACGAGGACTACGTCGGCGGCGGCGACAGGGATGAGGACGACGAGGACTACGTAGGCGGCGACGAGGACGAGGACGACGATGCCGTCCTCGCCGCCGCGTCGGCTGAGAGGAGGAGGCCTGCGAAGAGGCAGAAGAGCAGCCATCAAGCGCGGGGCCGGAGCGGGGGTGCGAGTGGGAGGGGGACTGTGAGGACGCTCTCCGATCTCGGCCGTGGCAAGAGGGGTGCGGGGTCGGACGGGGACGGGGACGGGGACGAGGACTCGGAGGACGACGAGTGGGCGCCGCCACCCGAGCTGTACACCGGCGGCGAGAAGAGGTCAGCGCTACTTGTTTTTCAGAGTTTGAGACGCTTTCTTCCTTTCTAGATCCTAGAGGCGCCGTTTCTAGGGTTTTAGGTTGGCCCAATTTTGTGATCCAGGGGACTTGCATGCTGAGAGTTGAGGGCAGCTTGATTTGTGGTGCTTTCTTGTTCACTTAGTACTCGTGAATTTCTGGATGGCGTTCCATTCTTCTAACGTTGTTTGGCGAATGCCTAGGGCCCTAGGTCTTGACACGATGTTGGAGTCTGTACTAGGGTTTAGTTGGATGACATGAGAGTTGAACATTGTTCTTCACATCTTCTAGACCGCTTGATCTGTTTCTTAGTATTAATAACCACAGATTGTTGATCTATGTTACAATCATTGCAATAATGATGCACTGTCCTTGTATAGAGTACATATTTGTGTCTTGTGTATATTGATATGTCCTTGCAGGTTTGTGTGTGTGTCAAGGTGGCATTTCTTGAGACTCATGATTGATTGTGTAGTTTAATTATTGGCAAGAAAGCTCTTAAAAAATTCCTGTATCTGCACAATGTACCAATAAGCTTAACTCTATAGCTAGGAAAATGTGAGGGCCAATTTACTTGGTAGGTGTCCAACAGTTGGCGATTTTGCTTACATCCAACTTAAATTTCACAATTGCTCATGTGACTGTGGTTCATAGCTGTCGTCCTAAAATAACCAATCTGTTAATATTATTACACATGTGATTGGCTCATGTTGATTATCCAACCCGCCAATCGATAGAATCCAGTGGAATCTGGTCGCTGTCGGACTTGTTAACCCACGTAGCTAGCTGGAAACTTTGGTGCGTGCGTCATGGTTTTCTGAAATAACCTAATGCTGCACTATGAGAATAACATTTCCATTAGTTGCAGCATGCAGTATTAGGAAGAACCGGTGACTGGTTGAGTGGTTGTGTGCGCATGTAGTATAAAAAGTTCTATCACCATGTTTCTTACATTATCATCACAAGCCAACTAGAGTCACACAGTTAAAACCAATAAGAAAGAAGAAAGTAGCATTGGTCATCAACAAGCGTTCCATGGCTGGTCATGTGAGATCATAAGAGAGGCAACACCTGCAGATGTTGCTTTATTCTGTCATTTTACTCTTGCATGGTTGAGCATAACTGCATAGAAATTTTAAAAATGATCCCATGGTAAAAAAGATTACTGTCGAATTCCCCTATCCTATTGTTTTCATAAATAAACTGTTTGCAACAAGCTATGTTTGGACTATTTTGATGCTGCTTCTCATCAGGCATTAACCTTAGACACTATTTACCGTCTCATTTTCAGTGGTGATTAGTATGGGTTGTATTCTAGGCTTTATTTCAATTTTACAGAAAAACTTAGGCAGGAAAACATCAAGGATCCTTGAAAAAAACATCTAGGAACCACCCAAAGGAACTATCTCAAACTGCATGTTTAAAGCTAAATTTGGTGGAACAAAGAACCAATGATTTATATCTTCTGCAAGAATATTATGGTAGAAATCGTATTATCAGTGATAGCATGGTTTAAGGTGAGAGTTCACTAGGTACAGACATATTGGAGTGAAGGCTCTTATGAATTGTATATTGTGCACCATTTCCACTTCTATTGTTTTTGACATGCTGGTAATTTGTGTTACATTTTTTCAGTGGAATGGTTGTTAGAGACCGATCGAAACGCAAAAACGTCGCGGATGAGGTTTTTAAGCAAGCTAAGAAGAAGGGAGCTAAGCAAGGCCCAGTTCGCCGGCAACCTTCTAGTTCAAGGAGCTTTCCTGGGAGTAGCAGACTTCTAACGGGTGAAACTGTACAGCCTGGCGCACCACAGTCACCAGAAGAAATTGTTCACAACATCTACTTCTGGAGCAATGGGTTCACAGTAGATGATGGTCCACTCAGAAGTTTTGATGACCCAGAGCATGCATCCTTTTTAAAGGTAAAGAATTCTGATGTGTGCAACAGAGTGTCTGTATTTACTGTTTGAATGTTTTATGTTCGCCCTTTTGTTTCCAACCTGGACTAATAAGCATCCTTTTGTCATTACATAATGGTAACTGAAACAATTTTTTGAGTGAAGAAATTATTTGGATGTGAAGTGACCTCTTTTCACTTTGATAGATGTCAATATTTCTTAGCTGGTAGCCTGGTACTATAAAAACCTAGCTTGCTTCCATGATATTGTGCCACAACTCGTCTTATTTCTGGGATGATTCCAGTCAACTAAATATAAGGTAGCGATGATGAATTTATTAGTGGTTCGCCAGTTTTTGTTTTTCCACTTGGGAACTTATATTTTCTTACTGAGAACTTGTTCTGCAGCATGTACATCAAGTTATCATTTGTATTGCAGTACATTTTTCAGTAAAATAACTGTACATGTTCAGGCATCCTGAATTCTTGATATCCTAGGGTAAGGGAGAAATCAACAGATAGCTTAGCAAGCTATATTTTGCTGGAACCCCTTTATTTAGTCTTACATATATTTTTGCATGCTCCTTATTTTCTCATTGAATCTGTTGGTCTTTGTCGTAACACTTTCTGTTTAACTATATTATAAAGTGTGGCAGCACACATGTAACTGATTTATCTATCTGTTTATTTCCCCCCTTCCATAGAGCATCAAGAATTCTGAATGCCCAGCTGAGCTTGCGCCAGCTGATGGGAGGTCTAAGGTGAACGTAAATCTTGTCCGTAAGGAAGAAAAATGTCCTGTAAGTATCTTCAGTCTAATTTTCTGTAGTGCTTCACTTAAATGCTTGTCTTGACAAAATCTCAATCAATGTGTTGATACAGGAGCCAGTCAAGCGCCCTCCTTCATTTGAAGGAGGTGGCAGAACTCTCGCGGCACCTTCAGAAAACTCTGCTCCTTCGGATATCGCTTCTTCAGCTGCTGCTTCTAGTTCAGCGGCTACCACCACTAAGACCAAGACAGTCACAGTGGATGATTCTTTGCCATCAACCTCTCTACAGATCAGGTTTGCTGATGGCAGCCGTGTGGTTGCACGCTTTAACACAAGCCACACGATTAGTGATGTACGGGCATTCATCGACGCAACAAGGCCAGATGAAGCCAGTGACTACACTCTACAGGTCGGCTTCCCTCCTAAGCCGCTCGACGACGCGACCAAGACCATCGAGGAAGCCGGTGTGTCCAACTCGGTGATCATTCAGAGAGTCTAGCTCAACAGGTTGTTGTTGACCCTCTTCACCGAACACACACTATCCATCTGAAGCGTGCAGATTTTCCTTTGTCCTTCTGTCTCCGAGCTCTCTTGAATTTAGCTTTTGAGCCTTTCCTTCACTAGCTGCGTTTCAGGTATGAAGATTTGTAAAAATCAGCGAGATCAGGGTACATCCGTCTTATATTCATCTACAGCGTACGTATACTTGGCTTTCACTTGTGCTTCCAGTCCAGTGAGTCCACATCACGTTCCGGATTCTGTCTGTTGGTCCTTTTGTTCGTATCTAACGACCTCTTTGGATGAGTGGGGCAAGATTAGCTGGAACGGATGCTTGCGTGACTACCATCGAACCGATGTCCTGACGCTGATTGCAATTTGCAGCCACCCAGTGAAAAACCAGAGCCTTATGTTTGTACCAAGCGGCCTTGATTGTGGCGTGACAGCACTCTTGTTCAGAAGTACGAGGACAATAATTTCCGCTCCTCTTGTAGCTGCGTGTTCCTTTCTGAATTGAAAGACCGGAAAAAGAATGGGCACCAGTTTCTTGTCCTCCTAAATGGGAGTGATCAACAGCAAACTAACACAGGAATGATGGTACTGCCGTCCAACAGCCAGTAGGTTCATCTGCCTGCCGTAACCATTCGTCTCTCCGTACCGTGGGGCTGGAGCTGGAGCTGGAGGGACCTCCGTAGTAGTAGTACCGGGCGGCACGGCGCATGAGATGCCGGAGCTCGCCGACAAAGCGGGCGGTGCGACGCTAGCTGTAAATGCGCGCTGGATAGCTAATGATCGCCCCGACGCCGACGAGCCCGGCTACATTGCGTGGTCGCCAGATCGGATCCGGCGTAAAATGAAATGCAGGTTGGCCTTGGCCTGGTTAATTATTGGAGGCTTGAGCGCTTTGCTTGATGCGATCTTCCCCTTTTGGGGCCAGCGCTCGATCTACCCTACTTGTCACGGGAGTGTCTCACGGGCGTTTTATTTACTTGCATGTGCGAGGAACTAGTGAGCAGTGAGCTCGATCTGTGGTACTACTAGCATGTTTTTCTTATTGGAATCTTCTCCTGTCAGTGCAACTTTGCAGCGCTCTCGAGGGCGACTCGGGTTCTTCCGGCGGCCACCGGCGTATCCGCGGGATTCCTCCCCCTCCGCCGGCCGCTCCGGCGGCGGGAGGGTGGGGAATCCCCGGATCTGCGCTCCGGTGATGTAAATAAGGGTTTCTGCGGCGGCGCGGCGGTGGCGGGGTGGCCTGCGTCGGCGTTTTGGTGCTCTGTGGCTCCCCTCCATGGCGTCGTCCTCGACGGCGTCCTCAAGCCACAGGTGCGTTCCCCGTCTGCCGTTGCTTCGTCCGGCTTCGGCGGCAGACGGGTGGCGAGTGGGTTCAAGGCCGGGGGAGGAGGAGAAGCTGCGAGGCGGCTGCTGCGGGGTGGTGTGGCGGGTTGGTGGCGGATCTGTCCATCTCCGGCGGAGGTGGTGCGGCGCAGGCCCGGATCCGGGGCAGAAGCGGCTCGGGGCGCGGCCCCGGCCGATGTTCTTCATCAGCCTTCAGATCCAGCTCCCAGGAGTTGGTGGACGTTGCGGCTCTTCGACGCCATGGTGCTAGGAGCTCTTCTGCTCCACGGTGGCGGACTCCGGCTGGAGTTCGTCGAGGTTGGGTTGGCTTGTTGCAGCGGCGCTGCTCTCTGGTTTTCTCCTGTTGTTTTCGTTGCTTGTATGTTGGCCTTGTACTGGTTTCCTCTATTATGAATACAAGTATGAAAAATTCAAAAAAAAAAAACTTTGCAGCGCTCTGATTAGCACGGTTCCTAGAAGGCTGTCCAAGATAGGTACTCACAGGGGCACATCCTACAGCTTTGTGTGTCCTCCCAACTGTTGTGCTCACAACGTTATTCTTTTTTTTTTTTTTTGAGGAAAGGATCCGACACATATATTCAGAAAACTCAGTACAAATTACAGACAAGTCCAACAAAGAAATGAAAATTACAGAAGGACCCCGAAATTTGCACAAAGCACCCTGAGCACCCTGGAAGAAGTTCAATCGGATCCATCGCCGGCTCCCAAGAACCTAGGCGTCGCCGTCGTCGCCGTACCTCTTGCCACCAGAGAGAGAGCGCCGCCACGCTTTGTAGAAGACCGCAACAGTCGTCCGCCGCCGCAGCTGCTCGACGGAACCTTGACGCGATGAACGCGCACGGCCACAACGCCGTATCCCCAGCACCGCCCAACTCCCAGCCAACACGGCGGCACCCAGGCCAGCCACCACCAGCACCCGCCCGCCTCCAGACGCCGCTCCCCTCGCCACCAAGGCCGGCCGAGCAAAACGTCGAAGAAAACCACCTCCACCAGCACCACAAAAAACGGGTCGAGCACGACCAGCTCCTTCTCCCCTCGCCACCTCGGCCGGCCAGAGAAAACAGAGACGGAAGAGCTCACCCGACAGAACACCTTCACGACCTCCCCGGCGACGAAGCCGCCGGAACGGAGCAAGGAGGGGAAGGACCACACGCCACGCACCGACGCCATCGCCTCCGTCTTCGAAGTCGCCGGCAAGCACTCACACCTAGCACCTATCTACACGCACGAACGCAACCCGGAGCTCCCCCCCACCTCACGGTGCCTCGACGGCGACCGGAGGCGGAGGGGAGCAGCGGAGACGCCGGCGAGAACTAGAACCTCCGAGTCGCCGCTTTTCCGCCCCTCTCTACTGTTGCAGAGCGGAGGGGATAAGGCTGAGAAAGACCCTACACAACTGATAAGAAAAGCAATTGGGTCCTCTGCTTCTTGCGATGAACATCAAGCTCGAGCCACGGCCGCTCACAACGTTATTCAGTTTGGCTGGCCACACTCACGCGCCGAAAGGTTGACCTGGACATGTGTTGACTATCGGTTTCCCAACGTTGCACCTAAAATGAGATAGTACCTACTAGTCTACTACTGGGACAGTGTGTGACCGAGACTGCCTATGATGGCCTTTCAAGCTTCGAGGGGCGGCGGACCCTCGGCCTCTCGCCGGCGGGAGGGTTCCTTTTTTCTTTTTAGATAAATGCGCGGGGGGGGGGGGGGGGGGGGGGGGGGGGGGGGGGGGGGGTGAGGGTTCCTGTTTTAGCTAGTTCCTCTCTTTGTCAGGGTAGTGAAGCGGCTGCGACATCTCGATGTCGAAATAAGGTCCTCCCGCCCATGGAGTTGTGTGTCAAGCATATCTCTTGTGATCTGCCGGTTTTCGTGTTCCTCGGTGTGTTTGTTGGGTCAGGTTCTTCTCATATACGGTTCTCATACTTCACGATGGTTGATACTCTGTTGCGTTGGTTCTTTGGGACTTAGCACGACAACTTACTGCCTATCTACTATAACAAGATTTTGTAGGACAAGCTTTGCCCTCAGGTGAGGGAGGGGTGAGAAAAGTGACACACATTTGTTTCGCTTCAGTGGTCATAGTCGCTAGGTGGTCCAATGACCTATTTGTATTTTTGTTATTTTTGAGGTCTTTTATACTACTGTCGATGATTGTTAATAGATCAATGGACATTTTTACCAAAAAGAAAGAAGTAGCCTAGGGATGGTAATGGGCTCCCGTTTCCCGCAAATCCGTGGAGAATTTATCTATTTGGGGACGACTTTGACGAAATTTGATCCCCACCATCAAATGGAGGCAATATTTATACTCCCACATGTTTAAAAAGTAACTGATTATTTTTTGGAATTTTATGTACTCCATCAACATGGAGTAGTATATTTTTGTGCCGGGTCTCCCCTCCAACAGGTTGTTGTTCCTGGTATTTATGAAGCCAAAAAGCAGGCCGTGGCGGTAGCCCACACTGCGGACAACAGCAGAGAACAAGGACCCAAGAACCCGCGCATGGGCCATGGGGAGAGGGACTAAGAGCATCACTAGTAGTACCCTCAAACCCTTCTAGCGTTTTAAGGGTCGAGAATTGGCCTTTTTTTGCACTTTTAAGGGTTGAAAAAGAGGGGCAAAGACTAGTCTTTGCCTCAACCCCAACCTTTAAAACTGTCATTTGACATATCACAAATTTCATCACATTTCATCATTTGACATATCACAAATTTCATCACATTTGACATAAAACAATAATCATTCTAGTTATTATTACAACACCGAATAGTACTTTGAAGCACATAATAATCATTCAAGTTATTACAACAATGTTGGAGCAAATTACAACAATAATTGTTCGAATCAAATAGGACATAGAAAAGTAAAACAAATTTAGATCATGCGCCATGGCGCCGTCCATCCAACTGCCACTGGTGCTCTACTAGATCATCCCGGAGCCGACCATGAGTGGTTGCATCCTCAATCTCACTATGTGCTTGAAGAAAAGCTTGTACGCGACAAGGGTTTCTTTCCGGTTGCACACGTGTACCAACATTGTCATAGAAACAAGGCAAGTTTAACCCTCTCTCATCCTCTAGGATCATGTTGTGTAGAATCACACAACATTTCATGATGTTCACCAAGGTTTTCTTGTCCCAAAACCGAGCCGGACCCCGAACTATGGCAAACCTTGCTTGCAAAACACCGAAAGCTCTCTCAATATCCTTGCGGGCTGCCTCTTGTGCCTTGGTGAAATGAGCCTCTTTTTTGGTTAAGGGCACCCCATTTTTCTCCTTGATGGACTTCACAAGAGTTGCCCATTCGGGATAAATGCCATCGGTGAGATAGTATCCCATTGAGTACTCATTGTCCATGACTTTGTAGTTGCAAGTTGGAGCATCCCCTTTTATTAATCTTTTAAACAAAGGAGATCTATTGAGCACATTGATATCATTGAGTGTTCCGGGCAACCCAAAATATGCATGCCAAATCCATGTGTCCTCTGATGCCACGGCCTCAAGCACAATGGTAGCATCATGGCTTTTACTGCAATACATGCCGTGCCATGCCTTTGGGCAATTTTTCCATGTCCAATGCATGCAATCAAGACTACCTAGCATCTCCGGCCATCCCCTTTTTCATTGATTTCCATCAATCTCTTCGTATCTTCCTCGTTTGGTGCTCGAAGATACTTTTCACCATACAACCGGATGACCAACTTCGCAAACCTACGGACGGACTCCGTGGTTGTATCTTGTCCAATGCGAAGATACTCGTCGGTATAGTCCGCGGGTATGCCATAGGCGAGTACCCGCATTGCCGCCGATATCTTTTGGTATCCACTAAACCCCATGATACCGGCGGCGGATCTACGACGCTTGAAGTAATCAGAGGCGGCCTCACAATCGGTGACAATCTTCACAAACAAACTACGGCGCATTCGGTACCTTCTGCGGATGAGGCGAGGAGGGTATGTAGGTACCTCGTCGAAGTAGTCTTGCATCAAATGATCGTGTCCGAGAGCGCGGTTCCGGTAGATGATGACTCGCCCCTTCTTCGACCCTCTCCTCTGATCCATCAGCTTCGCGCGGTCTTCAAACGCTTGCACGTCGACGAGGAGGCTCATTATCTCGACGTCGTCGTCTTGCAACAACTCGTCAATGTCCGAATCGTCGGATGACGACCAACCCGACGAATCGGACAACGAGTCCATGTCGTCGTTGTTCATCTCCATCTACACAATAGTTCAAAAATGTGAGTGCCAATGAATCAACAATTAAAAACTGAACAAATTTTAAAATGCTCACCTTGGGTTCCTCGGTCGGCCGGGAGCGGTGCGGGAGGCCGCTGGGGGAGGAGGCGGCGGCGTGGGCGGCCGGGGTAGGAGGCGGCCGGAGGAGGCAGCGCAGCGGCCGGGCTCGAGGAGGCGCGGCGTGGGCGAGCCGCCGGGATCCGCGCGGGGAGGCTCGGGGAGGACGCGGCTCGGGGAGGCTAGGGGCGGCCGGTGGAGAAGGCGGCGCGGAGGCTCGGGGAGGCGCGGCGGCCGGGGCCGGGGAAGAACGCGGCGTGGGCGGCCGGGCCGCGGCGGCGGGATCCGCGCGGGAGAGGAGGAGGGGCGGGCGACGGGGCCGGGGAAGGAGGCGGCCGTGGCCCGGGGCGCGCCGGCGGGACGCGGGGACGCCGGGGACGGCGGCGGGCGGGGGCCGGATCCGCGCGGGGGCGGCGGCGGCGCGGAGGTTGGGGACGCTGAAATGTCCCTCCCGCGCATGGTCGCCTTTGAGTGCAGGTCAGGAGCAATTTTGCTCCCCAACCCCCACTTCTACAGGTTGGTAGGGTGTTCCCAGGTTGGACCTCTAAAAATATTTGAGGGTTTGAGGGTTAAAGGGGTCTAGTCAACGCGTTTTTTTCCGTCCAAACTGTAAAAAAGCAGTTATTTTTGGGGATTTGGGGGTTTAGGGGTACTACTAGACATGCTCTGAGAGCATCTCTAGCTTCGAGGGGCGGCGGACCCTCGGCCTCTCGCCGGCGGGAGGGTTCCTTTTTTTCTTTTTAGATAAATGCGCGGGGGGGGGGGGGGGGGGGGGGGGGGGGGGAGGGGTTAGGGTTCCTGTTTTAGCTAGTTCCTCTCTTTGTCAGGGTGGTGAAGCGGCTGCGACTTCTGCGACATCTCGATGTCGAAATAAGGTCCTCCCGCCCATGGAGTTTTGTGTCAAGCATATCTCTTGTGATCTGCCGGTTTTCGTGTTCCTCGGTGTGTTTGTTGGGTCAGGTTCTTCTCATATACGGTTCTCATACTTCACGATGGTTGATACTCTGTTGCGTTGGTTCTTTGGGACTTAGCGCGACAACTTACTGCCTATCTACTATAACAAGATTTTGTAGGACAAGCTTTGCCCTCAGGTGAGGGAGGGGTGAGAAAAGTGACACACATTTGTATCGCTTCAGTGGTCATAGTCGCTAGGTGGTCCAATGACCTATTTGTATTTTTGTTATTTTTGAGGTCTTTTATACTACTGTCGATGATTGTTAATAGATCAATGGACATTTTTACCAAAAAGAAAGAAGTAGCCTAGGGATGGTAATGGGCTCCCGTTTCCCGCAAATCCGTGGAGAATTTATCTATTTGGGGACGACTTTGACGAAATTTGATCCCCACCATCAAATGGAGGCAATATTTATACTCCCACATGTTTAAAAAGTAACTGATTATTTTTTGGAATTTTATGTACTCCATCAACATGGAGTAGTATATTTTTTGTGCCGGGTCTCCCCTCCAACAGGTTGTTGTTCCTGGTATTTATGAAGCCAAAAAGCAGGCCGTGGCGGTAGCCCACACTGCGGACAATAGCAGAGAACAAGGACCCAAGAACCCGCGCATGGGCCATGGGGAGAGGGACTAAGAGCATCACTAGTAGTACCCTCAAACCCTTCTAGCGTTTTAAGGGTCGAGAATTGGCCTTTTTTTGCACTTTTAAGGGTTGAAAAAGAGGGGCAAAGACTAGTCTTTGCCTCAACCCCAACCTTTAAAACTGTCATTTGACATATCACAAATTTCATCACATTTCATCATTTGACATATCACAAATTTCATCACATTTGACATAAAACAATAATCATTCTAGTTATTATTACAACACCGAATAGTACTTTGAAGCACATAATAATCATTCAAGTTATTACAACAATGTTGGAGCAAATTACAACAATAATTGTTCGAATCAAATAGGACATAGAAAAGTAAAACAAATTTAGATCATGCGCCATGGCGCCGTCCATCCAACTGCCACTGGTGCTCTACTAGATCATCCCGGAGCCGACCATGAGTGGTTGCATCCTCAATCTCACTATGTGCTTGAAGAAAAGCTTGTACGCGACAAGGGTTTCTTTCCGGTTGCACACGTGTACCAACATTGTCATAGAAACAAGGCAAGTTTAACCCTCTCTCATCCTCTAGGATCATGTTGTGTAGAATCACACAACATTTCATGATGTTCACCAAGGTTTTCTTGTCCCAAAACCGAGCCGGACCCCGAACTATGGCAAACCTTGCTTGCAAAACACCGAAAGCTCTCTCAATATCCTTGCGGGCTGCCTCTTGTGCCTTGGTGAAATGAGCCTCTTTTTTGGTTAAGGGCACCCCATTTTTCTCCTTGATGGACTTCACAAGAGTTGCCCATTCGGGATAAATGCCATCGGTGAGATAGTATCCCATTGAGTACTCATTGTCCATGACTTTGTAGTTGCAAGTTGGAGCATCCCCTTTTATTAATCTTTTAAACAAAGGAGATCTATTGAGCACATTGATATCATTGAGTGTTCCGGGCAACCCAAAATATGCATGCCAAATCCATGTGTCCTCTGATGCCACGGCCTCAAGCACAATGGTAGCATCATGGCTTTTACTGCAATACATGCCGTGCCATGCCTTTGGGCAATTTTTCCATGTCCAATGCATGCAATCAAGACTACCTAGCATCTCCGGCCATCCCCTTTTTTCATTGATTTCCATCAATCTCTTCGTATCTTCCTCGTTTGGTGCTCGAAGATACTTTTCACCATACAACCGGATGACCAACTTTGCAAACCTACGGACGGACTCCGTGGTTGTATCTTGTCCAATGCGAAGATACTCGTCGGTACAGTCCGCGGGTATGCCATAGGCGAGTACCCGCATTGCCGCCGATATCTTTTGGTATCCACTAAACCCCATGATACCGGCGGCGGATCTACGACGCTTGAAGTAATCGGAGGCGGCCTCACAATCGGTGACAATCTTCACAAACAAACTACGACGCATTCGGTACCTTCTGCGGAAGAGGCGAGGAAGGTATGTAGGTACCTCGTCGAAGTAGTCTTGCATCAAATGCTCGTGTCCGAGAGCGCGGTTCCGGTAGATGGTGACTCGCCCCATCTTCGACCCTCTCCTCTGATCCATCAGCTTCGCGCGGTCTTCAAACGCTTGCACGTCGACGAGGAGGCTCATTATCTCGACGTCGTCGTCTTGCAACAACTCGTCAATGTCCGAATCGTCGGATGACGACCAACCCGACGAATCGGACAACGAGTCCATGTCGTCGTTGTTCATCTCCATCTACACAATAGTTCAAAAATGTGAGTGCCAATGAATCAACAATTAAAAACTGAACAAATTTTAAAATGCTCACCTTGGGTTCGTCGGTCGGCCGGGAGCGGTGCGGGAGGCCGCTGGGGGAGTAGGCGGCGGCGTGGGCGGCCGGGGCTCGAGGAGGCGGCGGCGTGGGCGAGCCGCCGGGATCCGCGCGGGGAGGCTCGGGGAGGACGCGGCTCGGGGAGGCTAGGGGCGGCCGGTGGAGAAGGCGGCGCAGAGGCTCGGGGAGGCGCGGCGGCCGGGGCCGGGGAAGAACGCGGCGTGGGCGGCCGGGCCGCGGCGGCGGGATCCGCGCGGGAGAGGAGGAGGGGCGGGCGACGGGGCCGGGGAAGGAGGCAGCCGTGGCCCGGGGCGCGCCGGCGGGACGCGGGGACGCCGGGGACGGCGGCGGGCGGGGGCCGGATCCGCGCGGGGGCGGCGGCGGCGCGGAGGTTGGGGACGCTGAAATGTCCCTCCCGCGCGTGGTCGCCTTCGAGTGCAGGTCAGGAGCAATTTTGCTCCCCAACCCCCACTTCTACAGGTTGGTAGGGTGTTCCCAGGTTGGACCTCTAAAGAGGGTTAAAGGGGCCTAGTCTACGCGTTTTTTTCCGTCCAAACTGTAAAAAAGCAGTTATTTTTGGGGATTTGGGGGTTTAGGGGTACTACTAGACATGCTCCAAGAGCATCTCTAGCAGAACCTGCAAAAGGCGAAACCGCAAAAGCATTTTGCAGGTCACGTTTTTCGTGTTTTTGCTCTACTTTTCGTGCAGCGAAGAACAGAACCCGCAAACGCAAACTGCAATTCCGCGATTTAGACATTTCAGATTTCGCGGGAACAAAGAGTTCATATTTCGACAGTACCAGCAGATGATTTCTACACAAAATAATATAGGCGATCTAACCCTATATCACTACACTAGCCTAGGTCGCCGCCGATCAAACCCTAGTGGGCAAAATGCGGCTCCTCACCGGAGCCATGGGCGCGGCGGCGACGCAGCGGCGAAGGAGCTTCATTCCTCGTCAGAGTCGGTGACGAGGTCGATGGTGGGCGGGAGCGTGCTGATGACCAGCGCCTGCTGCAGGAGCCCCTCGTTGACCACCGCGTTGAGCTTGGCGGTGGCGGCCTTCTCCTCCGCTTCGTATTGGGACCGCAGCAACGCCGCGGCCATCATGTGCGCCATCTGCTCGTCGGAGACGAAGTCCTCCGACCCGAGCATGACCCCGAAATGCTCGGGGTTGTAGCCCTCCGGCGGCGGAGCACCTGGAGCGGCGGAGCACCTGCTGGCGCCCGCGGAGGAGCTGCCCTCGCCGTGGAGGCGCAGCTGCTGGCGGCGGCGGATCTCGCGCTCGCGCTCGCGCCGGAGCCGGTCGAACTCCGGCAAATCGCGGCGGTGCCACGCGGCCGGCACCGGCTCCCCGAGCTTGTACTTGAGGACACCGTGCTTCCGTGCGCCGTCGCTGCGGGAGACCTGGCGCCGCTTTTCGTCGGAGTAGTCTCCGCCGAATTTGTCGTCGCCGGGGAGCGGCTCCGCTTCCCTCTTCGGCGCCATGGCGGCTCGGAGTCGCCGGATCTGCGGTAGGGGTGGCGAGATTGCTCGTCGGAGACGGCGGAGTTGGGGGTGGATTGCTCACCGGAGCGGCGGAGCGTGCGAGGAGAAGTGGGGGTTTCGACCTGCATCCGCGGTCGCAATCCGGCTAAATAGAGGCTCGCCGCTTCGTTTCACGGGCCCCCGCAAAACGTTTGTGGGCTGGGCTAATTTTGCAGGCTCTGTTCTGGCCCAAAAACAGCACCAAACCCGTAAACTCGCCGGAGTTTTGCGGGTTTGAGTCTTTTGCGGGTTCTGCTAGAGATGCTCTAATCCTTGCCGACGCCACACTGCATCTCCTGCTCCCCGAAGCAAGCATGGCATCGAACACTTCCTTCAACCCCTGCCCATATATTAGCTATCCCGGATAAAGATAAGAAGAGAGAGTGGGCGAGCATGGGCCATCGGGAATGGTGATCACCATGGTCATGTCAGCCAAAAATCCAAGTAGCCTGAAGAGGGTTTCCGAGCAGAGAGAAAGTTGACGAAAAGGTCAAGTACAAGAATGGCGGCACTGGCCGCCGCCTCTTTCGTCGGCCTCCTCCTCGCCCTTGCGCCGGTGGTGGGGGCCGATACCGACGCCGCGGCTGGTAATGCCGCCCGCCTCTCTTGGTTTCTTGGCACGCATTCTCTGTGATTTCACTGTACCTGATGTTTGGTATGCTCTGGTTCTTGCAGTCGCGGCTTTGGGGAACCTCTACACCTCCTGGAACAGCCCGGCTCAGCTCGCCGGTTGGTCGCCGCCGCGGCGGTGACCCCTGCGGCGCCGCCTGGATGGGCGTCACCTGCTCAGGCTCCGCCATAACTGCAATGTACAGATTTTCTCTTAGTCCTAAAATGTTTACTGATGAAAAGGGCAAAGCAGTTGCCATCTATGCTTGCCAGAATATATCTGCTGATTTCTGGGATAATGCTGTGAAAATTATGGATTGGCGTAACCCTTCTCTGACACTGACTAATGTTGTTTGTCTAACCTTTTGGTGCCTAATTTGGAGAAACCTTTATGCATTTGTTCTTTTCTACCAAAGTTACTGAGAATATATAAAAAGTTTTTTCAGAGGGGTGTGGAACTGTCGATGTGGTATAGTAGCAACTAGTGTTAATTTTACTTTTCCCTTTATTTTGGTCTTATCTGATTTTACCGTCATGGTTATGTGAAAATGAAATCAACTTAAACCTGAACACTGATATATCCGCTTCTTCTCTTATTTTGCAGCAACCTTTCTGGTATGGGATTGAATGGTACTCTTGGTTACCTACTGTCCAATCTAGTGGCACTGAAAACGATGTATGAGCTAACACTGAGTACAAATCTTCATTGTCCTATGTTTTCCGTAAAATTTATACTTTTCATTTCTTTACTTGCAGGGACTTAGTAACAACAACTTGCATGATACAATTCCTTATCAGTTGCCACCAAATCTTATCCACCTGTAATGCTTCTCAACTTGCACCTGTTCATTGCCAGTAGCTGGTGCTTGCTGTTTCAGTCATTGCGATATTGCAGGAATTTGGCGAGAAATAACTTTTCTGGTAACCTTCCATACTCCATATCCAATATGATATCACTTGGCTACCTGTAAGTTGCTGACTACCGCAAAGATGTAACTAAATTTGTGGCAATTTCTTTCGTTGACATAGCCTAACAATAAATAACATGTACATGCAGCAATGTCAGTCACAACTCGCTGTTACAGGAAATTGGTGAACTATTTGGAAACCTCAATTCCCTATCTGAATTGTAAGGCCTTCTATTTGGAATCCACAATGCGGATAATTTGGAACATAATGCAAAATGATGCACTCTATGTTCCTCTTTTCCAATCCTACTGTTGTTCTGTCTTCATTCAGCATGATCGTTGGCCGTTTGGGGGTTGAGATATGATCCTACTACTGTACATTAGACATCTGTTTCTACAGGGATGCTTTTAGAGCCTCAATATCTTAACTGCATTCGTGTGTATGAACCTTTTTAATTCGCTAAGTAAATTTGAGCTCCAACGCGACATCCCAACTTGGGTGAAGCTGAATTTATTATCTAGTTTTACCTGTAAAATGTGTGATGAACTGATGATCAAAGTCACTTCGGCGAATTACTGCATAAATGTTAGCAAAGCATATGCATGGATGTATCTTTCAAATTCCTTGCATAAATTTATTCTTTTACATGACTCCAACTAATTCTGTTAAAAATCCTCGCAGGGATTTATCTTTCAACCACATGTCAGGGAACCTTCCAGCTTCTTTTGTCTCTTTGTCAAATCTTTCTAGCCTGTAAGTATTCCATAGTCTTCAACTCAGTCTTACCGCTTTTGTGTTTCATTTTCATGGTTCCCGCAGTTCTTAACTTTTAACCAATTGTACAGTTATATGCAAAATAATCAACTGTCCGGCACAGTCAGCGTCCTTGGCAACCTAAGCCTTACTACACTGTAAGTCAGTAAGTGAATTTCCATTTGCCCATATGACAGCTAATACTCCTTGCTTATTTGTTGCCTGATAACGTACCGTAACTGTGCCTTTAAACAGAAATGTAGAAAACAACAACTTCAGCGGCTTGATACCAGGGGAATTCAGCTCGATTCCAAATTTGATGTAGGCACCTTAACATACTTTTTGCTATTGTATTATGGAAATCATCGTTTCTACATGCTGATGGCTTAGTGCAATTGCAATCATGTAGAGTTGGAGGAAACTCATTTATCAATATGCCTGCATCTCCACCACCTATTGTCATGCCACCGTCTCAGAGTCCACTTGATCAGCCAGACCATCCTCAAGGACCAATGAGTTTTCCAGATAGCCCTGACCCCGAAATACCAATCGATCAAGGTGACAAGAAGCAAGGTCGGCAAACAGGTGTGCTTGTAGGGTTGGTTGTTGCCTCAGTTGCTGCTGCTTCATGTGTACTTTTCGCGTTGGTATTCTGTCTTCACACTGTCCATAAAGGAAAGGATGGTGGTACCAGTGAACCAAAAGAATTTGTAGGTGCTCTTGCAGTAAACATAGACAGAGGTACGCTCCTATTTCTTCCCACATAAACTAAAGATAGAGATTTGTAGCTTCACTTGCAGTAGGAATAGACCTGTTTGAGCTTAAGTGAATCAAGAATTTGTTATTTTCCTGTTACCAAGATGTAAAAAAAGGTAAAAATTAAACAGTTGCGGAAGGCCAAAGTGTTCACTGACTTTAAATCGCTAAAGTTAGACTGGTTGAGAATTTAAATCTTTATACTTATCTCGGTGTTTTTCTTTTGTAGATTCTAATAACAACAGCCAACAAGGCACTCCTGTAGCATCAGTGCTCCCGCGGCCTTCTGGGACTCCTGAGAGGGCATATGGTGTAAATGGTTCTCCAGCAAAAAAGATAAAGGTTCCTGGCGCGGTAACTTCTTATACTGTTGCTTCTCTTCAAGTTGCTACAAACAGCTTCTGTCAAGATTCCCTCCTAGGCGAGGGTTCACTTGGTCGTGTTTACAAGGCTGATTTCCCAATGGAAAGGTAAAAATAAGTTTTAGAATTTTTGGCTTAAAACCTTTGGGCAATAAAGATTTGCAGCGGCTTGATGGTTTGGCTGCCATTTCTTACTGCTTGGATTATGCAAACCTGTAATGCATTGTGGGACTTTTTTATTTACTTATTTTTGCATCATCATACACTAGATGACCAGAACTGAACTGTGCATGATCACAGGTACTGGCTGTGAAAAAGATAGACAGTGCTGACCTTTCCTTGTATGAAGAAGATCATTTTCTTGAGGTTGTGTCAAACATGTCTCGGCTTAGACACCCGAACATTGTGTCACTTACGGGCTATTGTGTTGAACATGGGCAAAGGCTTCTTGTGTATGAGCACATCACAAACGGAACACTGCATGATATGTTGCATTTTTCTGATGAAGCGAGCAAGATCCTTACATGGAACGCACGCGTGAGGATAGTGCTAGGCACTGCTCGAGCCTTAGAGTATGTTATCTCAGCAATCTACTGAATCTCACCTTTCACTCTGCACTTTTCTGACGAAACGAGCAAGGACTTTCACGAGCCCTCTAACATTGTACTGTGTCAACTTTTCTTCAGGTACCTGCATGAGGTGTGCCTGCCCTCTGTTGTACATAGAAACCTCAAGTCATCAAATATCCTGCTCGATGAGGAGTACAGCCCACATCTGTCTGACTGTGGGCTTGCTGCCTTCTCACCAAATCCTGAGAGAGAGGTAAGTAACATAACACATCTACCCAAGCATGGCGATTACTTTTAAAGTGTCATAATTTAACCTGTTGTTTTCGTTGTCAGTTGAGTTAAATCAGGTATTATTATGTCATGTTTTGCCAGGTTTCAACTGAGGTGGTTGGATCACTTGGATACAGCGCCCCAGAATTTGCCATGTCAGGAACATATACTGTAAAGAGTGACGTGTACAGTTTTGGGGTAGTGATGTTAGAGCTACTGACCGGCCGTAAGCCGCTAGACAGGTATCATATCTGACATGGTACAAATGCAGTACTGCTCTAAATTTTAACAGTATGGCCTTCCATTCTATTCTTGCGATTTGGATCACTGTAATTTTGGTGTCGTACAACAGATCAAGAGTGAGGTCGGAGCAGTCCCTTGTCGGGTGGGCAACCCCGCAGCTTCACGACATCGATGCGCTGGCCAAGATGGTTGATCCAGCAATGGATGGGATGTACCCAGCAAAATCTCTCTCGCGGTTCGCCGACATAATCGCACTGTGTGTCCAGGTACACATCGTTTTCTTCTGTCCTGTATATGGCCTTCTCTCATTCATTCATTCATTCATTCATTCGAACATCACTCTAGCTTGCAGGTAAACTATGAAAACCATTCTTTAGCCCTGGTCTATTTATTCGTATCAACTTGATGCATTAAAAAATTTAACGTTACTTTTCGAAGAAGTAATTGGCTCATTAACCCCTTATGAATCTAAAGTAGATTTTTGTTGACATATGAACTGAATTACTCTTTTCTAGAAAGGTAAATTAAGATCCTAACTTTTCTGTCTGCCCTTCTCTGGTCAATACTTGTAGCCGGAACCGGAGTTCCGTCCACCGATGTCGGAGGTTGTCCAGCAACTCGTGCGCCTGTTGCAGAGGGCTAGCATGTTAAGACGACAATCGGGAGATGATCTAGGGTTTTCATACCGGGCTCCGGAGCGCGAAGGGAGCGCATGGGACACCTTATGAGACCATGCTAGGACTGGGACCTGGACAACACTCAAGCCTTCAGGATCCCCAGGTCCCAGAGCTTGACAACACTTCAGCCTTGAGGAGACTTGGACAACATCGTTTTGAGTATATTATCGTTCAGTTGTACGCCCCTTTTCTGTCTGGTATTTATAGATCTGGTTATGTATTTGGACCAAATTAATACACTGGGAATTTTGTGAATGGCATGTACAGAATTATGTTCCGGTAATCGGTTGTAGATATGATAAGGAAAAGAAATGTAGAAACTGGATTTCATGGATTTGTGCATTGTGAAGTGATGCGGACTTCAGGGTGATGGAGGGCAGCTCTAGCAGCTCGGCGCAGATAGCGATGTGGATTTGTCGCCTGGCACATCGTCCGGTTGCGTCCGTGCTTGCTAGTGATGACTTTCTTGACGCAGATTGCGTGCTATGTCAAAACATTTGGTGGAGATTCCTGATGTTGAAGGTTCTTGATAATACTTGCTTTTTTGGCTGTGCTATCCCAGGTCAGCCGTGCCTACTACCTAAACTGGCTAGATACTCAATCATGAAACACATATAATCTAAGCCTACATACTAGGTAGGGAGGTAGATTATTGGTTTTCTTGGACAGTCGGGTGGATTATGTGTTTTATCCGGATTTTTTTTACATTTAGAATTTTTTCTTTTCAAAATGGGTGGATTATGTGGATTATGTTTAGATATGTATTTTACGAGGTTTGAGTGGATGTAAAACATAGTGCAATGCAATCACATGAAAAAAATCCTAAAGATTCTAATCTCACGAATCAAATGGCGCACACAGGAAAAAAAATTAAGGATCAAAATTTGATTTCTTTAAATCAATGCAACACTTAGATATTTCACATTATTCGCTATTACAATTTTTTATCCCTACCCATTACCAACTCTAGCTCTCCACCCAAACGGCCAAACTCTAAGGGCCACAACCCGTATCCGTCCCCACATCTGAGGCGCACACACATGCCAGCCCCTAGGCTTGGAATCTGGACATGTTCGGCTCGTCGAAACAAACCAGTCCAAACTAGAACTTGACTCGTAAAACTCGCGAGTTTGCTCGTTTAACTCATTTAGTTTGGTAAAACTGTCAATATGCATTATCATAGCTTATATATATAGTATATATATAATTTTCTAGTTATTTGGGCATGTATGGTATAATTATCATAACAATTAATGACAATATGACATCTTCAAATAATATCTAGTCGTTAAACTATAATAATCAGTAACAATTGTTCACAAAGACAAAAATACCAGTTAACGACTTCTTGCTAAACTCAGCTTGTTTAAATCGAACTCGTTTAACGTGTAAAATGAAAACTCGGTTCTAGTTCGAGCTAAACCCAATCGAGATTCAAACTACTGGTACTTGTTTAACTCGCTGAGTTTCTAGTTTTAATTCCATGGCTGGCCAGCCCAGCCTCGCACGGTCGAAATCAAAAAAATCATGTCAAAAGAAGAAGAAAAAAAAACGTCACTGCCAGTCTGCCACCCCGCCGCCTGGGTCGCTAGTGAGGCCGCCGCATTCCCACATCGCTAGCCCGGAGCAATAATACGCGATGCGCTGAACCCATCAAATGGCCGCCCACTTGCTCCGCCCCTCCCTGCCCACGCGCGCGCCACCTCTGCTCCGCCTCCTCCTCCGCCGTCCCCTCCGCGGCCTGGCCTGCTCCGCCTCGCCGGCCTTCCGCTCCTCCTCCTCCTCCTCCGCCGCCGCCGCGCCACCACGCCTCAGCCGCGGCGCGATCTTCTCCGGAGCCCCAGGTGCGTGCGTGCTTGCCCTCCTTCTGTTCGATCGATCCAGCACTGCTTTAAATCCCGTGCGGCGTCCGGGGTCGCTAGTTTCTCTTGAGACGCTCCTGATCGTTTGGGAATACGTTAGTGTGTTCTCGAGGATTCTCACTCTACCTGCGCGCGCATAACCGGACTGCGCTACGAGCGCGGCGCTTCAAATCCGTTCTGCGCTGCTTTTTTTTTTTTAGAAACAAGGCATCCCTGCCCGGCTTTAAATTAATAAAGCGCACCAAGGTTCAGAAGTTCTGCGCTGCTCTTGCGTGGAATGTTTCTGGCGGTCGTTTTGGAAAATCTGCAGCCAAGGAAATAGGTGTGGCAGGGTAGGTAGACGTGGAGCCTCCCATTCCCACATGCCTGGAGACTGAGCCTATGAGAAAGAAGCAAAGATAGATGGATGGTGAAAAATATGACAATCATAGAGAAAAAGAAAGGGGATGGAATTGACACGATTTAGTGGTGGCTAGCCTTTCCTGCCCATGCATCAGCGGTGTCGGCAATCCCAGTCCCACTCACGGACTCACCCTTTTGTCAGTGTAGTGGTCATTCTACTGTTAACCGAGCACAGAGCTGAAATTTGTAACATTGTTCACACCACAACATGCAGTGCAGCTTTGCTTATGCTAAAATGCTGTAAACTGTGCAATTTTACGCATTGGCAGTCCGTAAATTTTGCTTGCTCTAAATTGGTTGCTGCAGGTATAAGACGAAGAGGTGGGGTGGGGAGCAGAGCTATGTCAAGTTCCACGAATTCAACAGCGGTGGCGGAATCGGCAATCGCTAAGAATGGAGCGAACGTCGAGCCGCTTCCATTTGTGAATGACAAACATGGAGGTGTCATCATTGAGATGACGACCCCGATGGACCCACAAGTTTTCTCAGCTTCCTTGAAATCGGCATTGTCAAAATGGAGGGAGCAGGTGGTTTCATCAATCCATGGGTATACCTACAGTAGATACGATTTTCTTGAGAAAGTTAAAATTCCATAAAATGCATGTGTGTAGGTTCAGCACAAATACCCCAACTGTATAGAGATAAATATTTTGCATAAATCATTCAATGCATCCCGTGTTGTGTTTCATGTACAAGTGTGACTGGAACTGGAAAGACCCATATTAGTTTAAATGTTTTTTGTGCTATGTACAATTCCCTAGATCATCAATTGTATCCAAGTCATGCAACAGATAGGTGGAGTGTACTGTTCATCCGTATTCAAACTAAAGTATTTATGGCTCCCGTCCATATATATATTTGTATGATCTTTTCCATTGATTCTCTCTGCAATTGCAAATTTTTTTGTCCTCATTGTAGGGAATAAGAGGTGTGTGGATAAAATTGCCGATCGGCCTTGCGAACCTTATTCCATCAGTAGTGGAGGTAATTTAGCTTTGCATATTTCATGTTCCTTTCGTTGTAGAATACCAGTTTCATGAGTCTGTATTATTGATATAACTTGTCATTAAATTAATATTTTCAGATTCAAATAAATCATGTATTTTGTAGTTGAAAACAGAAAACTGTTCTAGTTTTTCTTATATTAGTTAATGTTATTTCATAACTCTGTGTTTTGTTGTTGTTCGTTTTGAAAAGTGCCAATAAGAGAGTGCATTTATCTTAATGTTAACTTCGGGATCACTTAGATTCTGGGAGGATGATCCCCGGACTTTATTTCTTCTATGCTTGTAAATGATTTGATCATTATTTGATGAAATAAAGTCTTTTCACTTTCAAAAAAAAAAAAATGTAAAAGGGGCAAGGCTTATTATAACAAGCTGTTTGAAGTTTGAACTTAATGTCTGAATCACCTTTCCTTCACTTTGATATAGGAAGGATTCTGGTACCATCATGCAGAGGAAACTTACTTAATGCTCGCGTACTGGCTCCCGAATACGACTCATACATTACCTGTAAATGCTACACACCGTGTAGGTGTCGGTGCTTTTGTAATGAATGACAATAGAGAGGTACCAATTGATTATGAAAGCACTATAAAGGACTCAAATAATCATGCTTCTGCCTTCATATCCTCTTTGAATTGGCTTTAAGAGCTTAGATAAAGTATGTGTCTTGCGTTATCACTGAAATCCTACCTACTTCTATAGGTATTGGCTGTCCAAGAAAAAAAGTGGTGTACTTCGTGGACTAGGTGTATGGAAATTTCCAACTGGAGTTGTTGAACCAGTAATTCTTTTCCTCTGAATATGTAGAGATGCAATTCAAAGATTTTTCTTTACCACTTTCTCTCACTGTAATTTATACAAGATTTTGATACATCCAGGGTGAAGATATAAACATTGGAGCTGTAAGAGAAGTAAAAGAGGAGACAGGGGTATGTATTAGCATATGGAGAATTACTTTTTGTTAAATAAATTGATGCCGACAAAATGGTGCTATAGCTACTAATACTCTATCTCATCCTGGGTCATGTGTCAGATTGATGCAGAATTCATTGAAGTAGTTGCCTTCAGGTAACCAATGTCCTTTCTTTTTGGTCTCCATGTCGGAAACTTGTAAAAGTCATCCTGATACCAACTTATGCTCTGTGGCACCTAGCTGGTTAGCTCTGTCGGCTCATTTGCCCATCCTATCAACTATATTCCACATTTCACCAGCCTTCTATAGTGTAGACTATATATATATGAGATTTTTAAATGGTACAGCGAATTTCTAATTTCTGTAATTTGCATTGTTCTAGTAAATGATGCAATATATCTGCATAAGATGATTTTTTTTTCCTGATATAACTCCATAAACCTCCTGTTAGCGACAATAATCTAGATTATTATGAAATGAAACATGAAGTATTGTAGTAAATGGTCAAATGGAAATTAAATAATGAAACTTTCTTTGTTGCAATTTATCTCGATCACTATAGTTTTTTCTAAGTCTCAACTAACAATTGTCCAATGTGCAGACAAAGCCACAAAGCTTATTTTGACAAATCGGATATATTTTTTGTGTGCATCTTACGGCCCCTTTCCTTTGACATTACTAAGCAAGAATCAGAAATTGAGGATGCTCAGGTACTTCGACCTGCATTTCAGCATCAAGTTGTGTAATGCGCCTCGGGAAAGGGGACATTTTTTGAAAATATTCTCATTCAGTATCTCCACTACTTGTGCATGAATACCTAGTTGACGCTTCACTTCTCGAATGCAGTGGATACCGGTAGAGGAATTTGCGGCACAACCGTTTGTGCAGAAACATGAACTCGTGAAGTACATTCTTGAAGTTGGTCTAGCTAAGGTGGACAAAGAATATGCTGGATTTTCGCCAATCCTCATAAAATCGGCATTCACGGACAGACAGTCCTTATTTTACATGAACAGGAGGGACCTAGACAAAGCCTCGGGGTCCAGCAATACACAAGAAAATAGCTCACTCTGAGTTGTGAAAGGTTGATTACTTTATTGGTTGGTAGTTTGTACACCTGATTTTGACCATATGAATTGACGCCTGCTTCCACAGTTCTATTATTAAGAGACATAGCTTAGCAGAAGTACAGCTGAAATTGTTGTACTTATCTTATCAATTGTATCGATAAGCTTACAAATAATGGGAATTCTAGTTGGATTGGAACCTGACATTTTTTTTTAATCTTTGTTGGGTTTTTGTTTTGAAACTTGGGTGGCCTTTGTTATGTAAATATATCGATTAGATCATCTAACAGGAACTGTAAAAGACAAGCTGGTCTCTGCTGAAGCTCGCCCTCGTGTTGGCCCTTGTATTTGGCACGGAAGAGCGAGATTCTTCGTTGTCACTGTCATTGATTCCACGCAGTGCACTCTCTTTGCTGGGTGTTGATCATCTTGTTCTACATTGCCCCATCATCGTGAATTTTTCATTGCCCCTTTACCTTGTTGAACCTCTGTCCGTCTCCTCACTCATCAGCCTTCGGTTTGAGAATATCAGGTGTATGTTTTGTCTAGCCATCCTCATTAATTCTACTTCCCTTCTTCCTCGAACCTTTATGATTGGACCACCTCTTTGTGAGGTAACTGCCTGAGCTCCCACAATATGCACCAGACATTTACTAGGATAGGTTTTTGTAATCTACGTTCGACAAGTATGTCATAAATCCCTGCATAGACCGGTGATATTATTTAGTTTTTGGGAAAAAAAAACTCGATAGGTGTGGCAACAACTTTATCGAATTGCTCTTGTTGTTTTTTCTATACTGAAGTCCGCTTTAAATTCTGACCCTCGGCATCGATGCCCCCCACCCCCGCACGCCCTACCGACAGTCGGATTCCTATCGTTGGAGCACTGATACAGCACCAGAGGAAGAACACATCATCGATGATCCGACATCCTCCCCATGTTGTCCTTTGAAACCATCTCTGTTTCCATTTACTCATCATCCCGCAATGCGAGCCAGGACCGTCCCGTCGGGCACTCTCTGCCCTCCCTCACTCGCTCAATGCTCGTGGTGATCACCTCTCGAGAGGGATCCCCCAAATCGTCACCTCCCGAAACCTTAGCTACGTTCTCCATCTCCCCCATGTGGTGTTTCGGAACACAATAGATGACTGTTATATCATGACTAAACACCTATATTTAACAAGGAAGAACATAGCTGACAAATATAATGCACAGGAGAAACACAACAAATGACTGTTATATCATGACTAACTACACACCTCTATCTAATAAGGTAAGGCCATAGCGGACAAATAGAATGGTCAACCAAAAGAAGAATAAAAAGGAGAACAAGATAGCTATAGTTACTTGGCTATAACATTTCTACTTCTAGTTGTTCTTGGGCGGGTGGTGCTTGGGTTTAGGATAATCAGCAGTGAAGGGTATGTGACCATCGAAGTACAACCCTGGATGAAGTTTCCTAGTTCTGAAGTAACAGTTTATACCCAGATCCTTCCTTCCTCCATGCCCACATTTTCCAACAGAATGTTCTGCACCTGAGCTCAGTATGCTTCGACGATCATTTGCTTCCGTCTTCTCCATGCCTGCATCGCCAAAAACCATCATCAACTCTGAGAACACAGTAAGTATGCCATCGTATTTTCAAGAGAGTATTTTTTTTTTTTTTGCGGATGTATTTTCAAGAGAGTATGTTAGTGTGTCACAATCAAACATGCAATTAACACCAAGAACTAAAAATCAAATGAACAATTGAATGAGAAGCCAGATTTCCAGTATGGCTGTCTACCTGTATTGGCAATGGCGACGAAAGGCCCAAAGGTGGCCGATAGGATGACAGCACCAAGCAAGAAGCTTAGACATTTTAACAGCCGCATACTAACCAACTGTGGCCCTGTTAGTTGGTATGTCTGTCATGTAACTAACGGGAAAGTAGAGTCGATATCAGAACTTCAGAAGACACAGGAAGGGTAGATTTATAGGGCTGTAGCAACATTGACACCAAATTGGTCAAAGTCCGACCTAAGGTATCTCCTGTGCATAGAATGCCGCATCTGAGTACTTAGTCCATATACTTATCTGAGGACTCAGTATTTTCTTTACTGGCTTGAGTATATTCATGTGCTTGGAAGTACTCAAAGTTTGTCTCTTGTCATTTGCCAAGCGGTACTTTCCAAGGATCTCATGAGCTTTGCTAAAAGTGCTCCAAAGATCTGCCGTTGCTTGGAATAGAAGATCAGTTTGTGCTTGTGCATTGGGCATTCTGCCATGTGTCGCTGCTCATATGCATGCAACAAGTTTAACTAGAAAAGATAACGGTGGCCAAGGCCACAACATTGGACTTCACCTTCCACTCTTCTAAAGTAATGCTTCAGGTTCCCCCACATGTACCTTAATACCATATTTATGCATCAGACTCCAAGACGATGCCCCCAAAACTATTGGTGGTGGCGTGAATCAGATGGGCCTCACGCAAGATCATGCCTCGTTGCACTGATGCTGTCGGTGACATCGAATTTTGTGAGTGAAAGTTCGATTGTTCTATGTGCAGCCGGTTGAATTTGGTCTGTTTTACGAGTAGGAGCACATGATTCCACTTTGGAACGTCAGCTGCTGCAGTTGGTTGAATTTGGTCGGTTTCCGGAGTTATGAACACATGATTCGGCCGGTTGGCCGGTGACTCTTCGCTATGTTTGGTAGCCTATACGAGGGTCAACCAGGCCCATCAGATCAGGGTTTGGGTTACTGGTGGTAAATTCAGTTACCTCCCGACGGGGCCAGTTAACAACATAAAAAATTACTCCCTCCATATCAAAATATAAGACTTTGTACATACTTTGCACACATATGTATCTAGACATGTTTTAGTGCAAAGTTATGTAAACCTTGCACTAAAACATGTCTAGATACATGTGTGTAGAAAGTAGGTACAAAGTATTATATTTTGATACGGAGGGAGTAGCATCTAAACATATATAGTGAATGGACATATGCAAGTAAATATCAGTATTTCAAGTAACTAAAGGTGTACCATTGGTACGATATAACTAAGTAACTAAAGGTGTACCAATTAACTCAGATTTTGATCAAGCGGTAAAATAATTTATTTTGAAAATAAGTGTTGAAGGAAAGTGTAATTTTGTTGATTGTATGCACCTTTCACAATTTTGTTCAATCTAGCTAATGTCGTTGTAATTACACAATCATCTTGTAAAATTCAGAAATTTTTGGTTCACGCATAGGCCAAGGGGGGCGGACTCAGGGGAAAAAATCAAAGACATAATATCTCAAATGTAGATTAATTAACTAGACTACTAGGTTTACAGTTCTAAAAAAAATACTAGCAACTCTCTCTGTACTAAATTATAATATGTTTTAGATATTTTAATGAATTAGATAAGGACTGAAATGAGTGAACGGACACAATAAAACACATCTATATACACGTTATTCAGAAAACTTTAAAATCTTATATTTCGGAAAGGAGGAAGTACTGAAGATAGCATATGTATATAAATGATTGGATGTAGCTTAAACTAAATCCTTGATCAGACACACGGTGGTCACAGATGCAATCATTTGACTCACGATATCTCTACAACATCTAATCTACTCCCTCCGTTCCATTTTAATTGACTCACATATATCTAGATATGGAGTAGCTAAGGATTCCTGGCCTATGGTGCGTCCTGGCCCCACATCGCGTGGTGGCCCGTCTGTCTGTGTCAGGCCGATGAGGTCAACGAGGACTGTACTATGACGGTTCGCTCCATCGTCGGTTTCGTTCAGCTTCTAGACCAATCCTCGCTTCCAGCCTGCTGCCCAATCCACGACGGTAGGACACGACCACTAGCGCACAACCTGCCACACCCGTCCCCTCCATCTCCCGCGACGGCGACGCAGCCACACCCGTCCCCTCCATCTCTGGCGACGGCGATGCAGAGTCCCTGAATGAGCAGGTGGTCCAGGAGCTGCGGGAGGTCGCCAGACCCTTGCCGTGCGCTGCGCCGTCGATGGGACGTGCTGTGGTGGCACTGGGCAGGGATGTCTATAACCTCGAGGGCTCCATCACGTTTCCCATCCAGCCAGCGTGAGGCCACCAGGGCCCTCGCCGTGCGCTGCGCCGCCGATGGGGACGTGCTGCGGCGGCATAACTGTCAGATCCCGTTAGTTGGAATCCACGAATTACTCCCGATGCGGAGACCTCGCTATGAATTGAGGAATTTTCCTACGATAATTTAGCTACGAACAACTAAGAACAGAAAAGGAAAGTAGCTAGAGTTTTGCTCTTGGCAATAATGTCTTCGATAGCCCAGTCTGTCCCAGCTGGGAGGCTTATAACAGCCAGTTTTAATTATTACATAGCCAACGGTGAAATTAAGTAAATAACTGGTTTAACAGCATATAAGTAACTGTCAGAGATGACATCCAAGCCGTCCATCCTGAAGAGGTATCCTGGCCGTCGATTCTTCATAAGAGCACGCTCAGTGTCTTCCTGTTAACTGTCGACGGACAGTGGTGACGAACACGGTTCTGTCAGTGCCCTCCTCTTGAACAACACTTGTCCTCAAGTGTCTTTGTCTGGGAACCATGACTTGATTGTAGATGCGTAGAATTGTGGAAACACCTTCTTGATGAAGTTGGCGTCCTCCCAGGAAGAGTCCTCCGGATTGAGGTTGGCCCATTCAACAAGCCATTGAGTTACCAGCACGCCTTGTCGCGGCAATGATCTTGTCTCCAGGACCCGAGCTGGTTCTGTCTTGATTTTCCCATCAGCACTGATAAGAGGAAGACCAGGTTCTGGAACAGCATGTTGTCCCAAGTGTTTCTTCAGCTGGCTTACGTGAAATACCGGGTGAATCTTCACTCCTTCTGGTAACAGAAGCTTGTACGCCAGTGTTCCCACCTTCTGGATGATTCTGAAGGGGCCATAGAATTTTGTTGTCAATTTGATACAAGTTCTTGCCCCAAAAGCTGCAAGCCTGTATGGCTGCATCCGGAGATACACCATATCGCCCTCCTGGAATGTTCTTTCAATGCGTTTCAGATCAGCATATTTTTTCATCTGGTTTTGGGCTTGAGATAGATTGTCTTTGAGTCTCTTCAACTGTTGCTGTTTATCTAGCAAGAATTCACGGGCGTCAGCATCTTCTGGTCCCGGAATAGCCACTTCACTGATGAGTGGTGGATCATAGCCAAACAGAGCTCGAAAAGGAGTTGTTTTTGTTGCAGTGTGGTTTGATGTGTTGTACCACCATTGTGCCAATGGCAACCATGATGCCCATTTTTTTGGCTCTTGGAATGTCATACTTCGCAAATAATGTTCCAGACATTGATTCACGCGCTCCGTTTGTCCATCGGACCGAGGATGGTAGGCTGTGCTGAGGTTGAGCTTGACGTTTAGGGCTTTGAACACTTGCTGCCACATTGCACTAGTGAAAATCCGATCACGATCTGTAACAATGCTAATGGGAGGGCCATGAATCTTGAATATGTTGTTCATGAACGCCTGAGCCACAGTGTTAACTGTATAAGGGTGGGATAATGGAATAAAGTGTGCGTATTTCGTCAAACGATCAACCACCACAAGTATTAATTCTTTTCCTGGGGACTTCGGCAAACCTTCTACAAAATCCATTGTGATGTGTTGCCAGGCCATATCAGGTGGATCAAGTGGCTTCAGTAACCCAGGGTACTGACAGTGTTCAGCTTTAGCTCGTTGACATACAGGGCAAACAGAGATGAACTTCTCGATGTCTTTCTTCATACCAGACCAGTAGAAGATCTTCTTCAAGCGTTGGTAACTTGCCACCATTCCAGAGTGTCCTCCAATCGGAGATGAATGCAATGACTGCATTATGTTGTTTTGTAGCTCTTCATTAGGGCCAATGAATATGCGCCCCTTGTATCTTATGATCCCAGCTTGCAAGGTATAAGGAGGATGAGCAGTAGATGCTATTGTCAACTTCTGTAACAATTCTTGACAGAATTTGTCTGTAGCATAACTGTCTTCTACCGAGTCAGTCGAGGAAGGTGTGATAACTGTAATTGGCATGGAAGACATTTCTTTTCTGCTGAGAGCATCTGCTGCTTTATTTTCCTTCCCTTTCTTGTATTCAATTGTGTAAGTGAATTCTAGTAACTTGAGGAGCAACTTATGCTGGATTCCTTCGGAAACTTTCTGCTCTGTCATGAATTTCAGACTCTTTTGGTCTGTCTTTACCACGAGCTTGCTTCCTAGGAAATAATGGCGCCATCTTTTCAATGATTCAAGAATTGCCAGAGCTTCTTTTTCATACATAGACCATTCAGCTGCCCTGACGCCCAGTGTTCTGCTGTAATAGGCTAGGGGTCGGCCTTGTTGCATCAATACTGCTCCCAAGCCAAATCCACTTGCATCAGTTTCTAACACAAACGGCAAGTCAAAATTCGGTAATGCCAGAATTGGGGTTGTGATCAGGCTTTGTTTAAGTTGGTTGAATGCCTTGGTGTGTGTATCTGTCCAGAGAAAAGAATCTTTGCGTAGCAAATCATGTAGTGGTCGGCAGATAAGACCAAAGTTTCTGATGAAACGCCTGTAATAACCCACTAATCCCAAAAATGCTCGCAGTTGTGTGATGTTCAGAGGGAGAGGCCAATCTTGTACTGCACTGATTTTCTGAGGATCAGTTGCAACTCCCAGGGCAGAGATGATGTGTCCAAGATACTCTACCTTCTCAGTCGCAAAGACACACTTACTTTGCTTGGCGAACAGCTTGTTTTTCCTCAAGAGTTCCAAGATAATCTTTATATGGTGGAGATGATCTTCCTTTGTCTTGCTGTAGATCAAGATGTCGTCAAAGAAAACGAGCATAATCTTGCGCATCCACTTAGCAAAAATGTCATTCATGAGAGACTGAAAGGTTGCCGGCGCATTTGTGAGGCCAAAAGGCATCACCAAATATTCGAAGTGGCCAAAGTAAGTTCTGAAAGCAGTCTTGTGGATGTCTTCAGGTTTCATTCTGATCTGATGATATCCCGATCGGAGATCAAGCTTAGTGAAGTACCTTGCTCCACAGAGTTCATCTAACAAGTCCTCAATCACAGGAATAGGGAGCTTATCCTTGATCGTTTGCGAGTTGAGCTTTCTGAAATCAATACACAATCTCCAGGTGCCATCTTTTTTCTTGACAAGAATTGCTGGTGAAGCATAAGGGCTTTTACTCTGCCTAATTACTGAAGATTCCAGCAGCTTTCGGACTTGTTCTTCCATTTCAGCTTTTTGTTTGTGAGGAACTCGGTATGGTGTTACTCGTGGTGGTTCTGCATTATCTTGCAAGGGAATGGAATGATCGCAAGATCTTTCAGGAGGTAGCCCCTGGGGTTCCTCAAAGATGTCATCATACTCTTTTAAGATTTCTTGTATTTCCTGATCTTCAGCTGTCAGAGGTGTATCGGGTGAAGACATTGGGAAAAGAAAGTATCCCACTGCACCTTTAGAGATCACTTTCTGTAGCTGTTCCATTGAGATCAATTGAACTCCTCTTGTAAGGGATTCATCAACCAGATTGATTTTGTCTTTCCCTTCTTTCTTAATTTTGAGAGAGCCCGTCTGGTAATCGAATTTCACTGGACTGTGCTGAGCTAACCAGTCGCCACCCAAAACGATATCATAGCCCTTAAGGGGAAGGATTTTGAAATCATTGTGAAATGTATGGTTCTGAATTGTGTACTGAATGTTAGCCACATGAGATCCTGTCTGCAGTCCTCCTCCACCAGCCACTATCACCTTCTCAAGGGAGTTGGGAACTGTTTTACATTTGATTTTGGTACTGAATTTCAGGTCAATGAAGGTATGTGTGCTTCCTGTATCCACCAATGCTACAGCACGTTTGCCTCCAATGAGAATACTCAATGTGAAGGTATTTTTGGAGGGTTTTCCTTTTACTGCATTGATCGAAATCTGCATTTGGTTCACTTCTCCTGGTGGAGTATCTTCCTCTGGATCAGTGGGTTCAGTTGCAGTAACCGCATCCTGATATGTTTCTTCTTCCTCATGTGTTTCTTCTGTGGCCATGAGATTGAGGTTTTTATACTGCTGACAGCGATGCCCAAAAAACCATTTCTGACCGCAGTACTTGCATTTACCGGGTTCAGTGAATTTTGCTTCAGGTTTGCCTTTGGTTTTGTCCACGTCTTGTTTATCCACAGGAGTTTCCGCAGCTGATTTAAATCGAGCTGGGGATTGGCCACTGTATGTGTTTCTGTTACTGGTGGTGTTGGAACTGAATCTTCTGTTCTGACTCTGTAATGAAGCATTAAGGCCTTTTTCCAAGTCCTTAGCATAATCAACTGCTTCATACAAGGAAGATGGTTTCAGTGGCTTCATGTTGTGCTTGATTTCACCTCGGAGACCGTTGATATAGCATTTGATGTGGTATGCCTCTTTTACATCAGGGTTTTCCTTTCTGTAATTTGCCATTCGTTCTTCAAATTTGTCAGTATAGTCAGACACAGTACCATAGCCTTGTTTGACTGAGTTGAAATCTTCTACAGCTTCATAAGAGCTAGTAGTTGAGAATCTCTGAATCACTACTTCACAGAACTGTTTCCATCTGAGATTTTCCTCAAGAACTCCCGAATTCCTCAGCCAAGTGTCAGCCCTCCCTGTGATGTACATTTGGGCATAGTCAAATTTGGCTTCCCCAGGCACATACACCATTCCAAAGTACTTCTGTGTACGTCGGAGCCATTCTTCAGGGTTACTGCCATCGAACTTGGGAAAGTCCATTTTTGGTGCTTTGGCAATGGACCGATAGAACTGAGCATCTTGATCATTGTCCTGATACCTCAGTCCTCGATAATTGTTCCCTCTATCAGGTGGTTCACCTTGTCTCTGGTACTGCTGTTGCTCCTCCCTCTGCCTGTTATAGTTTTGTTGTTCGAATGGTGGATTGTTGTGTGGTTGGAGTGGTAGTAGGTTTTGAGGAGTGTGTTGGGTTTGAGGTACTTGTTGTTGGTGGTGATATGGTTGTGGTGTTGGTTGGGTATAAAACTGTTGACCAGTTGGTAAGGTTTGTGGATAGTAATGTGGGTTGAATGGGTTATATGGGTCTGGGTGTGGAGGGAGTTGGTAATTGGTGGGGAAAATGTGGTGGTGTGTGGGGTATTGGTTCCATTGCGGAAAATGAAGTTGATTGTGGTGTGGCGGGTTGTAGAACATGTTGTGTTGAGGTGGAGGCATGAACTGTTGATGATACTGGGGTGGTGGTCGATGTGTGTGCTGCTCATCACCTGAATACAGCATCTCCTCATAACATTGATCCATTTCTACCCCATCCTGTTGATACTGATCACCACCGGCTTCAGTGTTTGGGTAATCATAACGTGGTGGATCTTGAGCGTCGGAGCGCCTGCGCCAGTGAGGTGGTCTGGAGTGTCCACGACCACGCTCATGATCTGCCTGCTGTTGCCTCTGTTGCGCTGCAGCTGCTTCTTGGGCTCGCGCTTCAGCTTGTTGTTGCTTATTCTGTTCGATTGCGGCTGCTTTTTCTCGCTCAGCATCGTTCTGTTGTTCAACTGCTGCTGCTTTCTGTTGTGCTAAAACTCGCTCTCGATCGGCAAGTAGCAGAGTTTCCAGGCGAGAAAATTGAGCAGATAAAGCTGTTACCTTGTGAAAGTGCATGTGTTGCCCCATGCGTGGTTTTGGTAATTAATGGCAATCCTTATGGACTAATGTTTGCATTGAGATTCTTGTAGATCTTGTCCATAGGAAAAGATTAGAGTTCATGTGTTGGACTCTAGAAGATTTCATGATGACCAAGGTTCCATCCAAGGGTTTATATGAAGAATGGTCATGTGAAGAGTTGAGCTTATTGCAAGCATGGCTTTGAAAAGAAGATTGAGTGAACGTCATGTTTATCTCCAAGCCATCATCTATATCAAGATAAGAAGATGAAGTGCAAGTGGATTCATGAAGACGGAGTTTAGCAAGGCTCTCCCATAATGGTGTATGGGGGAGCATTTGGAGAAGTCTTCATCAAGCATGTGCTAGCAAGCACAATCAAGAAAGGTGTTCCAACTTGAGAGAGTCAAGATCGTCATCATCGAGCTCAAGTGGAATGCGCAAGGCAAAGGTATGATCTTGATAGGTTTTCTATTTTACCGGTCTCATGGTGTTAGTGGGAGACCGGGTTATAAGATAGACGGCGTACTATCAAGAGGGGCTCTCAAGTGAGTAACTTGATCGCACCTTTGTGGAGAGATCAAACCTTTGCATATTTGGCATATCATCTTTCTTGGTTCTTATTTGGCTTTTATTCTTGTGAGAATTTAGAGCTTGTGTTCATCTCCATACCAAGCTCTAGTTCACCGAAAACGGATTTCGGTTGGAAAACTTGTTGTGTTTTCGTGTTGGAAATATTACCGGTCCTCCTCGAGATAAGGTCCACACCTCCCATGTGTGATATCTCCTCTATATTTGTGACCCTTAATATTTCCAACCTCGTTGGTTTCATCTCGTTTGGAGCTTCCTTGCAAAAGTTATTGCATTTCAGGATTTACCGGTTGTTCTTTTTTAGAGAAGGTTTACCTTTCGACATTTGGTTTTATCTTCACATGATGGACTATGATGTTGCTCTGCATAATCTTAAAGGGCTTTTCGTTGCGATTCCAACGAGCCCAAGATCATCGAAATCAGAGTCCGGATGAAAAAGTTGTGGGTGTTACATTTTTGGCAGCTGGGTGGCCAGCCCCCAGGCCAGCCTAGGCCGGCTCCCAGGCCGGCCGGCTCTGCTGGGTGGCCAGCCCCCAGGCCAGCCTAGGCTGGCCCCCAGGCCGGGCTCCCGTACCCCTCCAACGGTCACTTTTTCAGGGGACTTATTTAAGGGGTTTCTTCCCCAATGGTTCCCTAAGTTCTTGAGCAAGTTTTTCTCCCCTCTCTCCTCCATTGTTGATCCTTGAAAAAGCTTGCCTTCCTCTCATTCCCTCCCATGATTCTTGCATATCTTTGAGGGAAATTGAGAGGAGATCTAGATCTGCATATTCATCCAATCCATTCCTCCTCTAAGTGAGGGGAACCTAGTAGATCTTGATCTTGAAGTTCCATTTGTTGTGTTCTTCGTTGTTCTTCCTCTCTTCTCCCCCCATAAGCATTAGTTGCTTGTGGTGGGATTCGAGAGTGAAGGATTTGAGCCTTGTGCTCTTGCCATTGCTTCGTTGCATCGGTTTGTGCTCTCCACGAGGATTCGTGGAAGTTGAAAGTTTGTGAACTTGTTACTCTTGGGTCTTTGTACCCTAGACGCCCGTGTGGTGGTTGAGACCCTTGTGTGGTCACTTGTATCTGTTCGGGAGCCCCCAATCCCGTTGTGGGTTGTGCCCCGGATCGTTGTTGAAAGGCTCCGGATTTCCGCCTCGAAGGATTCCGATAGTGGAAGGTGAACCAAACCTTTGTGGTGCGGTTCATCGGAAAAGAAGGTGAAATCTTTGTGGTTGTTGAACCATTGTGTTGGTTCACACCTCTCTAACGAGACCAAGGAAAAAAATAGCGTGCTATGAAATATAGCGTGTCCCTCCTATAGAAGCTATACAAGATATAGCGTGATATAGCGAAGTTACATGTAAAATAACGTGAGGAAAAACATGCGAGAAATAGCCCAAATATTAAGGATTTCAGCACTAAAAATTTGTCCAAAAGCAATACATGCATAACCAGGTAACCCTATTCAAATGTCAAGGCCAAATCCATGGCAAAAATACAAATATGAGGCTTAAAACCATGAAAAAGTAATAAACTAAAAGATAAATTGTTTTAAATTTAATCCGAATCATTGACATCATCTTCAGAATAACTAGAAGAACCACCAAATTGCCCGCCATCATCATCACTTAACGTTATTCCAGACTTTTTGTTAGTGTACCTATAAATTGACACGTTTAGGGTGGTTTAGCACGTATAAAACGCAAATAGCGCCGTAGCGTCAACTTTAGATTAAATATAGCGTAGCCTCTCCAAATACGCTATATCGTGCTATTAACCGCGAAATAGCGTGCTATTTTTTCGTTGAACGAGACGTACTCCCCTAAAAAGGAGGAACTCGGGAATACATCCTCGTCTCCGCGTGCCTCGGTTATTTCTATACCCGAGCTTTTACTTATGCACTTTACTTTGTGATAGTCTTCGTGCTTGAAGTATTCTATATTGCTATCACCTTGTTGCTTGTCTTGCTTAGCATAAGTTGTTGGTGTACATAGGTGAGACTAGTTTATTTAGGTTGTTGGCTTGTTAATTTAAACACATAGTTTTATTCCGCAATTATCAAGACTAAACCGAAAAAGTTTTAATCGCCTATTCACCCCCCCCCCTCTAGGCGACATCCTTGTCCTTTCACCTTGTCTTCAACACCGTCAACCTTCGAGCCAATTTCTTCAGTTCTGGTGTTGACTAGCTCCAGATCGAGCTTCAGCGCGGCCAATTCTTGCGCGTCCGCCGTTTCCGCGTTCTTCGATCTCCCCATCTGAACTCGCGGCGAGCTCCGGAATTTTACCGAAGGACCGGCCTTCGAACCCTTGCCTGCTCACGAATTCCTGCCGCCACCAGCGATCCTCGCCGCCGATAAGGCACACAGGCCGAGTACGTCACCGGGATTTTACTGCTAGGAGAGATTTTCCCCAGCAACCGTGACGGACGCTCGACCTGCACCCGAATTTTGCCGCTGCCGCCAAGCCGCCACCGTCGACCTCGTCAGAGAAGACGTCGCCGCCGCCTTCGCCACCGTCGACACGCACCCCGCCGCCGCGAGTAGGGCGAGGAGGGTGGGATTTTATGAGAGATCCCCACCCCCGTCTCCCAGCTCGATTCGCCGCCGAGATCCGGACTGCCCGCGCTACCGCGCCGTCGAATCGCAGAGAATTTTTTTTGGCCAAAGACCGTATGCTCTGATACCACTTTGTCAGATCCCGCTAGTTGGAATCCACGAATTACTCCCGATGCGGAGACCTCGCTATGAATTGAGGAATTTTCCTACGATAATTTAGCTACGAACAACTAAGAACAGAAAAGGAAAGTAGCTAGAGTTTTGCTCTTGGCAATAATGTCTTCGATAGCCCAGTCTGTCCCAGCTGGGAGGCTTATAACAGCCAGTTTTAATTATTACATAGCCAACGGTGAAATTAAGTAAATAACTGGTTTAACAGCAAATAAGTAACTGTCAGAGATGACATCCAAGCCGTCCATCCTGAAGAGGTATCCTGGCCGTCGATTCTTCATAAGAGCACGCTCAGTGTCTTCCTGTTAACTGTCGACGGACAGTGGTGACGAACACGGTTCTGTCAATAACCTCCAGGTCTCCGTCGCCTTCCCCATCCCACCACCGTGAAAAGGTCCGCCCACCTCCCATCCCCCTCACTCTCCCAGCCTAATTCGAACCCGACCTTGCTCGGTTGGGCCAGCGGCGCCATTCTTGAACTCCTCGCATCTTCCTGTCTCAGGCGCCAGCAGCAGCTTGCGGGCGTGTTCCTCGCTTCCTCCCCCTACCCAGGCCCTAGCAGTAGCTTGCCGGGCAATAGTTCGCTGGTGGCAAGGCCTCATCGCTTTCTCCCTTGAGAGGCCACTCCGTGTCATTGAAACAACAACATCGTTGTTGTATTGATATTGAGTAGGTCTCTTGGTAGTCAGATTCTTACAGTAGTCGAATCGATCATAAGATCTATAAAAGGTTCACCAGGATGATGTGACTTTAGGCAAGAAGGATCGCTGATTGCAATCAGACTAATCTGATTTTTGTTATATTTACAGCTGGTAATTTTTGTATGATTTATACCACGATGGTATCTATTGTTTTAATTGCTATTAAAAGTACTTGAAAATCACAACACAGATTATAGATGAAAAAGAGAAGGCAAGTGCTATGTTTGTTAGCAATGGCTTCAGGATCCTGTTTTGGATGAGAAGGTGTGGCTTGTGATAAGTTTGTGCACCCCTGAAGAGAAAAATGATCTGTGATAATGTTTGCTACGTTTGGTATGGATTCCTCAAAACATCTAATGTTCTTCAGCACAACATCCCACCCATTGTGTTAACCTCTTAAGAAACTTCGATTTAAAGTAGGAGCACCAACTGACTAGCGATCACCTAGGAGAAAATTTGTGTATAATGGAATCCCTTGGTGCGTTCATTATGCAAACAAATTAAAGCATCATTTTTGCAAAATATACGGATAATACATTTATATCTTTGATCATTCAGTTGTGACCAAAGGATCTAGGGCAAATGTTGTTTTGGTGTATCTTTGCAGGATATACAATCTTCAGGTGTTGATGTGTTAGCAGGTAATTTGTGGAACTCTCTGACCCCCTGTAACGGGATCTTGCATAACCGGTCGTGCGATCCTGCCCAAAAGATAGGCGTCATATGAATGGAGTATCTTTGAAGCAAGTAGACAAAAGCTTCGATTTTAGGCCCTCTATTGTCAAGCTGCCGGCCGTCATCTGCTGGTAGACTGATAGCTCTCATCGTCCCTTGTGCCAAAATTCAAGTTGTTTCATTTTTTTAGTAGTCTGTCACCAAGAAGGTGGAGTCGCACCTTAAGTTGGCATAGTGATGTGTTGATCGGTTAGTCAGTTTGGTTTGAGAAGGCAATGTGTGTATATCTGAAATTTGAAAATCACGGTAAACTAAGGAGCTTAAAAGAAGATTTAAGAAAAAAAAAGTGTAGAAGCACTGGCGGCTTGTGTTTTCTAGAGCTCAGGTTCTGAGCGCTGTTTCTGAAAAAGATATCGTTGATATTTGCATATGTAGTGTGCATTCATGTTTGACTCTTAGATATCATATTTATTTCTTTAGAAATTATATAGTTGGGGTTCCCATCAGTAATATTTGCATGCCATGTGATTGTAACTTCACAAACAAGTTTCTTTTACAGAAGACGGCGAGTTTCAGAAGTATGGTTTGGAAGGGGTAAGAAGTGTAGGAAGATGCATATCGAATCATGACTGAACATGAGTAGCCAACTAAATGAATTCACAGTTCTTAGCCACTCCTTTTGCTATTAAGGTTATACATATTTTAGCCCTCTAAACAAATTTGTCACCCAAAGGGCGCCGGACAACACCGGCGACATTGCCATCTCTGCCCTGTTCACTCTACAAGGTATGAGCCCCCTTTGTCTACTCTTTGCTCTCCTAACTAACATCTGCATCTTTGTTCGTAGGGTCACAGTGTAGTTATTCATATAGATATCATCTAAAGTAATTAGTTGTTGTAGGATGCTAGCATTTGATCAGATGTATGAACGCTTGAAAGCTAGGGGAGCTAATGCCTGTTCACTTCCCTTTTTCTATGTTTGGTTTTCATTGTTGCTTTTTTTGGTTGACCAGAAGTTGAAAACAAGACTGGAGTGTTAACTCCCCTAACTTAAGCTCAATGTACACTGTTTAATACTTTGAGTAGTCTTAACTTTATTCTTATATATGAGAGGACATGGATTTAACCCGGTACTGGCAGTATCACAGTATATATAATTTTCATGGTGTTGATTCAGTTCTTGCTTGCGCTGCACCAAGCTGAACTTCTGTCTGAAGTTACAAAGAAAGGTGTACACCCACATAAGCGTGTTTGTGTGGTATGAATTTTTGGTCGGATAAATAGTGCATGTGTTCGGTCTCTAATTTTCAGTCGTAATGATAACAGACCAAAGTTTGTGCTATGCAGAGTAGTAGCATTATGGAAATTTGCATGATTGACAAGAAGATATATCACACTTCGGTAAAGTGCATCATGCTATATTATTCCTTCTGGTCTGAACAAGGTTTTTCTTTGACCCACTGATTTTGTATTGTTAAATGTCCACTACTATTTCTTGGTGTTTAGCTCAAGCACCCCATCTGTCAGAGCCTCCGAGTAAGGTTAACAATTTAACGTGTTTTTCCCCGAGTTGAACTTGGATACATTATACAAGAAAGTATAGAGGAAGTTTGGCCGTTGAATTGAGTTCTCAGTACATTATGAACTGATAGTTACAGTAAATTCCATATCTGAAATATTTTACCCTGAAACAAGTGGTGTATCATTTCCGTACTACAGCCCTTTTCAAGCTTACTAATTCGATAAGTTTTTTTTTGAAATCTGGAGCCCGTGGCAGAAAACCAAAAAACAATTGGGATGTAACGAAAGAGGTTAATTTTATTCTTCTTAATCGTGTTTGTATCATCTTGGTAGCCCAAGTAACACGATTTTTTGGGGCTACAAATGTACAGATCATCACTAGCATGGCAATTTAATGTTGAGGTGAATCTCTCCCTGATGGTTGATCCTTAGCATGGTTTTGCATTTTCCTACAAATCAATATGCCTCCATGTCAAATAGCAAATATTATATTGCACCATGTACACCAATTTATCACTTTCTTTAGAAGAAATAACTAGCGAATGAAAATATCAGGGTTTTGTTGCGGCACCTTACATTTTGGTGCCATCAGTTTGGATAGGCAATTAGACATTTACACTTCTGTTCATCCATCCTAAAAGATAAATGGTCATGCAAGTATGCCCTATTCAATCCAAGCAGACAGGTGGGCTTATGTTATGTTTCTTATACAACAAGATGTGATTTTTCTCTGTCCATTTGCATGTCCAAACTGATGGCACCAGTTTGGGAAGCAGTGTTGTTAAAGTATACCATCCATAAGCTTTAAGCAATATAGCTCTAAAATTCCTTGTCATAGTTGAAAGCACATGGCCAAAGTGTTAGTTATTATTCTCTATCTACTTGCTATTTAATGTGAGATATTTTTGTTGAAAAAGAACGGAAAGTTTGATTTAAGATGACAATGTACTGATTTTGCATTTCTCAAAACAAGAGTATATTCTTTCATAGGTGATTAGCACCCGCCATTCAGAAAAATGGTAGTGGAGTAAAAGTCAACGCCGTTCTCAATGCATTTCCTTCACTTGACTTAATATGCTTTTGTTGTTTCCAAAATTTACCATTTGGTAGCGTACTCACCCAGTTCAGACAAACTCCAGTTCTGAAATGATGACTCTGTTTTATGGTAGGTCTTCTGATTTCTGAATGCATGTTCCCGTTGATATCAGTCTAGCTACTGTGAGGCATGTGGTGACGGCGACAACTCTGGTAATTTCATTTCCTTTTTGTTGTAGGTACATAGCTTCGTCATGTTGTGCTATGAATTTCTTCTGATTTTTTATGATTACATTTAGTGTTGCAATTCTTATTGATCTTTTCTAGCTTAAGCTATATAGAGGTAATCTGCCAGGCTACGTTTCCACAATCGCAGAGCTCAAGCCTGGTGTTCTCTCTGTACATGAGGGAAGCGATGTGATCAAGTACTTTGTGAGTAGACGCAGTGGCTTTGCATCCATCCATGCAAATTCCATTACTGATGTCGTGGCTGTTGAGGCTGTACCCTGGACCAGATCGACCAAAGCTAGGTCCATTAGGGTCTTGCTGAATTCACTGCCAAGCTTGGATAGATAATACAGTATTTTTTTCAGTTTTTACAGTCTAAACAGAGGAGTAGTCTTTATCGGAAAAAAAAAACAGAGTAGTATTGCACGCTGTATGAAAGAAGGTTGCATGTCTAATTTTTCAGGGTGAAAATGGATCCAGCCGTGGTACTACTACATGTTTCCTTAGGTGGGTCATCTTTTTAAAACAGTGTGTTCCCTAGAATAGAAATAGAGAGCTTTGCTTGTTGAGGTCGTTTGTTTCGCCTATCATCCAGTGACTGTATTTTGTTTCGCGTTGGGCCGTCCCAGCTCTCGGGTCGACGTGTTGCTTGTTCTGGGAGCGTATCACCCTGGCTGCAGGACAACTCGAGGAACATAGGAAAAGCTATGGCCGAAGAATCTATTGTTGTGTATATATAATATATGTCATATGTTTCATGGATCACCTTTTTAAGTTGTGACTTTGATGGTTACATTTTACTTCTAACAACAAAAGGGCAAGACTATCTACATGAAAATGTCTCCTATTGTTGATATTAAAATATATATCGCAAATACTACATATTCACCTATAGTTTTGCGACCTTGGAACCAAGTGCAACCATGAATGATGGAGCCAGCCCTTACCTCATTGAAAGGCCACATCAATTTTTCTGATTCTGATGTGACTAAACTATGTTATTTGAATGTGTCATGCTTTTTTTTTGATAGATTCTCTTGTTTTCTGTAGATAAATGTACCACCTTCATAAGACCAACTCATATTCTTTTCTGAGAATCATCAGTTTGTAATTAAAACTTATTTTACAACCAAAGTATAGTGCTAGACGGTAGAAAAGCATAAAATCATGGTTAGCTTGCCAAGGGCGAACATTTCGAGAGAGAAAAAAATGTTATTTTCCAACGATAAAAAATCAAACGGGCGCGGCAAGGCGCGCCTTTCCCTTCTAGTACCTTGTAAAGCTATAGGCAAGTGCATGTCGTCCCTTCAATAGCTCGACTCTCTTCTGGATCCCGTATATATATTCACTGAACTAATTCTTAGTCTGAGTCTTCGGCTAACCGAGTCGCATGGCCATGCTTTATGTATCAATCGTCACTCGAGCAGGGTTAGAGTATATTTCGAAGTTAGAGGGCCAAATTCCATCTTGGTCAACCACGCACGAAGCTCATTTCACGGTTAACCTGAAATTTACCTTTGTAACTATCCCGTTATAGAGTAGCATTTGATAGATCCTAAGGTATTTGATCCACAACTCTTGGGCCATGCGAGAAACACATGGCATATAAATAGTTTGAAATCAACAAATGACAACTTGCTTTTTGTATCTCAAAGTAGGTATGTATGACTCGGTAAACTCCTGTATCAGAGTTAGTACAATTGGATTGGCATCACCATGCACATGATTTTTGAACCAAGTCACCAATCGATTTTTTTTGTTTTTTGTGAAAAGGCCAACCGATCTATTGATCATCAACAAAGGTCTAAAGAACCCCACAAGTAATAAAAAATATAAATAGGTCTTCGAACCACCTAGCGACGACTACAAACACTGAAACGAGTCGAAGGAGCTCCGCCGTCCTCACCCCTCCCTCACCGGAGTTGGGTAAAACTTGTTGTAGTAGAGTTTGTTGTAGTGGACAGACGGGAAGTCGTCGTGCTAAGGCCCCGAGGGACCAATGCACCAGAGCAGTAACCATCGTCAATGATGCCAACCGTAGATCGAAAGAGCCATACCTGCAACCACACGGATGAACACAAAGACGGACTGGATCCCAGGAGATCCGCTGGACACACGCCTCCACGCGCCCTCTGCTGGCGCTAGGTGCACCACCAGAGCGAGGATAGGACGGGGAGGACCTTACTCTGACTTCAAGATATAGCCGCCGCCTACCATCTCGAAGAAGACACTAAGAAACCTAAACAAAGCACGGAAACCCTCCCGCCGGTGAGAGTCCGTGATCCGCCACGCCTACAAGGCCCTAAGGCCACCGGAGATGGAGCTGACCGTCGGCGTCACCGGCGAGGGGGACGGAACTCTAGATTGGTGTCAGGAATGCCTCACGGTCGCCTCACGTACGTACCATTTCGTGGCTTTGCGCGCGTGTAGTTTAAGCTACTATTCTGTCACCAATCGAGTTAATTGTACACTAGTCAAGGATATGTGTCTCCATAACCTTGTTGATTAGGGACCATTGGAACAATCATCATAGTATATATAGTTGCATAACCAAATCACGTATTCAATGATACATATCATTGTTGATTCTATGAAGCAGGTGATTTTCAAACCCAATCATAATTTACATTTTTCCTTCCAGGTCCTCCATGTAAAATCCAGGGACTAGATTCTAGCTTTATTTTCTTTGTGTCCTCCTTTGGGCTGTACTATGTATTTTGACCATATCTAATGCAGCCTTGGTTCTTCTTTAGTGCGCTGCGGACGTGGGTGTTTGGCGGCATGTGCTGAATTGGTAGTGGGCTATGGTTATTACCATAGGACCCCACATGTCAGCTAATCGGGTTGTCCATCGGTCGTCCATGGGTAAACATGTCTGTCTATACTCTACCCATGACTAATCGGGTCGTCCATCCCTACAAGAAATATGCTAACCTATGACCTTTTGACAGTGACCCTGAAAATATTGGTCATAGATCTATGACCATTTTGAACCATTTGGTCATGCGCTGTTTTGAAGGGTCTAAACCCGAAAAATATAACGACCAAATCTGTCAGAAAGGTCATAATCTCATTACATAGATTGGTCATAATCCAGATAGTACTAATGTAGAACCTTTTTTCTACCCGGTTACGACCAATTTAAATGGTCATACAGCCAACTGAGCAGTCTCGTCCACGTGTCAGTGCTTACGTGTCATTTTCGCTTACGTGTCACTCTGAAGGTAGTAGCACGCTGACTAACCTGACTAGTGGGACCCGCACCCACCCAGCCCTGACATGTGGGACCCGCCCCACCAAGACCTGACATGTGGGACCCGCCCATACCCCACCCCCTGACATGTGGGACCCGCCCCACAATACATAAAATGTGCATGGGACCGGCCCACCATACCGACATGCGGGACCCACCACAAACATGACATGTAGGTCGACCCAAACTGACATGCGGGTCCCACCAACGACCTGATAGGTAAGACCCACCAAATCCTTCTAAATAGCGAATTAAAAGAGTAGTGTGCGCGGAAGAGGATCGAACTCCCGGGCTCTCAAGGCGACCAAACGTCCCAGCCACTGCCACAGCGTCGCTTGTGAAACATTCTATCCTGCAGCCTATTTGTATTGTCACTAGATCATTCTGGGACAAAGCCCATTCCTGTAAACGAGTTGGGCACCCAATGGTTTGAGTTGGGCCGGTGGCTATGGGCTGCTTGCTAGGTCGCGTCATCCAGAGGCTTTTCCACGTTTTTGGTGTTCTCTCTTTTTCTCTATTTTCAAGAATTCCCTTGAGGCATCTAATTAAAACCAAAATCATCTCAAAAGTTTTTATGAATATTTGTAAATCAAATTATCTATTTTTAAAACTTTAAAACCATCTCCACTAAAATTTTAACTTTGAAACATTCAAATAATACAAAACGTGTTTTTTTATCATCTTTATGTTATTTTTTAATATTGAAAGTATGATTTGCCAAAATATTCAAATAAATCGAGAATGAAATGTAATATTTATAAATATTTATCATAATAATCAGTTTTATCAACAAAATAATGACATAAAGCGAATGTTTTCCATTTTTTGATTTTTTTTCAATTCTTTACGTCGATTTCAAAATACGATCAAACTGGCGTGTATGAACGTTCCTTGGTAGGAGTTGAATCTTGCGAAACTTTTGTTGTGTCTCTGATGAAATAGATACTTGTGTATCTAGAATTTTTTTTTCAAAAAATCATGAGCAAACTACGAAACACCCGTAGTTCAAATTTGACCCGCTTCCAGCCGAATCGTCTTGATTTTGTCTTTTTTACGAGAGGTGAATGGAAACCTTTTGAGAGGCAACCATTTGTTTTCTTGGACATAACTATGGTCTAACTATTTTAGAAAATGCCATGTTACAAATTTGCAACAAATATTCGGTAGTTTATTCACAAAAAAAACCCTTTTTTGGCAGTCGGAAAATGAAAAATGGTTTTTTTGTGCAACGAAATTGAAAATTTTATTCGGCAACATTGTTCTCCATTCCAAGATGCACGCTTGTGCACAATATGGCATATTTCAACAAACTATGTCATGAATGTCGCCATAACATTGGTCATTGGGCCTGAAAGCTATGAATCTTCATACATGATAGGTCATTTCTGAAAACACTTTTTAAATATATGTTATGTATTATAAGTTTATTATTTTTTCACATATTATGACACATTGCGGAGGATTTCCATTTTTTTTCTCAAAACACTATTCGGACGTACTGGGCCGAAACTGGCCCAGCCCATCTCTATTAGGCCCGTTGGAGAGCTAATGAAGCACCGCGCGCCGTCCGATTCGATCCGACGGTCGGGAGCGTTCATGTCTGGTTTATATCCAGCACGTCGGCCGAAACCCTAGGGCTGTGTTTGGATGTTGGTATTCGGCCTTCGAATTGGCCTTTTGGAATTTGCCATGCCCGCTTTCTGCTGTTTGGGTGCTGTGGTATTCGGACGTTGAAACGATGGCCCAATTCCAAGCGCACCAACCCGCCCGTGTCCACCCAAGTGAGCGAATACGGAGCCCCCGACCTCCGTAGACTCTACTTTATTTTCCAAATTTTGTTCCTTTCTTATTTTTCTTTTTCTTTTGTTCCGTTAGTTGCCTGTTTGTTCCACATGAGCTAACCTTCTATCTACTCCCTCCGTTCCAAATTAGATGACTTCAATTTGTGCACATACGGATGTATCTATACTTGTAACATGTCTAGATACATCCGCATGTGGACAAATGGAAGTCATCTAATTTGGAACGGAGGGAGTAGGTGCTTACTTATGTTCATACATAAATTGATCCTCTCTCTTTTGGCTTTGTCTCGCGGCTTTGAAAACTAAGCCTCACGAAAGCTGGAACTCGTTCGCACAAGACTCTCGAGTTAAGCCAGTTCATTGCTGATGTCCCCTCCATAACTGATCTACACCTGGATTTTGAAAGTGAAAGGGTAATCATCTGTCTTATTTCCACCCTATGACTGTTATATGTAACTGCAGTGAACTTAATCGAGTATTTTCTTGTGCCACTATCCGAGTGTAATTTATTTGCCACCTGCAATCAACTTCTGGTTTGCTTCTACTGCAGATTTGGGTTCTACCAGAATGGCCGACACTGCTCGCTCCTGTGCTTGGCAAACTACAGTTTGTGAATCTGGACAATCTTCCTGAAGGTTGTGATATTGCTTGGACAATGTTCATCCTCGAAGCTGCACCCTTGGTAAAGGAGGTATGCATCTTGGTACGGGATCATTGGTGCACCATTGTGACAGACAAGAAGCTTCGACAGGAATATGGCTACCTTGACAAAGCAAACGTGAAATGGAAGTCATCTGCATCCAACTTGAAGCACAAGAACCTGGCTAAGCTCACCATCTACGGCTTCGAGCCCGACGACATTTTTGTGCAATACATCAGCCATGTCATGGAAGCTGCGGTGAATCTGGAGGATATATCTCTGCATGACCGCAAGTCTTGTGGTGGGAAGTGTGATGGTTCGGACCCCAAGATCAAAGTCTGCCTGTCGAGATATCCGCGGACTCCTGAGGAGAGGATGCGAGTTAGGGAGGAGTTGGGGATGGCGGCTTCGTCTGATCTGGTTCACTTCCGGTCCTAACTGAGGTAGGACATGCATCGTATCTGTATGATTTAGTCTACAAGTACTGGTTGTGCTATGACAAGATCTTGCAGTTAGCCAATGTCCTCATAGTGATGTGTGTTGGCTTTTACATTCAGAAAAGTGTTATCTGTTGCTGCTTTACATTGTGTTCCCTTTGGTTCTCCTTTCTTGTTTCCTAATCCTTTATAAACTTTTTCTGGCTTGGACTCGGTACTGTTCGCATTACCCCCATACCGCAGAATGTTAATGCATAATCTCTTGGGGCTGGTACAGAGTTAAACAAGAGAGCAGGGTGAGCTGTCAAAAAAACTACAAACCCTTGTCTTTACAGGGCTGGTACAGAGTAAAACATGAGAGCCAGGTACAGCGTGACTTGCCATGAGCAAGCAAGTCACTGAGTCCCTGTCCTATTTTGACCATATCTAATGCAGCCTAAGTCCTTGTCAACCCTCCCTTGTTAAAGAAAAAACACCTATATCTAACAGACTAACACGAAGGAAGGGAGCTCACAAATACAACGGCCAACCAAAACAAAGAAAGACAAGCTAGTTACAGTTGGCTATACGCATCTACTTCTAGTTGTTCTTGGGCGAGTGGTGCTTGGGTTTAGGGTAATCAGCAGTGAAGGGTATGTGACCGTCGAAGTACGCCCCTGAATGAAGTTTTCTACTTCTAAAGTAACAGTTGATACTCAAATCCTTTCTCCCTCCATGTGCACATTTTCCAACAGGATGTTTTGCACCTAAGGTCGGTATGCTTCGATTATCCTTTGCTTCTGAACCTTCAGAAGCCATCTTTCGTCTTGCCACTGCATTGTTTCTGATACCTGCATCTATGCTGGTTTTGTCTGCAGGGAGCTCCTGCGTATCAGGATTAACTTTAGTCAGACATGAGGCCCAGACAGTACATTTAGTTTTTAGTATCGACAGTGCCTCGCAGTTCTTACCTGCTTAGTTTCTGGTCCTTTCTCACTGTTAGTCGCCATTAGCAACTCTGAGAACAGACAGTTAGTATGTCAGCGTTTCTCTATCAGATAGAGTGTGTCGCTGTGTTGCGCATGCAACTATAAGAAAAAGAACTATAGAAGAAACTGAACTTGAATGAAAAAAATTGGCTCTTGTACAGTAGTAAGTACATGGAAAAATAAAAGTAACAGTGTCTACCTCCGTGGGCAATGGTAAGGAAGGGTCCATGGGTGGCCAAAACGACGGCCGCCCCAAGCAAGAAGCTTACACAGTTCAACAACTGCATAACTGCAGCGCCATTCTTTGGAGTATGTCGCGTAACTAACGCATGAAAGGGAAGGAGAAGGCAAAACACACAAGGGTGCATTTATATATAGGGCCATATATAGACGTAGAGACATCAACGCTTCATTGGTCAGGGTTCGAGTTGCAGTATCTCCTGTGCATGGATTGTCAGCCAGACCTTGTACTTTGAATCCTTACAGTCAGTATGTGAGTATATTCATGCACTCCGAAGTACTCAAAGTGTGTCTCTTGTCATTTGCCAAGCACCAGTTTCCAAGGATCTCATGAATTGTAAAAGTATTGTTCCAAGGATGGATCTGCCATTGCTTGGGATAGAAGATTCCGAGTGCATTGGGCATTCTGTCCGGCGTCTCTGCCCAAATGCTCATGCATGCAACAAAGTGTAGTGGCTAACTGTAAAGGTTTTCCGTTTTCGGTTACCAAGCCTATAACCATATTTACGCACCGGACTCCCAGATGATGCCCAAAAATAACAGGTGGTGGTTCTCGCACGCAGGATCGCACCGGTGTTGTCGGTGACAATGAATTTTGGGAGCCTTGTTAGGAGTGAATGCTCATCGAATTCATTTGCGGCCGGTGGAATTTGGTCTGTTTTCAGAGATAGGTGCACATGATTCGACTTTGAAGCAGCAACTACTGCAGTTGGTTGATTTTCTTGTGTGACTGCAGGGATATAAATACGTTATTATGCTCTCGAGCGTGGACTAATTAACCAGTTGGTTCCTCTTTTCAGGTGCCGATCATGGCTGATGACTATTGAAGCACAAGCAGGATGCCAGCTAGCCTGAGCTTCGGTAGTGCTGCTTGGGAGAACCTGATGGTCGTGGTGTGAAGATCCACTTGAGTGTGTTCTCAGAGACAGTAAAGTTTAGCAACTTTAGACTACTCATAGCGGGGAGTATCATACACTAGTATCATGCATATGATACTAGTCTATATTACTACCTCTATAGTGGGTTGTAACATATGTGTGGTATCATATAATCATGCATTTATTAGCCTATAGACTCATCTTGTCTCGAAATCCGCTATGTTACGGTATCTACCTATCATACCACTACCGTCTCTCTCTTCTTTAATTGCATGTCACGTCATCATTTGTGCTTATGTGACACTTATGTTACTAGCTATGTTACTCTCACTATGGGTAGTCTTATCCCACGTCAATATGGCTCCTCTCCAAAGATACCAAATTAAGATATTTATATTTAGGGGAACATTTAGCTTTCACAGTTTCTTATTATCCTGAGTATCGAGAATTTCCCATTTTGGTGAAATCCCATCTAAACTCATCTCCACATTGCCCAATAGAGCACTGGACCATATGATGTAACTAGCAATCAGGATCACACAATATATCCTAAACATCACTTTTCACTTGTAGAGTTCAACACTAACCAAACATAGTTTAACAATTTAATCAAGAACCGTTGCAAATTCTGTGCAGAATAAGCATGCATGTCCCATCATAGAGGTCTGTTCTTGCATGATTAATATAAGGTCTGCCTTGTCGCTGTACGATTTTCTACCACATAAGTTGAATACTAGGGGTGCACATCACTAGTTGTTGTTTCATAGCCGCACATGAGTACTCCTCTAAGTAGTAAAATTAGTACATCAATAATAATCCAAAGGAGCAACCATTTGCATTGATACACAATATCAGTAAAAGAAACGATTGATGCAAATGCGATTTTCATTTATTGTACTTTCTTCGAGCTGTGTAAAGCAGATTACGTGATAAACAATAAGATGTTGGTTGTCCTTTGAATTTTGTGCCATGTCTATACAAAAATGAATGATATTACAGATACTGCAACTGAGGGAAACTGAGCAAAAATATAAGCAGCAATCGTTCTCCAATGTTTCATGCTTACAGCACGAAGAACAGTGAGAGGAGAAGCATGATTTGAAAGGCACCAATGGATCTCCCAGTGGGCGCCGCACTTCCTATGTTTTGTAAACCTGAGATTTCATAAAAACAGGACAACAAATATTATTAATTCATGTAGTAACTCATACTATGTGCAAACAGAAACAGGTAATGATCTGTGACTATTTTGTTACAGTAGTTAAATATAAAAAAATTGTGAAAGACCGTACGGGAATATACTAGCATAGATCAAGTAACTTCCGTATATATTTAAAAAACGTTTCTGAATTCAAGATATGTTTTGTTCAAGTACTTAGGATTTGCAAAATTATTTGTTGGCGTACTGTTTTTAATACTTAGGATTTGCATGATATTTGTCTGTTTCGAATAGTTGTCCATAATTGACTTTATCAACTTTTTACACCAGTACGGAAAAAACACTTTTTAGTTACAGTTGATCCATATGGTCAGATCCTGGGCAGCGCCAAAGGAGGGTGAACTGAAGGTTAACGTGGACGCGGGATGGGATGCGATCTCTAAGAAAGCTGGAGTCGGCGCCTTGGTAAGAAATCATGTCGGATCGGTTATAGTGGCTGAATGGAAACCTATCCATGGGTGTATGAGCGCGGAAGAAGCTGAAATTCATGCTGGGCTTCTAGGACTACAACTTTTTACCTATACCAACCAAGTACCAGCCTCTATCGAATCTGACTGCCTTCGTTTCGTTAAAGCAACACAGGAGATGAATCTTGATAGATCGGCCAATTGGGCGCTTTATAGTGAAGTTAAGGAATTGCTGAATATCTATAATCAGATCTCAGTTTGTAAGATTGATCGTAGTATTAATAGGCCTGCTCATGCTCTAGCTCAATTAGGAAAAGCAGGATCTAGTGGTATTTCTTGGGGTCACCACCGAGCTGCGTCTCGGCGTTGGTTGATCACGATTGTATGAACATTGTGTATTAATTGCTTAAAGGCGACAAGTTTCAGACGCACTCTTTCCCTAACCAGGGTACCGAAAGGGACTGACAGGGTTTTAATGAGGCGGCTTGCTGACCTAATATATGAGGTGGTAATTTTCAAAAATACTTTAATTATACCATTAGAATAAACATAGCCCCATACTCTCGAAAAAAAAGAATAAACATAGCCCCTGAATAAGCTATAAGTTGGAGCTTTGTATCCTATAATCTCAATCACGTTCAAGTTACCCAATATACATGCTGTATATGATTATCTACGTCTAGGATTATGTACCCAAAAATACATGCAAAAAATCCATAATTTTGTATTTTGTATTATCTCAATCAGGTTCACGCACTATAATTTCCAAAGTGATATATATGCTGTATACGATAACATCCAAGGCACATGCAGATACCCTAAAACCATATACTGTATATACATTTCTGAATTACCAAAAGAGAAAGCATCTCACCTGGAGATCCTGGGTCGCAGCTGGTGGTAGGCATGTCGCACTGGCGGAACATCTCCAGTCCGTCGAGCCCGTACTGCTTCACGACTTTCTGAGCCTCACTGACGGCGTCGCAGATGCACTTCGGGTCGCTTTTGTAGAGCTTCTTGACCGCGGTGCAGCACAGCGCCATCGTGGAGTTGTCCGGGTTGATGACCCCGCACACCGATTGAATACCTTTCAGGCATTCGGGCGGCTCCGGGATGTCCGCCGGCGATGGGAGCGGCGGGAAATCCATCTGGAAGTCCGGCATCGGCGGCATCGTGTCGTTTGCTCCGCTCGCCGCCATTGCCGCGGCACCCAACACGACCGCCAGGAGCAACGAGCGAGCGTGGTGCCTCATGATCGAAGATCCTGATTTAATTATCCACTGTCTACTGTGTGTGGTAAGGTGTGAGGGAGAAGGTCTGCTTGCTGAGATGTTTTTATAGGCATGTTAGTCAACGTAATGAACTCGAGCGTAGTGTCGCCCATGTTCCTGTTACTCTGTCAATGATGATGGCTCGCACGAATTTGATTGACAACAAATCACACCCTGGCCAGGTGCCAGGTGGTACGGTGGTTCCAAAAATCAGGGAGGAAGTGGCGTTGAATTGATCCGGCAGGCTGGCAGAGGCGAATTAGGGTGTGTTTGGGACAGCTCCACTCCACCATTTTACGTCCGGAGCGGATGAAGCTATCCCAAACAGGCAAACTCCACCGTCGAGTGAAGCGAAATGAGACGCCCGCCTGTGTAATTTACCGAAGCGAGGGAATAGGTGCTTCACCTGCTCCACTCCACGATGCGCCTCTCCCTAGTACCAATCTGCCTCTTAGGGCGAGGGATCACGTAGTTTTTATGGGCAGCAGAAGAAAGAGCTGCTTAATCGTGACGGTTTTGTAGGAGTAGTATATATACTTTATCCTTTTTATTTGTTCTAAGTTTACTCAAACTTTGTTAAAGTTGATCAATATTTAGCAAAAAATATCAACATCCATAACGTAAAATATATAATATTAGAATATTCTAGAATCTTCATAGAGTATATTCTCATGTTATATGCATTTGGTATTATGATAGTTAATATTTTTTTCTTGTATTTACTTTGCGTTCTGGATTTAGTTAAAGTCAAACTTTGTCAAGTTTGACTAAGAATATAGATAAAATATCAATATTCATAATACCAAATGCATATAACATAAGAATATACTTTATGAAGATTCTAATATTATAAATTTTACATTATATAGGTTGATATTTTTTCTTAAATTTGGGTAAACATAATAAATTTAACTTTGAATATAACCATAACGCGAGACGTGCCTACATTGAGCCAACTAAGTGTCAGTTGTTTCATATTTAATGGACAGATGGCACGTTGGTGGGCTATTGGGATTCACGACCTCACATAGCTCAACGCACGCGCACATGCGCACTCCCGGACTTCCCGGAACTCATTACCTTCGTTTGCAATCCGGTGCCGCTCATGGTCTCAACTCAACTCCCAAATTTCAAGAATTCTTAAGATAATATGCAAGTACATATGGATTATGTCTAGTACTGTATCCGTTGAATTATTTTTCTTTTCTCACCTATATAAAATGACAAAGGTGAAGACCAAAATCAGTTTTTTAATTGCCTACTTAGGGCCATATTTTTGTGATTTTTATGCTGCCCAAAATTCAAAGTATTTTCAACAAGATTTTCACATTCACAGAAATCATCTTCCCATATGTGTAAAAAAACATTTTTTGAAACTTCTAAATATAATTTTCGAGTTCTTTAAAATAGCAATCTCTCTAGAGCTTGTCCTCCATTTGTCCACACTCCAAATTTCGTACTTTCTTCTCTAGGAGTCACATCGGCCACTGCCTGCAGGCTGCAGCGGTTACACTGGCAGCCGTACCTCCGTTCTTCCATCAATCTTAACGGCCAAATATTAACTCCTTTAATCCTCGTGGAAATGGTACCCTCTCCACGATTAGCCTCCGGATGTTGTTGATGCTTCGTCCACTATTGTTGTCTCTTTTTTTTTTTTTTGCATGATTGTCTACCACATATGATGAATATGTTTTCTATTAACAGAGAAACTGATAAAGCTGGATACACTGAAAAGAATAGTTAAAACAGGAGGGTTGAACTGGACAAAGGTGATGATAACATTGAAAGATTCAGTGATTCATTTCAAGCTCAGCCTTATAGCAAAGCTATGAATTAAACGGAAACCATATTCAAGATAACAGACTTTCCAGAGGGAATTCCTGTGTAGTTGGTTCACACTATGAAACGTTTCTATGAAAAAGAAAACCACGACAGTGTAATGATACAACATATGTACAGTGTAACGACGGTGTCCCGTGATCCTCCGTGGGAGTAGAGTTCTTCATATAACAAGTCATTGGCTTTAAAAACTCGTAGGGGTCGGGAATGAATGATCATTTCTTCTCAAGAAACAACTCAGTGTGAACAACCCTCACCCAAACGAATACACCTTCCACGGCAAACCTAAGAACGCCCAATTGAATAGATTATACAGATGGAATAAATACACACAACTAACAAGAACTAACCTTCCACTTATTTTCAGCTCCCAGAAGTGGAAGTTACTTTGAAGCAATCAATATTGCACAACTTGACCGACCTCATCATCCCTCCAAATCTGTCACACAGTGCACTGGGTAAGTAAAGGCAACTCAAAAGGGATACATCCCGCAACAGGAATCCATAGTAAACAGTACAACAAACAGAACAACTGTAAGAATATACAGACCGGTCGATGCTTTTCCGTGGCTTATCAGGTTGGTCCACACTAAGCCGTGGTTTGTCAGGATGATCTACGCTCTTTCTGCTTTTATCCCTCCTATCTACGCTGCCCCTTGGTTTCTCCCGTCGGTCCGTGCTCTGCCTGTGATCAGTGCTTGACCTTGATTTTTCCCTCACATCCGTGCTTCTCCTTGAACTCTCCATACTTTCAGATCCTGTTTCAAGATCTGAAGGGCCTGAGCTTTCTGGAGATTCATCTTTCCGTGGTGGTGACTTCTCTATGGCTGTGACGAACTTCTTTAGGTGCTTAATGTATTCGGGGTAGAGTTCCAAATTACAATGGTTCCCCCCTTTAACCCACAGAGGCTCATACTTTACTTTTGAGACTTCCCACAGTGCTCTTCCATGAGAACAGTCGACGACGTCATCAGCTGTACCCTGCAGGTGAAATAGTTTTAATGACATCAATAGGTGAAGAATATTATGTCGCTATGAAACAGTCATCGCCTCCAAAAACACCATAGCCATAAATTATTAATTTGTGGAAAGAACAGTCACAAACATTACAACAGTATAACTGTGCTGTAACCTAATCGTTTTGCATGTGAACTTATTTATTTATTGCATTATATGATGTCAAGTTCTAATTTTTAGAACATATTAAGCAAGCAAGTGAAAACTGCTGTTGGACAAGTGAACTGATAGCCTGTCCATTTTGTTCATGGGTCCAGTTTTTGAAGATGTGGTAAGAACAACAAACTTGAAACATATTTGAAGAGAAAGGAGAAAATATAATACTAATAAAATCTAAAGGCTCCATTCCATCCCCGTGACACCAAACTGAAACTGGGCCAAGGACAACTGTCCTTTTCATAGGAGAAAGAACACTACGTCAAAACTAAAATACAAACATACATGCATGTGAGCCTTAACCTTAACCTTAACAAAGCCTTTTGTCCCAAACAAGTTGGGGTAGGCTAGATATGAAACCCTGTCACGAGGACTTCTCAGGAGGTCATCCATCCTGGTACTACTCTCGCCCAAATGGGTTTCATATCCATGGGACTGGCTAGTTTTTACGTTGGCTCGCCAAGCCTATCACAACCCTTAGATATGAAACCTTTCATGAGGACTTTCCAGGAGGTCACCCACCCTAGTACTACTCTCGTGGGTTTCATATCCATGGGACTGGCTAGATTTTACGTTGGCTCGCCAAGCCTATCACAACCCTCCTCCTTTATCCGGGCTTGGGACCGGCTATGCCTAGAAGACATAGGCGGAGTTAAACATACATGCATGTGAGCATATGGAGTTTAACACCTTTAAGAAATCTTGCTACCAGTAGGATACTCACATGGATTACTAACACTGGACATTTGACCAATGGAACTTTGTCAATGTTCTGCAAATAAATATAGAGATCAGATCAAGGAAAAAATAAAATTAAAAGAAACAAAGTAAAGTAAGCACCTTATATATGTCAAACCAGTATGTATGTTTCACGGGATACATTAAAATTAAAAGAAACAAAGTAAAGTAAGCACCTTATATATGTCAAACCAGTATGTATGTTTCACGGGATACATTACTCTCAAACCAGAGGAAATTGGGCTGTGTAGCACAACTGCTCTCAGATTAGGCACACGAGAAGCCAAATCCAAAGTAGGCCCACTGCCGACTGATTGGCCATATAGAATGATGTTCTCCTCAGAGATCCCATAAGTTTCTATGAGACATCTATAAGCAGCCTCTATATCTGCATACGTATTCTGCTCACTTGGCTGCAGAAACAAATAAGAATAAATCAAGTCAGCTATGCAAGCGGATTGATAGCTGAACCTTATAAAACAGAAAGCAAAGGGGAGAAGGGAGGAAAGGTACTTTCCTAGAAAAAGTTTAAATCTATACCTTCCCAGATGATTGCCCATACCCAGAATAATCATAACTGTAAGGAAGAAAAAAACATTGCATAAGTTACTACGTGAAGCAAAAATGGGTACTAGGATCAGTGAACTTATATGGCATTGACAGGATCATGACAGGTGGGGAAGCACATACATACCATAAACACAAACACATAGGTTAAAAATAAGCTATATGTCTAATTGTCTATATAAGAAATGTCCTCGAATTTTGCATAACCATGTATATCAACGTAGTGTAGCTAGTTAGCTACCATGTGTCAACGCAACAGTTGGTCAGTACTAAATCTATGGTTACGCGATCAGCTGATAGATAGACCTTTTGGACAGTCAAACTACAAATTACTGCTAGGTTCCACCAGAAAAATGGGCAAACTGGGATCAGATCTATAAGACAGAGATAAATTATGCTTATTACTAAACTGAAAAGAAAATGACTACTCGGACGAGTTAAATTTGAGACACAATAGAACAATTCCTTACTGATCCACACCACAAAAATTAAAATTGGATGTGTAATATAGACTGATCAACTCAATGTTTCTAATAAGCATACAGGTCATCTGCCAGCCTATCAAGTCAGGACAATTCCTGCACCAAAAATCTGGCCCACTCAAATTGGTATATGAAACAGTAGTTATTCTAGCCAAAAGCTCGTTCATTTGTTCACTACCTACACAAAAACTGATGACAAAATCTAAATATGGAACTGGGAAGTAAATGGGCAACAGTTCTAATCAATGCATGCCCAACTGGGAATTTATCAAAGGTCCCTTTGCCAAGACCAATTTGTCAACTAAAAACGAGTTAGAAGAACTAATAATGATATGAACTCAGTCCTCACAATTCGTAGCACATAATGGACTTTTGTAAAACAAACCTATAGCTGAAAATTCTGAACAAACCTAACCAATTTTTGTTCTCAGATTCTGTGGTGAAGAAAAGAAATAATATAAATATATATATAGTATAACAATCACCATAAAGCATTACCACTATGCAAGTACAAGATCCTTAGGTTCGGAAAACATAATCTACAAACTGAGCAAACAAGAACTAGAATACAAACCCCTTTTCTCGATGCAATTAATCTTCAGTCCTTACCAGCTGAATTATTGAAGTTCCAATCAGAAGATTCACAATGAAACGCTCGAATCCAAATGTTCCATTTTCCTTGCACAGAACCCACAATTTTAACACGACTCTAGCAGTGACAATGACATAAAGCGACGTTCCGACCACCAACTAGTACAGCACACTAACATCCAAATTTTCCAATCAGCCCTAAATCCTTTGATATAGCTTAGAAAAAATAATGACCCAACTTCAATCAATCTGCCTATTATTCACCAGAATAGCCTAGCCTTCAGACCACAACGGTATCCACAGACATTCCCACTGGTTCAACAACTTTCAGTCAAATCACAACAATATCTAACTACTAATGCTACTTTCCGTGAAGGCTTTGAATACACAACCAACTGCCAGCACGAGCTTGAAGATTACACTTCCATCAATTCTCACCTAGGACTTGTACGTATGCAAAATTAAGGAGGCAATGCCACTGGTCCCAAGTACAAAATTTAAGGACCGATGCAAATTGCAAAATAGGGGAGCCTCAGACGTTCCTACTGATCCACTCCAAGATCCTAAACAAGCAAAACCAGTCAGTCGAGTTCTACACTGAATCCAAGTCCCACAAATGCGAGCTTAAGTGAAAAGCAAACACCATGACCGCGTCATAATTCATAAAACAAAATGTGACTAACAGACAGGATCTTTTCAAGCACGGGGAACCGTACCCCATGAGGTTGACGTTGAGGTGGGAGCTGAGCTCGACGAAGAGCTCGTACATCTGGCCCAGGTCCGCCGCGTTGCCGTGGGAGTATAGCAGCGTGAGGCGCGCCCCGGGCTGGCGCACGTACATGGCCACCACCTCCGTGCCGCGCTTGGTCGGCAGCCGGCGCGCCTCCACGCCGCCCCGCCGGGGCACCCCGCTGAGCTCCACCACGGCGCCGTCGGCGGCCGCGGCCGCGGGCGAGGGCGGCGGCTCGACGCCGTAGGATGGCGGGGAGGGCGGGAAGAAGGCGAAGCGCGCCGCCACCGTCGAGGCGACGGCGCCCATCGCCGGCCGCTAGGGTTAGGCTTCCGGGAGGTGGCGGAGGCCGATGAGGAGGGAGGGAGGGAGGAAGGGGAGATGCGCGCGGCGAGTTCGGTATTTTAATGGGGGCGGCTCCGCCTTCACGGAAGCTGCTGCGATCGGAGGGGAAAAGGGGAACGGGGAGAGCGGCGAAGGTTGTTTGTTAACGCGCAGGTAGGCCCGCCCTCCCCGGTATGGGGATCACTGGCTAATGATCATCATAACAAACATGAAGTGTTATCTGTGTGTGTTGCATTTAGACGGAATATTCTTCAGTGGGAGACGATATTCCCGTCGACAACAAGGCGCCCGTGGTGGCTTCGTCAATCTCAAGTCTCGATCCGCTGGCTCATTATTTCGGAGGTGCTCATAGGGGTAGGGTTGTGCGTGCGTGCGTTCGTAGGGGTGAGTGTATGCGTGTGTATGTAAGTGTCTGCGTTTGCATTTGTACTGTGTTTCGCAAAAAAAAAACCCTCGAATGGTGGATCATGCGTGTAGGTGATTAATTTTGAAAATGCTAGGCACCTACGGAAACTCTGGGCTTCTATATGGTGGTAAAATATCAATTTCTCATGCGAATGTGTGTATTGTTGAAATAAATGACACTAAAAAATAATCTATTGTTTGATCTATTTTTTGTTCATCTAGGTGACATGTAATATATAAAAGAGGCCATTTTATCAACAATTGTATATATTTTCAACCACGTGAAATAGTAAACCAGAGATAAGCCTCACAGAGGGCCATAGGCATAATGCCAAGGCAATGATGATGTGCTCGTGTAATAAGCGGATGTTAAAGACAATATCGACGAGACAATTACATGAATGGGAGGCAGATGTCCATCCATTTTGCTCCCTACTGCGGCGTGTAAGGGTGTCTCTTCGGTGGTTATATTTACAGCTTGGTGGAAGTGGAAGAAGCGCAACACGATCATCTTGGTCGGTCCTTGCAACACTTCTCCCAACGTAACCTAGCTTTTGAGGCTCGGTGTTGTATCCTCGGGTGTGGCCCTTATATGGTTGTATCTAACTCTTCGATGACTTGAAATGCAAATTCGAGAGAGAGTGTGTGAGATGAGGCAACAACGCAAACCGCAGCTGGGAAGACATGTATCCTATAGTCGTGAGGAGTAGTCTTGAGTAAAACAATTATTCCACAATAAATCAATACCAATTTCCTTTTTGACAATTTTAATTTTCTTTTCCGTTATATCAATCAAACAGTCTATCTTTTCATCCCATTTACTAGTGGTAAGCAACTGACAAGTAAGAAGACAAGTTCACATTTAGCCTTTCTCCTAAAACACTGCCAAAATAAAAGTTTAAACTTTGAAAACACTATTAGAAAGGAAAAGCTAGGTCAAGGAAAAAAGAAACTAAATTATGTGGCAACCTTCAGCGGCAATCCTTCATAAACATACGGAAAGCTAACATGTGAAGCAACTTAATGCGCCATGAGATGTCACGTTATTGCTTTCTGAGAAGGACATGCTGGCCTCGCCTAATTAGCTTTGTTAAATAGCTAACATTTTGCACTGACGTGTGGGACAATCTCGTGTTAGTCCCCATCTAACGACTGTGGCATCATGTATCACCCGTCACAATGAAATCTTGAGAAGGTCAAACGCAGCCAAGATAGATAAATTGTTTAGTTAACTACTACCCGACGAGGTCAAGTAACGAGGTTGCATGTTACGCTAGGAGAAGAAAAATAACATGCCTTGGAAGCTAGATGCAGTAAGCTGTCAAACAGTTTTTCTTTTTTGAAAGATCCCGCAATTGCTGGCTTTTCGATTAATCTTTACTATAATATGGCTTAATATGGCTTCAGGTGATGGTTCGTGAGTGATGATGGTACGTAATCAAGCTGCCCATAGAGTTCGTACAAATTACCCCACCATGTCACCGATAAGTGAAAAACAGTTCAACATCAGTTAAGTTTTTGTCGACCGCGGTGACTGGAGCAGGATCTGCGGGTGGAGGGCGGCGTCACAGGCGAGTCCCTTGGCAGCCTCGAGCAGGAGAAGGATAAGACGCGCAGCTTGAGCTCGCCAACGGAGAAGGTCGTCGGGCGTCGCGGCCAGAGCAGGGGCCCTCCTGGCCATGGCGACGGAGATTGAGGCGGACAGGTCTGAGGGAGGAGGGTGACCGGGAGCGCGAGGAGGAGATAGAGAGAGCGGCGCGGGCTGGCTGAGATGCTCGCCGGCCGTCACAGCGCGAGCGATGAGCAAGGAGGGAGGCGTCATGTGCGTGTGATCTCTCGCATACGTGCTCGTGAGTGTGTGTGGTGGCCGTGGTATTGTGTGGCCAGGAGAGAAGGAGAGATGAGGGAAGGACCCAATTGCAAAAAGAAATAAAGGGGCAGGGGTGTAGATTGAAAACTAGCAGGGGGAGGCTAGGGTTTTTGTCCGGTTGGGCCTTGGGCTCCTCCTAGCCTGGCAGGCTGGGCTGCTCTCTCTATCACTCTATAACCTTTTTTTATTTTTATTTTGCAATACTTTGACAAATAATAAAATTGTTGCTGAAAAAATAAAAATAATAGATTAGTTTTTTTGAGATAAAAATAATAGTTTTGTTGGGAATCTTTTCTGATATTGCCGCACTGGTCTTCACGTGGGAGCTACCATGGAGTTTTTTTTATCAATCGGCGCACTGGACTATTTTTTTGCGATGACCCCAACAGATATTCCCAACAATTTATTTAAGAACATCAAAGAATAATCTGACCGCATTATTTCTGAATATTTATTTCACCCTTCAAGCACGACATTGTTAAGAAGTAGGACTATATTCATTATTGAGCAGTCAGAGATACAGTCAAATTCATTCACAAACTAAGGAATCAGGCACCATGCTGCAAGCGTGAGGTAGAAAGGAGCTAGACTAGAGGTCCAGATCAAGTCAATCTACTAGTACTAACCAATCACCAATTCAGTCAATGTCACACCCAAGTGGAACAACTTGGACACGAGCAGCTTCTTGTGGTAAGTGCAGCACGGATGGTGAAAGCAGTTGTAGCAATCGAAAATTTCAATTACTATTTTTACAAGTGTGAAGACTGAAGAGAATACAGGGCACGAGCTTTTATGGAGCAGATATGCTCCAACACATATCTGAATATACGGGGCATGTGGAAACAAAATAACATTCAGCATTGCATAATATTTTCCTAGATGAGTCAACCAACCGGTGGAACAGTAAGTCTAGTAATGATTCGATCACAAACAGGATCACCTACCTCTTTTACATTGATTGAAAGATTGAAAAACCAGATCAGAGACGTAGCAGCCGTACGGACAAACAGAAGCAGCCGTATGGACGAACAGAAAAACAAGCAATTTCAAAAAACAGAGACAAAGTGTTCCATGTCCGCTCTGTCATTGTCTCCTGAATTCAGAGCATTTACCAGGTTGAGGGAGTTCGATTCGATGATCAGCCTGATAAATCCTTTCATTCATCCTCAATCTACAGAAAATAAGATGAGCAGCAAACTTTGTAAATTTATTATTTATTTTTTTTACACGCGAGCACCCCAACCCCCCCCCCCCCCCCCCCCCCCCCCCCCCCCCCCCCCCCCCCCCCGGACCGAATTTAACGAAATACAAGGGTTCCCAGCATCCAAGTGCAACAACACCAACCAGCTAGATCAACGAGCTAAGCAACAAACCAGCAAAGACTACCACCACTAGGAGTTAACTACCAAACATCTAACAAAAGCAGAATGAAAGCTACACCAGGCACGGAGGGCCAAGAGAGCAAACTTCAGGCGAAAACATCCAAACTTTTTGTTTACAGCCATCACATAGCAAGAGCAAAAGCCTTCAGAAATTTGATCTCTTCCACCTCGGGAAGATAGCGGCACCGTCTTCGGGTTTTAAAGTAAATTTATTATATGCTCTCTGAGCATAAATTACTTTCATACAGCCAAATAGGGAGCATAGCGAGTGAAGAGGAAAAGGGCTCGGTGCCTCTCGCGACCATGGCCTCCAGTGACCGCGCGCCGCCGCCGGCGTGATCTCCCTCCACCGGCCAGTTCCTCCACCTCCGCGACTAGATCCGGGACGCTCTCCGCGTCCTCTCTCCACCCCTCGAAGCTCAGCTCTGCCGTCGCTGGGGTCGCGGGGGGCGTGCTCTTCCAGTTATGTTCCCTTCTTTTGAGCTTTTCTCCAAGGCTCCATTGCAGGCTGCTGGAGTGCTGGTTCTTGAAGACGCTGCTGGTTGTCAAGATGGAGTTGTAAGTGCTGGTGCTGGAAGTGAAGTGGGCATGGTGCTCTCGCGTCCTCGCCTCCGTCAGGCGGGAGTGCGCCGCTGCCGCGCGGGTCTCCGCCCTCCGGCCGCCGCCGTGAACAGTTTCAGACTCTCCGCGACGTTCGCCGGCCGTCCCTCCGGCTGCCGACCTCCTCCGCCTACCACCCCGACGGCCCTGCATTGCCGCACCTTCCGTCATCAGTGGCCGTGACGTGCTCGAGCTCCTGCGTCCCCAGCCCGACTTCCAGTGTCGCCGCCATGACCAGGTTACCAGCAGCAACATCCACCCCGCCGGCCCCTGCATCGCCCCGCCTTCTAGCTTCGCCGACCACGGACGCTATTGTGGGACGAGCTCCGGCGCCCCCAGCCCCTCCCGCTCATGCTGCTCTTCCCGCACTGTGCTTGTGGAGTCTGCAGTGGGTCTGGGCTCAAGGAGGCAAGAATTGTGGTCCTCCCTCACCGACAAAGATGATGACAGTGAAGAAGAGGAGTTGGCTCCACTGACGCCGTCGGCTACCAAAAGCTTGTCCCGAGATGTTCAACCGGCTCAGCCAAACATGGCGCATGAGGCCGACACGGGTGGGGGCTGGCAAGAGGTGCTGCCCCGGCGCGGTCCTCACCGGCCGGCGTCACCGGTCTCGGCGTTGCCCCCTCGCCCATCCCGTCTTGGCTCTTTGGTAGGTGTTGCAGATGTCTCGCTCACGGTCATCGCGCGGCTGTTTGCAGAGATCCTCTTCGGTGCTCCCGTTGCTTGGAGAACGGACACCGTATGCGCGAGTGTCGCAATCCATGGCGTCCTCTCAGCTCATTGGCATGCCTTGCCACGCCACCTGGGTGCGGCGCTGATCATCATCATGCTCCAGCTTCATGTGAGGGTCTGAGGGGATCTGCGCTCCCCGCTAAGGCGCTTGGTCATGGGTCTTGGGCATCGGTTGTTTGTGCTCCTACTAGCTTGGTAGCCCCGTCTGATGTGGTGTTGCAATCTGTTCTAGCAGCTCAGTCTGAGCAGCTGAAGGTCTGTCTAGCGCGGGTTGAGAGCTTTCTGGAGCGGGCCGAGGTTGCTCTGTGCAAGCTCTCTCTTGTGTCGGCTATGTTGAAGACCATTCCTTCGTCGTGTCCTCTTGGTGAGGTTGCTGTTGGCTCCCGAAGGACATGGGAGAGGAGCTGTATGGTTGTTTCTCTCCTCGTGTTGGGGACAGTTCGTCGGCGCTGTCCGCTTTGTTCCCCGTTTCATGTACCGCTGAGGGTGAGGCCAACACTGTGGTCGCGACAGCGGTGATGCAAGTCATACCCGAGCTTCAAGAGGTTTGTGTGAGCCCTGCTTTGCCTCGGTCAGTGGAGGATATGAATGTAGACTCGTCTGCGACCATGAGCTCGCCTCGGGAGGTGGATTTCATGCCCATTCCACCTTCGCCGACACATAATGCCGATGTACTCTTCGCAAAAGAGCTTTGCAGCCTGCTGAGCAGTGTGGAGGTTGCTATTCCTGGATGTGGAAGGGCAATTGCTTGCCTGCTAACAGGGTCAACAATCAAGGGGCAAAAACAAGAAGGTGAGTGACTGCCCTCGGTCCTGCATCTCGAAGGAGAAGTCACTCAAATGCAAAGGCAAGAAGGGTGGCGCCGTAGGAAAGGCACTCGCGGCTACTTATGGATGATCTTCGAGTTCTCAACTTGTTCTCTCGGTTCGGGTCTTTCTATGGATTTGGTGTTGCCCTTTGCCTTTGCCTTTCGTTGAGGTGTTTTCGTCAAGAGTTCCTTTGTGTGTTTCAAGTGTCAGGGTTGGGAGAGCTTGTCGGGCAGCTGATGCATGTAAAATGCATACATGAACTTTGCACTTTAATTGCTTATATTCCAATCATATTTGCATCATATAAGGGTTATATCAATGTTTTATCATGATTTTGGAATATCTTAATGATTTCCTATTTTTATGGAATTAACCCTGCACAGGCAGAAAACCCGTTTTTATTTTAATGTTTCAGGGACCCAAACGTCAACGAAATCACCTGGAAATTTACGGGCGTCAATATTTGGAAGGAAGAAGGACTACGGAAAAAGGAAGCGAGCAAACGGAGGCCCGAGGGCCAAACGGCATGGCCCACGCGGCCAGTAGGCCGCGTGGGACCCACCCGTTTGGGCCTCGTGGCTCCGTTGCCGTCGATCTTCGCTCCACCGCCTTCGTCTTGACCTAAAAACGCCTATAAAAAAGGTCCCCCGACGTTCTCTGGAAGGAGCGCCGCACAAACACAGAAACACCGAAACGGAGATCAGGAGCTGCAGATTGGAGGGGGAAAACTCCGGCGGGGCGCTGCCGGCGTGGTCTCCATCTTCTCCATCGACTTCTCCACCGTCTCCATGATGAAGAGGGAGTAGTCCACCTCTGGACTATGGGTTTGTGGAAGTAACTTATGTATCTCTCCTCTCTTGAGCTTCACTAATTAGCACCGTATGAGCTGCTGAACATGATTACGGTCACCGTTGTAATACCTTTGTGGTGGATCTTTATGAGTTAATATATGTTTGAGATTGCAATGTTTGTTTCAGTTATGAGTATAGATGCATATTATGTACCCCGTTCTTGTCTACTTGTTTTGATCAAGCATGTTTATGAGAGCGTGTGTGGGGGAACGTGTGCATTAGTTGGAGTAACGGGGGGTGGCTAGTGCAGTGAACGTGAGAGAAAGTTCTGCGATCCACTTTGGTATCTTTACCTTACTTTGTTACCTCACTAGGGATAAACTAAAATACCATGCTACCGGGGATGTGGGCGTGACCATTGCCACTACTCCATGACTAGATCTAGCATGTTCTTATTTTCACTTCATGTCATGATACTTAATGCTATACTCTGAGTTATCTTAATTACTGAGGTGTTATGATTTAGTTCGCATCTTGGTGGAGTATAAGAGAGGTTAATAACCAAAAGATCTCTATGTTAGGACGTGATGCCCATATATCTAAGTAACTTGTTATCAAACCCTGTGTTGCAATCTCATATGTTAACTTTGTGTGTTCCATTGTCTACCACTTTATAAAGAGAGAGTGCATTTGTGAAACCATGAACCCCAGTCCATTTTTAATCATAAGAAACACCTTTCCAACACCATATACCACTTTTCTATTTTCAGCCATCATTAAATCCGAAAATACAAAAATACTTTTCATCTTGCATACATCATTCAAAAACCCAAAAATATCATTTATCATTGCATCCACCATCATTGCATATTTATTTTAACTATCCTGATATCATTCTTACACCTTGTGCTTGACAACCACAGGTGAGGTTGAGGACCAAAACATCTAACCTTGTTTTGTAGGTAACCAAAAGAAGGATAAGAAGATAAATCTACCACTTCAGATTCCCCGAGAGTTCGATATTAAACCCTCGAGTCACCCCTCGTGGGGAAAACTGTCTTCCACTTACTATACACTCTGCACTTGGAGTCTCAACCTAATCCCGTTTATTTGTGCAGGCATCAAGACTTGCTCTTCGGGATCATCAAGACGTTTTCTGGCGCCGTTGCCGGGGAATCGTAGCTGAGAGATTTATCCAAGGGTGTGCATCATCGCATTCATCTCACAACAAAGTCAACGTCACCAACTTGTGCTAACACCTAAGCTTGGGGAGGTTGCACCTACGTGAGCACCATCTTATCCATCTTTACTTACAAAGCAATTTATTTGTTTTGTTAGTGTCATTGCATATCATATCATATTTATTTCAGTTTTGCATAAAAAATAAAAATACCAAAAAAAACTTGCTATCATGGTGCTTGGAAACAAACAAGGAGGGAGTTCTCTAGGGAATTCTGTTTCTAGTTTTAAACAATATCATGGAGAAACATTAAAAGATGCTTGGGTAAGAATTAATAGGATGCATTATGAAGATCCTACACCTTGTGAAGATGAAAAGCTAAATCTTTATTTCTATTATGGAATAGATCCTTGGTATCAAAATGCTTTAGATGGGGCTACAGGTGGAAGTTTTGTCTTGTCAACACCACCTTGTGCAGCCATGACACTTAGAAGGATTTTTGGTAGCTTTGTGGGTAGCAAGAAAAAGTTGGAAGACACCACAATAGCACTTGCTTCATCAAAGGATAAATTTGAAACTAAGTTAGAAAAGCTACCTAGTAAGGAAGATTTTGAACAACTAGTTTCTTATTCTGAAAACATTATTCCAAAGATAAACAATGAATTGGTTAATGTCATGCATAAGTTGAGAATTTGTGAGAAAGAATTTCTGGAAAAAGATGTTTACCTGAACAATATTGAGGAAAAATTGGTTCGAGTTAGTGATTCATTGAGAAAAGATTCATCTCTTAAACATGTGAAAGAGGTTCCTGCTAGGCAACAAGTATGGGTTAAAAAGGAAAAGAAAGTTGAGGAAGTTAAAATGCTTAATGAAGTCAAGGATCCTTTGCTTGACTTAGAAAATTGTAGCTTGCATGAATTAATATCTATCTTACAAAAATTTGCAAGTGATCCTTCCATCAACACTAACCAAGCAGGTTTTGGTTCTTATATTGCTAATCATGTCTTGAAAGAAAAGATTGCTAGGTACAACCAAGAGGCTATGATACCACCTAAGCTTGGGGATATGTGGATACCTAAGGTACTAGTAACTATTGGAAAAGAGACACACCATGCCATACTTGATCTAGGATCTAGTGTCTCTGTTTTATCTAAAGAACTATATGAAGTGCTTGAATTGAAAAATCTTGAAAAATGCTCTATTGAACTAGCACTTGCTGATGACTCTATTAAACATGCTTTGGGAAAAGTAAGTGATGTTATGGTAGAGTTACATATGACTTTTGTGCCTGTGGATTTTCTAATCATGGATATGGGGAATAAAACCTCTAGTCCTATTATTCTTGGAAGACCTTTTCTTCGTACCACAGGTGCTATCATTGATTCAAAGGAAGGGAATGTAAAGTTTCAGTTTCCACACAAGAAGTGCATGGAACACTTTCCAAGGAAGAGGGAACCACCAAAGTTCAAGCTCCCTCATGAGCTTCGTCCACAATAAAACAACAAGTAAGAAGCCTAGCTATATGGCTATAAAGAAAGCGCTTTGCGGGAGGCAACCCGGTTATTTTTGTGTGTGATTTTTCTTTGTGTCCTCTTGCTGTAACAAGAGATTTTGTGTCTAGTTAGGTTCTGGAGTTTTTAATAAAGTGCCAAGTTTTACCCTTTTTGGTTTGAAAAGTTGCTTATAGCGTTCGGAGATTTTATTCCTGCACGAGTCAGTGCACGGTATGATTTTTAATTCTTATTCTGTAACTCCGAATGAGCTCATATTTGAACTGTAGTTGCAACTTTTCATCCTCTGTATGCATGAATTTTTTCGGAATTTTTCGAGAAAGTTTGGTAGGGTAGAAAAATACGTTTTGCTGCTGCTGTTTTTCTGGACAGATTCTGTCCCATTTTGTTTGATGCATGCTTTGAGCTTTTAAGTTGAATCTTTTTGATCCAATTGAGTTTATGAGTAGGCATACAACATTATATACTTTCTGGACATGTCATATGAATTTTTGTTCAAGGATTATATGCAGCAAGGAACCTATTTGTTTATCACTATTAATGCACCCCACAGAAAAGAGATGGGAGAAACGGTGTTTTGAAGTTTTTTCACAGGGATTGGAGGAGATGCACCAAGAGCTATCCAAGGATGGTGAAGACCATAAGCTTGGGGATGTGAAGACAACCCCGCTGGACCTACACACTCTCGGTTTGCACACGTCCAACTTCTGTTTTTCGATCGAAACACTTTATCGCATAAACTTGGAGCGTCGTTTTTTGTTTTTGTTTGAGTCTTGAGAGACCACCACACTATCAATTATATATGAGAGAGCTACTGGAAATATGGGTTGAAATATGTTGGATGCTTTTATAAGATTGGGAAAAGGGATGTTTGACTTGATTTTTAATGATACATATAGTTGCATGATTCATGAGCTTGTTTATGAGTAATAGTTTGCAAATTCTTTTTGTAGAGCTATCACTTATTCATGTTTTGGTGCTGATTGTTATTTACTTGGTTTAACATGGATTAGTTAGTTCTATGGACACTCATGCATGCATCTAGATGGTCAACTTTCTCCCTTTTGCTAGCCCAAAAACTCCAACAAGCAAAAACTTGTTTCCAACACCTTCAACCAAAGTTATTCCAGTGAGTCCACCATATCTACCTATTGGCTTTATGCTATTCCGAGTATGTTTAACATGTTGTTTGTGTTATCTTACCTCTGAATGAAAATGTTTATGTTATTGATTGCAATGGAAAAAATTGGTTATATAGCTCTCACGAACTTGATGCACAATGTTCTTTTATTTGCATAATAAAACTTGACCCATTGTGATTAAGATTATGATGTTTGTGGCTTGATGAATGTTTTGGGTTGGAAGTTAGCCCATATGTGCTGTCACATGGCAAGCTTTCAACACGCTCTTCATCTCATTTAGTTGATATCATGTGCTTTTGTCTATGGATGCTTATCATGTTGAAATAAATGTGGAAATAAGTGAGTTTAAATGAGTTTGTGTAAATGGTTAGAGAGACGCCTGGGCCGCTAATCTAAGCCATGCATCATTCATGGTGGAAATTTACTTACATACTATGGTGAACCTTCTGTGATACACCTTGCAATAAAAAACTATTCCAAATGGTAAATAAAAAGGGTGTTGAGATTGTTCATTTTGTTTGTTTGTCTTGTCATTTTGATATGGGCTTGTTCCATATCTTGGGACAAGAGGTACCCCAGTTGACGCTCTTGATGATACTATTATGCTTACAATGATATTTAATTGAACTTGCTTTGTTTCCCAAGTTGAGTAACACATGGTGTAAGTACTTGTATTCAAGGGGCATGAGACATTCAACCCATTCTTTATCAAGCACACTACTCATATTTGCTTTCACTTTAACCTTAATCATTCAAGATGCTATGATAGGGGCAATGAGAGCTTGACACCAATGAATACCTTATTGCAATCATTAACTTAAGTAGAAGAGTTTGGAAGTTGGATGAAACTTATGCATGCTTTACCTCTACTCACATATACATCTTTCCAAAGTGTACACCTATCATATTCAGATTTTCATCTACACTCTATGACCATTGTAGGATGTTCTACTTATCATTATGCATACATGTGTTCCATATTACTTGCTACCATGTTACACTTTGTGAACTATCAATGAACATCCTTGTCTTGAATACTTGATATCACTTCATAAACTATTTGCATATTGCTACTCCTTTGAAGAATGAATCATTTGACTATATGTAGCAATAGTAATCATCTTTGATATCCATTGTTAAGTATTAAATTGCAAAGTCCATGTTAGTTTTATCATCTTCATACTCGAGGACGAGCATGGATTAAGCTTGGGGATGTTGATGCATGTAAAATGCATACATGAACTTTGCACTTTAATTGCTTATATTCCAATCATATTTGCATCATATAAGGGTTATATCAATGTTTTATCATGATTTTGGAATATCTTATATTTCCTATTTTTATGGAATTAACCCTGCACAGGCAGAAAACCCGTTTTCTTATTTTAATGTTTCAGGGACCCAAACGTCAACGAAATCACCTGGAAATTTACGGGCGTCAATATTTGGAAGGAAGAAGGACTACGGAAAAAGGAAGCGAGCAAACGGAGGCTCGAGGGCCAAACGAGCATGGCCCACGCGGCCATAAAAAAGGTCCCCCGATGTTCTCTGGAAGGAGCGCCGCAAAAACACAGAAACACCGAAACGGAGATCAGGAGCTGCAGATTGGAGGGGGAAAACTCCGGCGGGGCGCTGCCGGCGTGGTCTCCATCTTCTCCATCGACTTCTCCACCGTCTCCATGATGAAGAGGGAGTAGTCCACCTCTGGACTTTGGGTTTGTGGAAGTAACTTATGTATCTCTCCTCTCTTGAGCTTCACTAATTAGCACCGTATGAGCTGCTGAACATGATTACGGTCACCGTTGTAATACCTTTGTGGTGGATCTTTATGAGTTAATATATGTTTGAGATTGCAATGTTTGTTTCAGTTATGATATAGCTGCATATTATGTACCCCGTTCTTGTCTACTTGTTTTGATCAAGCATGTTTATGAGAGCGTGTGTGGGGGAACGTGTGCATTAGTTGGAGTAACGGGGGGTGGCTAGTGCAGTGAACGTGAGAGAAAGTTCTGCGATCCACTTTGGTATCTTTACCTTACTTTGTTACCTCACTAGGGATAAACTAAAATACCATGCTACCGGGGATGTGGGCGTGACCATTGCCACTACTCCATGACTAGATCTAGCATGTTCTTATTTTCACTTCATGTCATGATACTTAATGCTATACTCTGAGTTATCTTAATTACTGAGGTGTTATGATTTAGTTCGCATCTTGGTGGAGTATAAGAGAGGTTAATAACCAAAAGATCTCTATGTTAGGACGTGATGCCCATATATCTAAGTAACTTGTTATCAAACCCTGTGTTGCAATCTCATATGTTAACTTTGTGTGTTCCATTGTCTACGACTTTATAAAGAGAGAGTGCATTTGTGAAACCATGAACCCCAGTCCATTTTTAATCATAAGAAACACCTTTCCAACACCATATACCACTTTTCTATTTTCAGCCATCATTAAATCCGAAAATACAAAAATACTTTTCATCTTGCATACATCATTCAAAAAGCCAAAAAATATCATTTACCATTGCATCCACCATCATTGCATATTTATTTCTTGTTTGCATTGCATAACTATCCTGATATCATTCTTACACCTTGTGCTTGACAACCACAGGTGAGGTTGAGGACCAAAACATCTAACCTTATTTTGTAGGTAACCAAAAGAAGGATAAGAAGATAAATCTACCACTTCAGATTCCCCGAGAGTTCGATATTAAACCCTCGAGTCACCCCTCGTGGGGAAAACTGTCTTCCACTTTACTATACACTCTGCACTTGGAGTCTCAACCTAATCCCGTTTATTTGTGCAGGCATCAAGACTTGCTCTCCGGGATCATCAGCAGCCTATGCATGTGTAGGGTTTTCTCTATTTGTGAGTAGTTAACTTTGAGTTGTTTGTATTTGTTTTCGCCCGGTTTCCCGTAAATTAACTGGGCAATTCTCTTCTTCTTAATTAATAGATCGAGCCAAAACTTTTTCCTCCGTTTCAAAAAAATTACTTTCATAAAAAAAGCAACAGCCTGTATCCAGGCTGTCTTCGTACGGCAGCAGAGCCCAGCCCAACACGTTATCGACCAGACACACCGACGAGCCATCCCGCAGCCGCAGCGAGTCCCCGTCCCGTCCTACCTCTCGCCTCCTCCACCAGTCCACCTCGACGGCCGCTCTGGACCTCGACCTGCTCCTCCAGGACCTCCACTGCCTCGCCGGTGCCGGAGCTGGACTGCCTCCTCTCCTCCACCACCCTGTCTGACCTTCTCCCCAGCGGCAATATACCAGCCCATATCCGATTTGGTTCCGATTTGGATCTGATTTGGTACAGATTGGCTGCATGAATTCCAACGCTAGCAGTAGCTACTGCGTCTAATCCTGTAAAAATAAATTGGTCACGAAAATGGATAACATTGAATCAAAAAAGGATAAAAAACAAGAAAGACATGAACACGATATGGCTGGACGCAATAGTTTGACGGCTGAACAAAAGGAGGAGATTAATGCACGTAGAAGAGTAGCCCGGCAAAACAAAGCGCTGGACGAAAGGAATGCACGCCAATGGGATAGCAGGAAAAATATATCCCTAGAAGAGAGGCTGGAAAGTAATGCACGACAAAGGGATAGCAGGAAAAATATATCCCTAGAAGAGAGGCAGGAAAGAAATGCACGACAAAGGGATAGCAGGAAACATATCTCTCTACAAGAGAGGCAGGAGGAGAACGAACGACGACGTACATCTTCGCAAGCCCAACACAATACTTTGACAGATGAGCAAAAGGAGGAGAATAATGCACGTAGAAGAGCAACCAGGCAGAACAAAGAACTTGATGAAAGGAACGCACACCAAAGAGCTAGCAGGCAAAATATATCAACGGAGGAGAAGGAAAAATTGCTAGCTAAGCGCAAGGCAAATGCTGCGGCTAAGAGGAACACCTTGTGCATTGAATCCCTCGCGATGTCATGCCCAAATGCAATAAATTTGCCAAATATACCTTCAACAAGCACGCCAGAGTATACAATCGGGACCGAAGGTAACACACTGATCTTTACTCCCTTTATTTATGTCATGGCGCCTTAAATATATCATCGTACTTACTAGATCGAGAATGTTGTAGGCGACATGGAGGCCTTCCATAGTCGTATCATGGACGAGAATACCATACCCAGCCACCTCATGGACAACGAGTGCTACACGTATGGACATGAAGGTACATTAGGCCATACTTTCCATCTTTCCACTGACCCTATCTGTTACGGGTCAATATGAACATATTGATGTGACATCCTATTCATGTAGGTTTCGATGATGATGACATGGATTTCGATACAACGATATACTCATCAGATGAGGGTGCTATCGATCCTTTTGACTTTGTGTTCTCTAACCTCCCAGATAGCACGCACACACTGGAGCAAGTCCCGAACTGCGATCACTGCCATGCCAAGAAGTTTGAGCATGAGACCCCGGTTTCTGTTGTCGAAACGGACAGATTGAGCTGGCTGAACCAGTACCTATCCTAGAGATGATGAGGCTATGGCCTAGCACGGATACAGACTGTCGACATTTTCGGGAGAGCATACGATTCTTCAAGGGTCACTTCTCCTTCACAACACTTGGCGTCAGTCTCGACAACGACTGCACGAACATGAGGTCCGGGGTGTACACATTCCGAGCACAGGGCTCCTTGTACCACAACCTGCATTCGTTCGGGCCAGGCTCTCGCCCGGAACATCTACAACTCTACTTCTACGACGATGACCCCAGCCTGATACATCGCAAGGAAGCCACCAAGGAACTAGACCAGGAGGTTGTCAGTAAGGTTGTGGAAATAGTAAGAGGAAACCCCTACTCCGAGCAGTTTAGGAGATTGGGCGAGCATAAGGATAACCTCGAGGACTACCGTATAGAACTGAACACCGACAAAAAACTAGACCAACGGAGATTCAACACACCGGTTTCGACTGAGGTGGCTGCGATCTGGGTCGAGGGCAGCGACCTGGAAAATAGGTTCAAGCGCATAATTACCCTCTATGGTAACAACAATGAGAGGCATAGTGTAAAGGCCACACAAGGATGTTATGATCCTCTCTCGTACCCCCTTTTCTTCCCAAAGGGGAAGCTTGGTTGGCATCCGAATATACCTAAACATAATAAGTCTTGGAACCTTGCACAGCTACCAAGAGCAGAGCGTGAAGATGATCCAGGTACGGCTATCTCGGATATTTCTATTTTTTTTTGTCTATCCTTCTTGTATGTTGCATAACCTTCTTTTTTCTATCACAGAGGGGGGTGGTCGTTTATGTGTCTCCGTCAGGGACTACTGCTGTTACCGACTACAGACGCGTCCTGCTATATTCAACCCCATACTGCATGGAGGGCGTTTGCTCCAGCAATGGGCGGTGGACATGTACATAAAGATCAAGGGATGCAGGTTGAATTGGATCAAGAAGCACCAGCCAGAGATACGTGCTGATCTATATAAAGGCATTGTCGATAGCATCACATCCGGAGAGACTCGAGCAAGTGCTGTTGGCACAAGGATTGTGCTCCCTTGAAAATTCCAGGGGTGCTTCCGAGACATGAAGCGGAGGCATATGGACGCCATGGCATTGGTACAGACGTATGGCAAGCCTGATATTTTCCTAACGATGACATACATCCCAAACTGGCAGGAGATACAGGATGCCTTGCTTCCTGGCCAAACCCCGCAGGACCGACCAGATATTGTGGCTCGAGTGTTTAGGGCCAAGCTAGAGACAATGAAAGATATGCTGACAAAGAAGCACATCCTGGGTGTTGCGAAGGCGTACGTCTACGTGGTAGAGTTCCAGAAGAGGGGCCTCCCGCATGCTCATTTCCTATTGATCATGGATTTAACATATAAGCTCGTTGTGCCAGAGCAGTATGATCGCCTTATATCAGCAGAGCTCCCGGATAAGGATAAGTACCCGGAGCTATACGCCATGGTCGTGAAGCATATGATGCACGGCCCATGCGGTGCCTTAAAGCCAAACAACGTGTGTATGCAAGATGGGTCGTGCAAGTGTAGGTACCCACAGACGTTCAACGAGACCACCATACAGGGGAAGGACTCATACCCCATTTATCGGAGACGGAACGACGGTCATTTGGCGAAGGTCCGTGGTGCGACGCTCGACAATAGATGGGTTGTGCCTTACAACCCTTACCTCTTGCAGATGTTCAACTGCCATATCAACGTGGAGGTGTGCTCTACCATCAAGGCAGTCAAGTACCTATATAAGTACATATACAAGGGCCATGATCAGACTTCATTCAACATCGACAAGCCTGACGCCAATGGTAACATAGACGAGATCAAGAGATACATTGACGCAAGGTGGGTTACTCCACCGGAAGCCATGTGGGGGATATTTGGCTTCAAACTCGCTGAGATCCACCCGTCTGTACTACAGCTGTCGCTTCATCTCCCAGATATGCAGAGAGTCATGTTCAAAGCAAGAGACAACCTGAACGACGTCGCTGCCCAGGAGAACGCATCCATGCTAACCGAGTATTTTGTGGCTAACCAGAAACATGAGTGGGCTCGAGATATTCTCTACAGAGAAGGAAATTTCACATGGCAATCAGCAAAGTACTGGAAGAAAAGGACAAAGGATCACCAAGTAGGCCGAATCGTGACAGCCAATCCCACCGAGGCGGAGCGGTACTTTCTTAGGGTGCTTCTAAACCACGTATCAGGCTCGAAGTCCTTCGAAGATCTGAAAACTGTTGATGGTGTGCTATGTGATACCTTTCGTGAGGCTGCCGACAGGAAGGGTCTAATCGAGGCCGACAACACGCTCGATGAGTGTCTTACTGTAACATCCCAAATTTATAATAAGAATAAATAAGACCCAAAATTCAGAACCAACAAAAACTTTTTGAATTACTTCACTAATGATTGTGTTTTCCTTTAAATGGTTCTGTTTAACCTTGTGTGACTTGAATGTTTAAGTTGTTTGACTAGTAAATGTCAACTCAAGAAATCAACCTAAGTAAAAATATATTCACAACTCTGGTGACCATGTTATGACAAGAATATATTCCATATATCTTTTCCATTCCTATGTTGGCCAAAAGTCTATTTCAATAATGATTTGGTTTTAGCAACAAATAAAATATCCTTTAAATTGAGACAGTAAAAGTATTTCCAAAATTATGTGTTTCCAAGAATATGGAGATTCATATGATATCTCCTACCTATTCTTCAACCCTGATAATTTTACAATTCCTATTTTTAAAACTCCTATGTTTCAACTCCATTTTAAAAGGAATACTAGTGGGGAATATATTACCTCACATATTTCCCTTTATTAAACCATTTTTGAAAACTATTAAGTTATGAGTTGATATATCCCTTAAACAACATCTTGTCATAATTGAGTGTGACCAATTTTACAAAATAGCATTGTTGATTATGGAAAAAGGTGTGTGATTTATTCTTGTGGTTTGAAGTGTGTGGTCTTGTGTGAGATGTGGATATTGTTGTGTTGTTGATATTGTTGTGCTGATGCTATTGCTGTGTTTTTGCTGTTGTGTGTGATTTTCTGGTGAGGATAATTCCTCAGTGGGGTTATTACAAAATTAGGACACCCTTGGCCACCAAATTTGGAGTGTGACTTGAAGAGGAACACATCCTCTACAATTATGCACCCCAAGTTAAACTCCTAAAACTTAGGGAGATGATTTCAATAAAACTCCCTCTTTACCTATTCCTCTATTTTTATGAAAACCAATATACTTTCTTTATCAAAATTCTAGAAAGGGAGATGAAATGATACTTCTCTCCATTTCATATCACTCCCTCCTCTAGTAAACCTACTTGTTGATTTAAAAACAAACCCCTCCCTTCTTTTAAAGAAATGAAGGTCATGAGTTAAAATGATCTTCATAAATAAATTCCCTCCCATTTTCTCTATTTCCTCAAAACAAATGTTTTCTCTATGAAAATAAAACTTATTTGAAGTATCATATTTGTCAAGAAAGCTCCAAAGGTTCTACACACTATTTTACCACTGGTTTTGAATTATTAAAGGGGTACCAAATTATTAATTTCCAAAAATGGTTTATTTAAATCCTATGAACAAAAATGGAGCAAAACATTTTATTTTGTAAAACCAATTTTTGTGTAGCTTCCTTTTCTATATGGGAGGCTGCATAAATTTTCTCTAAATTTTGTAAAATGTTTAAACCCCTCAAATAAATTCTGGAAACCCTACTGGTTTCAAAAAGGAAATAAAGGATTTTTATCCGAGGACCTGTCCGTGAGAGGAAAAAGAGTTAGGGGGCGTTTTGCAAAACCTCAGTTGACCCTCTGTCGCAGCAACGCCGCACGCCACCGACGCTCTGCTCCCTCCACCGTCGACGCCGTGCTCTCCTTGCCTCGCCTGACGCACGCCACGCCCTGGAGGAAGCGATGAAGCGCTGCACGCTGCCTCCTCTGCTCTCCCTTGTCACTTCTCCCCTGCTGCAGCAACGCGGCACGGCACGGACGCCGTGTTGCGCACCCGTCGATGCCGTGCTCTCCTCTTCGTCAACGCCGTGGCTCGTCCCTCCTTGCTGAGAAGGAGATGATAAGAAGCACGCACCCCTCTGCTCCCTCACCCCCTCACTCATTTCCTCCCCTCACTCCCTCCCTCACTTTTGCCTCCACGAAGTGAACCACGGCCGAAGTTGCCGTCGCGCATCGCCGGCCATAGAGAGCTCCCCAATCCAATCCCCGACCACCAGCGGCTTCGCCGTGCCCTACTCCCCCTCTCTGCGCGAGGAATCGAAGAGGGAAGCACGGGATCGCTGTCGCCGTCCCGATTCTCTTCTTCTCCGGCCGCGGACATGCGGGGAAGCTCGCGGTGGGCACAGGCCACCTTTCTCCGCCATTTTTGTGCACACGTGCTCCCCTTGCCATGTTCTCTCTCATAGACATCCCCATTTCTTTTCAGGACGTCGGAGCCGCCGTCGCCATTGTCGCCGCGCTCCGGCAGCGCCGCGTCCGTGCCCTGCTCGTGTCGAGGAAGAAGGAAGCGGCCCGTACCGCTTCGTTCAAGCTCGTGGGCCGCGAGCTGGGTTTCTTCCCGCACGACACGGCCCAGATCCAGCAGATCCAGCCCGATGACTTTTTTTTTTAGGTGGTTTATTCGATTTCTTGCAGATCTGTTTCTGGTCCTCTAGTTTAAATCATTTTAAATTAGTTTAAATGCATTGTTGACCAAACCAAAAATCTTGGAGGTACTCTAGCATGTTTTTAACCAGATCCAAGTGGTAGATCCACTTTTGGACAAATACTTCTGGATAAATAAAATGGAAGGCAAAAACACTAGTTTTCACCAAAAACTCAATAACTATTTTCCTAGGATAGCTAATTTTGCAAACTCAACTGTTTTGAAAAGCCCTAAGTGTTACCTAGCAGTAGCATTTGGCCTCTTATGCAAATGATCTTCCTAAATAAAATGGCATCCACTTTGGTTTGTGACCAGAGGGCTCTTTTAGGATTTTTGTAAATTGTTTGGTGATGATTTTTGGTGTGAATCCACTTGTGTGATCTTCTGTATGATTAGGAGTACCTAATCCTAGCTGGGTGTGATTTTTAGAGCTATAGATTATTTTTGGTGTATTTAACTAGGTGTTATGCTTTTCTGTTATTTAATGTTTATAGTTTTATTTAACTATATAGGGTGTGCTAGTATCTCTTTTGTGTTTTCTAGCATGTATAGGTGTGATACTAATTACTAGGAGTGTGTTAGCTCTGTATTCAAGCACTTTGGAAAAAGTTTAGTATTGCATTTAGTCATCTAGTGTTAATATTACTAGGGTAGCATTTTCCTAGATTTTCCTAGTTAATAGGACTTGCTTTAGTAGAAAATCCTTAGTGTGACGGTTGTTTTAGTTAGTATTGCTAGATCATCAGTAGCATGCCATGTTGCTACTAGTTTGAGAGCATGTTAGAAAAGTTTAGTGTTGCATGTGTTTATCTAGGGTTAAGGTTACTAGGGTAGTATTCCCTAGAATTTCCTAGTATTTAGGATTTGTTGTGGATAAAATCATTTGTGTGCTTGATTTTAGAAAATGTTGTTTGAACATCAGTAGCCTTTCATATCTACTGATATTATAGCATGTCACCTCTGGTTACTTATTATTTTTATCCCTAGCAAAGCTTGATTACTCAGAGCTTCCTAGCATGAGTAGCTCTTGTGTCTAGTTTATGTTTTAGTGATTTTTACAAATAGCCAGAGGATAATTACCCTCTTAATGCCTTGTTATGATAGTGGAACACCCACTGATTCCATTGCATATTGATTTAAGAATGGGTTTCTCAATCCTAAGCATAGATCCAAAAGCCTTTTATCTGCTAGATGTGAGTAGTTGTTTCTCTGTTGAAAATTGAGTGGTTGTGTTGTGGTGAAGTATTTCCTGTTTAGATAAAAGTGCTTGCTGTTCATTTTTGCTTAAGATAGCTTTGTGACCTAGGCACCTAGCATGTATTAGTATAAGGCCCTGGTAAGCTTAGATCCTAGTTTGTTGCTTGAATGATTAGTTGATGCTTGTGGTTGTTATTTGTTTGTGTACCCCTTGTGGTTTTGTTTGGTGTATTGATTGTTGTTTATTTCTCTGTTTGCGACGCTAGATAATAACGCTACCGGAGGGGTATTTGGAGGGAATTGACCGAGGAAGGATGTGATTTTTTTTATTATACTGATCAACAAGGAAAAGTCCAGAGACATTATGCTGAAACCAGGCAAGCTACTTCACTGAGCTTGCATCTATATACATCTATTTTGATTTACCTGTTTTACTATAAGTAGCATAATTGATTTATGTGGTGTTTGCCACGAAAGCTATGATTTTGAAACCCTTTTTCCAAAAAAATTACAAGTATATTATGGAGACACCCGATGTAGAGGTGTCAATGGTATACAACGATTTCAAAAAAAAAAATGAATTTGTTTTACTACAAAAGTCTTCTATGAAAATCTTTTGGTGGGATTACGAACCACCCAAGTTTTGGTTAAAGGTATTTTGCTAAGAAAATTGGAAATGATTGTGAAAACCTTTTCAAAAGTTTATGAAAAACTATTTTGCCACCTTATGTAGGAGTATAAGGTAGTTATCTAAAACTATAGGATGGGAAAAATCAATGTTTCTCAAAACTCCTTTGAGAGTACTTGAATGAAGGTGAAGTACCGAAAGGTCGGTATGAAGGTGAAGAACCTGAGAATGGTGTTGTTTCTGGAAAGAAAAATGCACATTGTGTCCTTGTACTTACATCCCCAGCCGAAAATCTGTGCGACCACATTTACCCACATATGGGCAAGGGCGTAGTCATATAATTTGCTCGTGTTAGTACTGGATGCCTCAACAACGAGGATGACCTCGTTCCATGAGGGGATGGTCTGAGGACCTGCCCCTGACCTGGGTCCTCTTCATTGAAGTTTACCGGAATCCGGTATGAACGTGACGGAGGAAGAGGATTGAAGGGCTCCCTTGGGTCCGCCGGGCAGAACTACGAAGTCCTCACACTTAGTTTCTGAGGATTTAAGTGTCGATGGAACCGGTTTCGTAGCGGTAGGATCCTATACTAGCATGAGCAAAGGACAGGCTATGGCCGGGAACTCAACTTCGCATACCTCTGGTATGGCGGGACGTGGCTGACACGATGAGTGACCGGATGGGTGTGGGAAAAGCGTACTACCTCTGCAGAGGGTAAAACTATTCGAATAGCCGAGTCCTCGGATATGGACAGTTGGGAAGAACTACTAAGGCCATGTGCAAAGTTTTGCAAACTCTGGTTTGTGTTGAGGAAATTGAATTGGAAAGGAATATTTCCCACCTGTACCAATGAGTTGGTACGAGGTGGTGATGGGTTTGGAACCATGATCGGGGTATGGTTGGATACCGGAGGAGTTCCGGAGAAACAGCAAAAATGGTGTTTTCTTAAAGGATAGTTATAAACTTCTTCTTACCTTTTTAAATAAATATATAGAGATGTTTTTTCAATAAAGATATAAAGATGTTTTTCAATAATAAAAGTCTTTGAAATAAAAATAAAACTACAATAGTGCATACTCAAGTTGGGGTAGTTTGCGAGTACAATCAAATGTACTCATATTGGTTTCGTCCCTGGCTATTGTCTTAGCCAGATTCTAGAGAAGAGCAGATTAAGGAAGACGGATTCGATGACGTCAATGCGAACTAGGGCGCTTCCCAGTCAGTTGCTGCCTGTAGGGTTCTGGCAAATGACTTGGGCTCCACGTTGTTTGGTGATTCCGCTGCAAGCACCTGATGAAGCTGATCACTTCCATCAAGTAAGTAAATAAATTCGGTATGTATGGATGTTCTTTGGCTACCAAGTTTAATTGTGCTTCAGCGACGCACGGATCATGGGATCGCTGATATGTAGGCACAAGGGTATTTCGGACAGTTAGTCCGGGGTCCCCACAGACTTGGTATCAGAGCCATCCTGACTGTAACAGACCTTAGTTAGCATGGACGTTAGTTATTAAGGAAAATATTTTGCTAAAAATATATTAATACCAAAGATATATCTTTATCTAGGGAAGTCCAAAAATGACTCCCACTCTTCTCATCTTCTCAAATATTTCCGAGTCTTACCCTTCTATTTTAAGATTTTCCAAGAATTTTTCTACTCTCTTGTACCTGTTCAAAATACTTGACGATGAACCCAAGAGAGACCTAATTAGCTAGCACCTACAAGAAGAAGCATCCATCTTGAATATTCAACATTCGACCTCAAGATGATTGATCTGCAAATACCAAGATCGTCAGTACCAACAAAGCAAGAGACCTTCGAAGACCTCAGCTCAACATCAACAACTCTACTCAAGTTGCAAATTCGACAATCTCAAGTATTCCAGTTGGAACCTAAGGTGCTGAAATTAAGACTTCAGCAGTCATGTTTAACCAAGACCCATAGGATAAGAATGATAGGAACCTTGATGATACTACCTGTCGTCCACAAGTACTAGGCGTCCATTGGTACTAAATGTACCTTGTGTGTTGTTTGTTTGTGAAGTTCTTTGCTTGTGTGTACTCTGCTTGTGTGATGTTTTCTTGTGTGTTTCACAATCACGCCTTGTCGGCAGCACAAACTAATTTCAAAAATTTCTCCTTATAGAAACTCCTTCTTTGCCACCTAACAAGAACCATTTTTGACCTCTTGGCCACAGCTGCACCTTGTTGCAGATGTAAACCCACCTGGGAAAATCTTTCTAAAATGTTTTTCCTCTCATCTAAACCATCTCCCACTAAGAACTGACCGTTCTGTAGGGTACCAAAGACCCCCGATCTATCACCAAATAGCCTGAGATTTTTAGAACCTAACCGGCAAGTCATTCATGCACCATCTGGAGCAAGTGCGTCAAGATCTCGAAGGAAACTGCCACTTTACGCCAACCTCGTGAAGATACGAGCCTCACCTTGCAAGATTAATTGGTGAAATTACAAGGATACCACACTAACTTATCTTACCTAACTTTAGATTAACATCTGACCTAAGTCCTTGATAGTACCAACTAATCATCTAGGACTGCAAACCTTGACAAGAAACGAGGACATAAGGAAACTCATTTCGGATTGGCAACTAGAGAAATTCAAGGAGTGCATAAGAATTTCTACGAAGATTCAAGCTCAGAGACCGCCAGAAGGAGGAACTACGACAAGAAGACATTGAAGAGAGATTCCTTAGGTTGGCAAAGAAGCAATATACCAGACTATCATTGAGTACTTGGAAACTCTTATATCAGAATCTATTTTTCTTAACCTCTCTAGAAATAATGTGATATTCCACTGTTCGTGTTATATAGAAGTAGTTTGGTAACAAGCCTCATGAACTTGTTAGCAATTCACTTTTGTATGCTCGAACAATGGAGTGTCATACACAAATAAACGGAACATCAGATAATTCAGTACATCTCAGCCTTTGGAATATGAAAAGTAGTTTGATGACAAGACTAGCTACCTTGTTAACAAATTCTTCTTGTATGACTAAGGCAATTCGATGTCATAAAAGACACCCACATTCTTATACAACTACCCAATAGAAGGCCTCGCAACATCAAGTTGTTAAGATCTCACATAGCGACCTTACTGAAAGAAGCAACGACCTCGGAAGAGTAGTCAACCCCAAAACCCGTGCCCTCGTACTCCCCTGTACCCCCGGACAAATCTCGAGGACGAGATTTATTTTAAGGGGGGAAGGATTTGTAACATCCCAAATTTATAATAAGAATAAATAAGACCCAAAATTCAGAACCAACAAAAACTTTTTGAATTACTTCACTAATGATTGTGTTTTCCTTTAAATGGTTCTGTTTAACCTTGTGTGACTTGAATGTTTAAGTTGTTTGACTAGTAAATGTCAACTCAAGAAATCAACCTAAGTAAAAATATATTCACAACTCTGGTGACCATGTTATGACAAGAATATATTCCATATATCTTTTCCATTCCTATGTTGGCCAAAAGTCTATTTCAATAATGATTTGGTTTTAGCAACAAATAAAATATCCTTTAAATTGAGACAGTAAAAGTATTTCCAAAATTATGTGTTTCCAAGAATATGGAGATTCATATGATATCTCCTACCTATTCTTCAACCCTGATAATTTTACAATTCCTATTTTTAAAACTCCTATGTTTCAACTCCATTTTAAAAGGAATACTAGTGGGGAATATATTACCTCACATATTTCCCTTTATTAAACCATTTTTGAAAACTATTAAGTTATGAGTTGATATATCCCTTAAACAACATCTTGTCATAATTGAGTGTGACCAATTTTACAAAATAGCATTGTTGATTATGGAAAAAGGTGTGTGATTTATTCTTGTGGTTTGAAGTGTGTGGTCTTGTGTGAGATGTGGATATTGTTGTGTTGTTGATATTGTTGTGCTGATGCTATTGCTGTGTTTTTGCTGTTGTGTGTGATTTTCTGGTGAGGATAATTCCTCAGTGGGGTTATTACAAAATTAGGACACCCTTGGCCACCAAATTTGGAGTGTGACTTGAAGAGGAACACATCCTCTACAATTATGCACCCCAAGTTAAACTCCTAAAACTTAGGGAGATGATTTCAATAAAACTCCCTCTTTACCTATTCCTCTATTTTTATGAAAACCAATATACTTTCTTTATCAAAATTCTAGAAAGGGAGATGAAATGATACTTCTCTCCATTTCATATCACTCCCTCCTCTAGTAAACCTACTTGTTGATTTAAAAACAAACCCCTCCCTTCTTTTAAAGAAATGAAGGTCATGAGTTAAAATGATCTTCATAAATAAATTCCCTCCCATTTTCTCTATTTCCTCAAAACAAATGTTTTCTCTATGAAAATAAAACTTATTTGAAGTATCATATTTGTCAAGAAAGCTCCAAAGGTTCTACACACTATTTTACCACTGGTTTTGAATTATTAAAGGGGTACCAAATTATTAATTTCCAAAAATGGTTTATTTAAATCCTATGAACAAAAATGGAGCAAAACATTTTATTTTGTAAAACCAATTTTTGTGTAGCTTCCTTTTCTATATGGGAGGCTGCATAAATTTTCTCTAAATTTTGTAAAATGTTTAAACCCCTCAAATAAATTCTGGAAACCCTACTGGTTTCAAAAAGGAAATAAAGGATTTTTATCCGAGGACCTGTCCGTGAGAGGAAAAAAGAGTTAGGGGGCGTTTTGCAAAACCTCAGTTGACCCTCTGTCGCAGCAACGCCGCACGCCACCGACGCTCTGCTCCCTCCACCGTCGACGCCGTGCTCTCCTTGCCTCGCCTGACGCACGCCACGCCCTGGAGGAAGCGATGAAGCGCTGCACGCTGCCTCCTCTGCTCTCCCTTGTCACTTCTCCCCTGCTGCAGCAACGCGGCACGGCACGGACGCCGTGTTGCGCACCCGTCGATGCCGTGCTCTCCTCTTCGTCAACGCCGTGGCTCGTCCCTCCTTGCTGAGAAGGAGATGATAAGAAGCACGCACCCCTCTGCTCCCTCACCCCCTCACTCATTTCCTCCCCTCACTCCCTCCTTCACTTTTGCCTCCACGAAGTGAACCACGGCCGAAGTTGCCGTCGCGCATCGCCGGCCATAGAGAGCTCCCCAATCCAATCCCCGACCACCAGCGGCTTCGCCGTGCCCTACTCCCCCTCTCTGCGCGAGGAATCGAAGAGGGAAGCATGGGATCGCTGTCGCCGTCCCGATTCTCTTCTTCTCCGGCCGCGGACATGCGGGGAAGCTCGCGGTGGGCACAGGCCACCTTTCTCCGCCATTTTTGTGCACACGTGCTCCCCTTGCCATGTTCTCTCTCATAGACATCCCCATTTCTTTTCAGGACGTCGGAGCCGCCGTCGCCATTGTCGCCGCGCTCCGGCAGCGCCGCGTCCGTGCCCTGCTCGTGTCGAGGAAGAAGGAAGCGGCCCGTACCGCTTCGTTCAAGCTCGTGGGCCGCGAGCTGGGTTTCTTCCCGCACGACACGGCCCAGATCCAGCAGATCCAGCCCGATGACTTTTTTTTTAGGTGGTTTATTCGATTTCTTGCAGATCTGTTTCTGGTCCTCTAGTTTAAATCATTTTAAATTAGTTTAAATGCATTGTTGACCAAACCAAAAATCTTGGAGGTACTCTAGCATGTTTTTAACCAGATCCAAGTGGTAGATCCACTTTTGGACAAATACTTCTGGATAAATAAAATGGAAGGCAAAAACACTAGTTTTCACCAAAAACTCAATAACTATTTTCCTAGGATAGCTAATTTTGCAAACTCAACTGTTTTGAAAAGCCCTAAGTGTTACCTAGCAGTAGCATTTGGCCTCTTATGCAAATGATCTTCCTAAATAAAATGGCATCCACTTTGGTTTGTGACCAGAGGGCTCTTTTAGGATTTTTGTAAATTGTTTGGTGATGATTTTTGGTGTGAATCCACTTGTGTGATCTTCTGTATGATTAGGAGTACCTAATCCTAGCTGGGTGTGATTTTTAGAGCTATAGATTATTTTTGGTGTATTTAACTAGGTGTTATGCTTTTCTGTTATTTAATGTTTATAGTTTTATTTAACTATATAGGGTGTGCTAGTATCTCTTTTGTGTTTTCTAGCATGTATAGGTGTGATACTAATTACTAGGAGTGTGTTAGCTCTGTATTCAAGCACTTTGGAAAAAGTTTAGTATTGCATTTAGTCATCTAGTGTTAATATTACTAGGGTAGCATTTTCCTAGATTTTCCTAGTTAATAGGACTTGCTTTAGTAGAAAATCCTTAGTGTGACGGTTGTTTTAGTTAGTATTGCTAGATCATCAGTAGCATGCCATGTTGCTACTGGTTTGATAGCATGTTAGAAAAGTTTAGTGTTGCATGTGTTTATCTAGGGTTAAGGTTACTAGGGTAGTATTCCCTAGAATTTCCTAGTATTTAGGATTTGTTGTGGATAAAATCATTTGTGTGCTTGATTTTAGAAAATGTTGTTTGAACATCAGTAGCCTTTCATATCTACTGATATTATAGCATGTCACCTCAGGTTACTTATTATTTTTATCCCTAGCAAAGCTTGATTAGTTAGGTTTGTGGGTAGGATTACTCAGAGCTTCCTAGCATGAGTAGCTCTTGTGTCTAGTTTATGTTTTAGTGATTTTTACAAATAGCCAGAGGATAATTACCCTCTTAATGCCTTGTTATGATAGTGGAACACCCACTGATTCCATTGCATATTGATTTAAGAATGGGTTTCTCAATCCTAAGCATAGATCCAAAAGCCTTTTATCTGCTAGATGTGAGTAGTTGTTTCTGTGTTGAAAATTGAGTGGTTGTGTTGTGGTGAAGTATTTCCTGTTTAGATAAAAGTGCTTGCTGTTCATTTTTGCTTAAGATAGCTTTGTGACCTAGGCACCTAGCATGTATTAGTATAAGGCCCTGGTAAGCTTAGATCCTAGTTTGTTGCTTGAATGATTAGTTGATGCTTGTGGTTGTTATTTGTTTGTGTACCCCTTGTGGTTTTGTTTGGTGTATTGATTGTTGTTTATTTCTCTGTTTGCGACGCTAGATAATAACGCTACCGGAGGGGTATTTGGAGGGAATTGACCGAGGAAGGATGTGATTTTTTTTATTATACTGATCAACAAGGAAAAGTCCAGAGACATTATGCTGAAACCAGGCAAGCTACTTCACTGAGCTTGCATCTATATACATCTATTTTGATTTACCTGTTTTACTATAAGTAGCATAATTGATTTATGTGGTGTTTGCCACGAAAGCTATGATTTTGAAAACCCTTTTTCCAAAAAAATTACAAGTATATTATGGAGACACCCGATGTAGAGGTGTCAATGGTATACAACGATTTCAAAAAAAAAAATGAATTTGTTTTACTACAAAAGTCTTCTATGAAAATCTTTTGGTGGGATTACGAACCACCCAAGTTTTGGTTAAAGGTATTTTGCTAAGAAAATTGGAAATGATTGTGAAAACCTTTTCAAAAGTTTATGAAAAACTATTTTGCCACCTTATGTAGGAGTATAAGGTAGTTATCTAAAACTATAGGATGGGAAAAATCAATGTTTCTCAAAACTCCTTTGAGAGTACTTGAATGAAGGTGAAGTACCGAAAGGTCGGTATGAAGGTGAAGAACCTGAGAATGGTGTTGTTTCTGGAAAGAAAAATGCACATTGTGTCCTTGTACTTACATCCCCAGCCGAAAATCTGTGCGACCACATTTACCCACATATGGGCAAGGGCGTAGTCATATAATTTGCTCGTGTTAGTACTGGATGCCTCAACAACGAGGATGACCTCGTTCCATGAGGGGATGGTCTGAGGACCTGCCCCTGACCTGGGTCCTCTTCATTGAAGTTTACCGGAATCCGGTATGAACGTGACGGAGGAAGAGGATTGAAGGGCTCCCTTGGGTCCGCCGGGCAGAACTACGAAGTCCTCACACTTAGTTTCTGAGGATTTAAGTGTCGATGGAACCGGTTTCGTAGCGGTAGGATCCTATACTAGCATGAGCAAAGGACAGGCTATGGCCGGGAACTCAACTTCGCATACCTCTGGTATGGCGGGACGTGGCTGACACGATGAGTGACCGGATGGGTGTGGGAAAAGCGTACTACCTCTGCAGAGGGTAAAACTATTCGAATAGCCGAGTCCTCGGATATGGACAGTTGGGAAGAACTACTAAGGCCATGTGCAAAGTTTTGCAAACTCTGGTTTGTGTTGAGGAAATTGAATTGGAAAGGAATATTTCCCACCTGTACCAATGAGTTGGTACGAGGTGGTGATGGGTTTGGAACCATGATCGGGGTATGGTTGGATACCGGAGGAGTTCCGGAGAAACAGCAAAAATGGTGTTTTCTTAAAGGATAGTTATAAACTTCTTCTTACCTTTTTAAATAAATATATAGAGATGTTTTTTCAATAAAGATATAAAGATGTTTTTCAATAATAAAAGTCTTTGAAATAAAAATAAAACTACAATAGTGCATACTCAAGTTGGGGTAGTTTGCGAGTACAATCAAATGTACTCATATTGGTTTCGTCCCTGGCTATTGTCTTAGCCAGATTCTAGAGAAGAGCAGATTAAGGAAGACGGATTCGATGACGTCAATGCGAACTAGGGCGCTTCCCAGTCAGTTGCTGCCTGTAGGGTTCTGGCAAATGACTTGGGCTCCACGTTGTTTGGTGATTCCGCTGCAAGCACCTGATGAAGCTGATCACTTCCATCAAGTAAGTAAATAAATTCGGTATGTATGGATGTTCTTTGGCTACCAAGTTTAATTGTGCTTCAGCGACGCACGGATCATGGGATCGCTGATATGTAGGCACAAGGGTATTTCGGACAGTTAGTCCGGGGTCCCCACACTTACTGAGTCAGAACAATTCGCAATGCCAACCTCACTCAGAAGGCTCTTCGCAACAATCTTGGTATTTTGTGAGCCTGGAGATGTGCGTGGTATTTGGGACCGACACCATGACGCCATGTCAGACGACTACCTGCGAAAACATACGTGTCCAAAAGCGGTGGAGCAAATGGTGTTGCTTGATATAAGGGGCATGCTACAATCCATGGGCAAAGACATAAAGTCATTCCCTCTTCCGAATATTGACGAGATGTATGACAACACTGGAGGCATGGCTAGGGAGGTAATCGAGGAAACCAACATCAAGGTTGACGAGGAAGACGCTTCTCTGGCAGCCTTACTAAACCCCGAGCAGAGAATTGCCTACGATGAGATACTAGAGGCAGTTGATGGAGACGATGTGGGCATATTCTTTGTTGATGGTCCAGGAGGCAATGGGAAAACATACCTTTACAGGGCACTGCTCGCTACGGTTCGTGGATAGGGAAATATTGCGGTGGCCACAGCGACGTCCGGTGTCGCTGCTTCAATCATGCCTGGAGGCAGGACAGCCCACTCGAGGTTCAAGATCCCACTAAACCTTGAAGAAGGGGCATCATGCAGCTTCGCTAAGCAGAGTGGGACAGCCAAGCTCCTGAGGATGGCTAAATTCATACTATGGGACGAAGCCACCATGACGAAACGGCATGCAGTTGAAGCACTGGACAGAAGCATGCGCGATATCATGGGCCGACAGGACCGATCTTTTGGGGGCAAGACTGTCGTGTTCGGTGGGGACTTCAGGCATGTGCTTCCGGTAGCTACAGTCCGGTAGTGAGGAAAGGGTCACGGAATCAGATAATTGACGCGAGTCTGCGAAGTTCGAACCTATGGAAAGGCATGCGCCAACTAAGGCTCGTAAAGAACATGAGGGCGCAAAACGACCGGTGGTTCGCAGATTACTTGCTGAAAGGGCATGGCGCCCCCATGTGTGGTTTTGGTAATTAATGACAATCCCTATGGACTAATGGTTGCATTGAGTTATACTTGTAGTGTTTGTCCATAAGCAATGCTTGAACTCCATATGTTGGATTCAAGGATGATGCCATGAATATATTGATATAATGAAGCATTTGGCATCAAGATCATCGAGGTATATGGATATATATTTGATATGATCAAGAAGGAAGAGTATGTGATGACCAAGTTGTTATTCGAGGAGTTATCCGATGATTGGTCATATGTGAGTTGAGCATATTGCAAGTATGTCTTGAAGAAAAGGATTATGTGATCATTCATGGTTATCTTCAAGACATCATCTATTCATAAGAGAAGAAAAGATATAAGGTTGATCAAGATATTGTTCAACACACAAAGCTACAAGATGTACCAAGTGGGATCATGTATCTCTTGGAATGGTAAGCAATTGTCCATATAGCTTTGTGAACTAACCCATGATATGTGTGTAGCATTTCTATGTGTGGTTAGGTATCTTTCTATGGGCTTGCATCAAATGAAGATTTCATATAGCCCATGATCGATGACGTCAAGTGGTGATCGTCATCAATGTTGAGAAGCGCAAGTTCAAGAGGAGCATCTCGAAGAAATCCTTGGCTTGAAGCTTGCCACCCATTTAGAGATAATGTTCATGTAAAGATGTGCCTAAGAGAGGCTCTCCGATAGTGGAGTATGGGGGAGCAATGTTTGAGTCTTCACCAAGCGAAGCGCAATCAAGAAAGGTGATCCACTTGAAGAGATCAAGATCGACATCATCTAGCTCAAGTGGAATGCGCAAGGCAAAGGTATGATGTTGATAGGGTTTCTATTTTACCGGGCTCTTGGTGCTAGTTGTGAGACCGGGTTATAGGATAGATACCATACTATCAAGAGGGGCTCTCATTGAGCTTTAGCGTATCAGTTGGTGAGAGCTCAAACCTTTGCATAGTTGCCTTCATCATCTTTCTTGATTCTTATTTGGATTTTCTCTGTGTAGGTTTTTGGTGCTTGTTGTGATCTTCATGACAAACCCAAATTCCCCGAAAACGGATTTCGTATGGAAAACTTGTTGCGTTTTCGGGTTGGAAATATTATCGGTTTATCCGTGAGGAAAGTTCCACACCTTCCCATGTGTGTCAACTTAACTCTTTTATAGTTCTTAATATTTCCAACAAAATTGGTTTCACCTGTTTTGGAGTTCGAACGAGAAAGTCATTGCACTTCAGGTTTTACTGTTTCTGTCTGTTTTGCTCAGGCAGGGGAATCGGATTATCCGGTCCCAGCTGAATCGGATTATCCGATTCTCAAGTTTGCACGAAATCGGCTAAGGACCTTAAAGCAACCAGTTTTCTGGCATACTGAAGTTTTCCGGAATATCCGATTTTGGTTGATTCGGATTATCCGATCGTCAAGGATTGCTCGAATTCTGCTAAGGACTACAAGCAACCAAGTACTGAAGTTTTCCAGAATATCCGAAACGGTCTGAATCGGACTATCCGACAATGTCGGATTATCCGGTACTCACTTGTGTCGGAATATCCGATTCTCAAGGTTTGCTCGAATTCGGCTAAGGACTTTAAAAGCAACCAGCTGTGTGGCGCACTGAAGTTTTTCGGAATATCCGATATAGGTCGAACCAGATTATCCGACATGATCGGAATATCCGGTGCTGGCTTATGTCGGAATATCCGACTCCCCTGTCTGCAACGACTCTTTTTCTGGCCAGCCCACCCCTGCAGCTCATGTTTCCCACCATTGGTGACCTTATTTGAGCTTGCTATCTCTCTATTCTTCCATGATTCTTGCCTCTAATTAGAGGGAAAAGAGAGAGGAGATCTAGATCTACCATTCCACCAATCAATCTCTCCTCTAAGTGAGGGGAAGCTTTTAGGATCTAGATCTTGGAGGGATTTGGTGTTCCTCTTTGTTCTTCCTCTCTTCTCCCCCCCAATAGCATTAGTTGCTTTGATGGGATTTGAGAGTGAAGGATTTTGAGCACTTCTTGTGTTCTTGCCCATTGCATCGGTTGCATCGGTTTGAATTATCCACGGTGATACGTGGAAATCGAAGTTGAGAAGCTTGTTACTCTTGGGTACTTGGGGTGCCCTAGAGCTTGTCCTCTTGGGTACTTGGAGTGCCCTAGACGGTCCTTGTTGATCTCGGAGTTTTGGTGGCTCGCGGGATAGTTGGGAGCCTCCAATTAAGTTGTGTAGACGCGCCCCAACCTTGTGATTCTTGTGGCTTTGGGAGCCGTGGGAATTCGGTGAGAGCTTCCAATTAAGTTGTGGAGTGTGCCTCATCCTTGTACAGGTTCGGTGACCACCCTCAAGTGTCCCATAGTGGTTCGTGGTTCTCTACATTGGTAGAGGCACGAAGGAGATTACGGTGTGCCATTTGACGACTATTCGGGGATCACTTTGTGACTCCGCACCGCTCCAACGGAGACGTAGCTTCCATTGGGAAGTGAACTTCGGGATAAATCATCGTCTCCAAGTGCCTCGGTATTTCTATACCCGAGCTTTTTTCTTATGCAATTTACTCTGTGATAGCCATCGAGCTTGAAGTTATATATCTTGCTATCACATAGTTGTATATCCTGTTTAGCATAAGTTGTTGGTGCACATAGGTAAACCTATCTTGTTTAGGTTTTGTGCTTGATAAATTAAACGCTAGTTTTATTCCACATTTATTCAAGCCTAAACCGTAAAGAATTTTAAATCGCCTATTCACCCCCCCCCCCCCCCCCCCCTCTAGGCGACATCCGTGTCCTTTCACCTGCTGAGGATAGGTAACGGCACCAAGGAAGCTGACGAGGAAGGAAACATCTAGCTTCCAGAAGATATATGTTTGTCGTCTACGAGCGACGCGGCTGACATAGAGAAGCTGATCGACCATGTGTTTCCTGCCCTTGATGAAAACATGGACAATCCAGATTACATGACTTCTTGAGCAATCCTCTCCACAAAGAACGACAACGTCGATGGAATAAACATGCGCATGATTGAGCGTTTTCAGGGAGAGGAAATGATCTACCATAGCTTCGATAGTGCAGAGCATTATCCACATGGCTACTATGCTGAAGAGTTTCTTAACTCACTGACTCCCAATGGGATGCCCCCGCACGCGCTTAAACTAAAGATAAACTGCCCTGTTATACTACTGAGGAACATTGACCCAACTAATGGGTTGTGCAACGGCACAAGGCTTGTGATTCGTGGGTTCCAGAGGAACGCAATCGATGCGGAGATCGTGGTGGGACAGCACGTTGGGCAGAGGGTGTTTCTCCCTCGGATACCTCTATGTCCATCCGATAGTGACATGTTCCCCTTCAGATTCAAGAGGAAGTAGTTTCCGATCAGGCTTAGCTTTGCCATGACGATCAACAAGGCGCAAGGGCAGACCATCCCAATTGTAGGCGTGTACCTGCCGGAGCCGGTATTCTCTCATGGTCAGCTGTACGTCGCGTTGTCCAGAGCCACCGGGAAAATAAACATCAAGATCCTTGCCAGCAAGGTCAAAGGAAAGGAAGAGACCAAGAATTCAAAGAAGAGAAAAAGGACCGAGTCCTTAGTAACGACCACGATGAACATAGTTTACAAGGAAGTTCTTAGCACTTAGAACACGCTGGACCAGATTAGAGAAAATTGCTTGATGATTATTATATCTTTCAAAATGTAATGGATGCAAACATATTTGAATTTTTTATTATATGAATATCTATCTGCATTTTGAGTTTACACCTGAGATGTTTGCAGCAACAATAAGCAAAACAATACTAATATAAACTGCAGGCCTTGCAAGTAGTTCAATAGAAATAAAGGAAAACAATAAGTTGCACGGCGTCTTACATTGTAATCTGGACCACTGAACTTGCTCTCCAACCTGCAGTCCCATAAGAAAATTACTTAGTGCAGGTTTAGTGCAATACCTAATAAACTGAAGTAGACAGTGTCCCAATCAAATCAAGAGATGATAGCTCGGAGGAACAAGCCTCTAAATTAAGGTGGTTTAGTGCAGGTTCATATTTAGTCAATAGATATAATAAATAAATTAGATTAAGCTTCTTAATGCTTATTTTACCAGATATGCTACAAAAATAATGCTTATGTTACCCGGTTATGCTACAGGTTCCACAGTACAGCCAAAAACGTTATGAGAATGGCATTGTAATATCAGCTGATTATTTTTTATCTTGCGATGCTAAAAGTTGTGCAAACATATATCGATATATCAGAGAGACCATCATTCTCGTCATAAATAACTCTATTCAGGTTTGGTAAATGTACAGTCAACCTTTCAACAAATGGCTCTCGAACATGAATGTCATATGCAAACGTACGCCAACAGGATTCACATGTCGATAAATACCTGCAAAGCACATTACCGCAAGCATATACCGTAAACATGCATGTGTAGCAAGTATAATGCACGAAAACTGGACATGAAGAAACACTGGAGTTTATTAATAACAGCTAGTGAATATACCTGCACTTAGCATATTCATCTATTTCATTCCTTCCTTCTGAATGTGATCCTGAAACCTCATACATCGAATGTAGACGGGCCCGAGACATGTCAGGCCCCTTTGCAAGGTATTTAAATAAGTACTTAAGAAGATTAGTCTTATTACACCACTCAACATTAATATGAGCTTGAAATTTTTTAAGCAATTCCATATTGTATGGCACTATCCACCTATTGTCCAAACGATGCCCATTTTTTACGACGTAACGCTGATTGTCAGGGCGACGATAAATTGGGAAACCCATACTGTCAATCATAGTCTCTTCACTGAATTCCTTTGGATAGTGTTTAGAACAAACACCGTCTTTCATACATGGTGAGTGGGGGTTGTACGCACCACAGGGGCCATGCACCATAAACTCCTCCACAAGCGCATAGCCAAGCACATCTTCCCGATAATCCGGTATCTCAGCAGAGATGTAAGAGTTTATAGTAGACGGCGTAGGATCCTGGGTATCAGCCTGAAGCCACACAATCGAGTGTATATGAGGAAGACCTCTTTTCTGAAATTCGACAACATATAAATCTGCAAATACAGAAAATAGCATAGTAAATAAGACACCTGCATAGTAAATAAGTCCACACTTGAAACAACAGAAATGAACAATCCAAACATATTTACATACAAAAACAGATAGGATAAGAGGAGACGTACATGCGTCAACAGGACCGAAAGTCTTTCCTTTTTTAACTCTACTTCTAAATTGATTAATTTTCATCTTGAAAACACGTGTCACAATATCGGGCCTGTCAGCAGGTGTTTGTCCAGGCTCAAAGACTAATGCTTCCGAAATCTCATCCCATTTTGGATTGCAAGTAAATGTGATAAATAAATCGGGAGCTCCATAGACACGACAAAGTGCCATTCCATCCTGGTAGTTTTGAATCATATATCGAGGCCCCCCAGTATAGCTAGAGTGCAAAATATATTGAACCCCAACATTCTTTCCAGTCGATGTACCTTCACCGAGAGCATCAGATAAACCTTGATATGTTTCAGAACGCAAAGTATCTTGATTCCAAAAGTTATAATTCAATCTGTTTGACTCAACACAAGAATAGGAGTCCACCATTATCTGATTAGACAGCCGACCACAGCAAGTAAATGGGTTTGGCTCCCCTCTTCGATAATGGAACCTGTAACAATAGTATTCGAGCATAGAAACATCTTGTCTCCCACTAACAGGCACACCATTAACAGACTGGTATTTAATACCCAAATGGTAGCCCGGAGAACCATAGGGAAATAAAAGGGGGTACTGTAAAGCCATAAGGGAAGGATTGAGAGGAGAGACACGTTGGAAAAACCCTGCTTCTTTCTGCACAATGACGCCAAATCTACTTGCCTCCACAGAGAAATCATTAACAACCAAAGCAGCTAATTCAGGCGCAGCAGGAAGAGAGTAACGATTTCCATGGTCAGCTCCTTCATGGCCGAATAACAGAATAGCAACATCTGGACAGTCTGGCGAAAAAAGTCTTCTTTCAGCCATACGGAATGTTTGCACAAGAGGGTTACATTCATTCAGCATGATTCGCAGCGAGTCAACTGTTGCACGGTCAGGTTCCTCTCTATATAGACGCTGCCGACGGACAGGGCGGCTAGAACTTTCTTCCATATGATCAGCATGATGTGAATCTCTTGCACGACGACGACCATGAAATGGAGAAAGCACACGATCAGCCAACAGAGTAGGATCATTCCCATCAGCTTGATCAGTATGGAATATACCCAACCTATGGTCCAATTCATTAGTGGTGTCAAAAATATAGAGTTGAGCAAATTTAGGATCTGGATTGTCAGGTGATGGAAGCAAAGATCCAATTTGATGGCAGACCACTCCACATATCTTGAAAACATACGGACCACTGCCGATATTAACGGTGCCGTCAACATGAACGCCAAGAGACGTGAAAGCAAACATGGAGTTGTATTCACGAATCAAACGCAAGAAGCGTTTAGATTGAGGACCACCATCAAACTTAAGTAATTCTGACAATGGTGACGGCCAATCAGGATATATGGGTAGCGACACTTTCCCGCATCGACAGCAACCAGTATATACAGGACATCTTTTTTCATAGCTTGCTCGCTTGCAACGTTCTCGAAACCAAAAACAGGCGCTGCAATACACACATACATGATGTGGACCACCAAAATACGAACGACCAGGCCAGGCACCTAGAAAGCAAAATAAAAAAATAAGTACCAACCATAAATCGACCATGGAAAACATAAATGGAAATAGTTCTACTATCAAAGGCAAGAAATTAGATAGAAATTTACGTTTGAGCACACTGATGAGGTCCTTTGGTAAAGGCAAATCGACACAGGTAGGCTTGCGGCCTGCATGAAGGAAAGCCCGATGCCGACGAATAGCCATACGCATCCGTCGGTTGGAATAAGCCGTACATCTAGGCAAATGAGGAGTAGCAGGAACTGAAAGAAAAGAGTAATAAACAACATCATTCATATTTGGTGTCAAAGGAATTTTGAAACAAAACGCATAAAAAAGAAAATCGATAGAGGAAACAATAAGATAGACGACATACCTTTTGACAGGTAATCCAAAGGATTAGCACCTGGAGGCAAAGGCGGAATAGGAATAGACGCATCAGCAGAAAACATATCATCAGATTGTAAAATATGATCTGGGTCATTTTGAAGCTGGAAATCGCAAGGAGCAGACGATGGGGCGGCGCCATCAGAAGCAGCCGGATCAAAACAACTGAACGTAGGAATCTGGACCTCTGACGAAGAAGCCCAAGTAGCAGCACCAGGTTGATCCGGCGTATACGAAGCATCCATAGTGGGCCGATGAGCAGAATCAGCATTGACATCATTGTATGGATTCCCTGAGGATGCTGTAGCAATAAATGACCCAGGAATATGTACATGAATAACCAAATTACACAGCCTTTGAACCGCAGTAAAACAATAGAAAAAATAATAACATATATACCATCTGGAGACATAAATTGAATTTACTCTAAAAAAGAGAACCCACAAGTTTCAGACAGATAGAGAGTGCAGTCGGAAGTATAAACAGTGCATCAACCACAATGCACAGGGAGATCAATAGCACCAATTGCTGCATACTAATAAGCAAATAATCTAACACTCTTGGCCCTATGAAAGAGCACATATAAACTTATAAATGTAAATACAGGAAGGCCTGCATAACAACCTAAGACAACAGATCCTAAACAAAATGGCACCATCATATGACCACACAGGAACAGTTGGACACGTGAGGAGAACAAACAAATTAATTAAGATAAAACAATGCGACCTCAATGTCTACAAAACGGGGACAGAGCTTATTAGTAATTTCTATTTTGGGTATGTCAGCTTGAAAGTTGCAAGAAGCACTCTGTAATATAACCTCATTTGATATACATGACCTATGGGATAGGTTATTTTTTGTAGATAAAACCGTCTTAATAAGCTACTGTTGCAGTAACCCTTAACACTTTCTATCCATCGAATAAATCACCAGCATCTGTATGCTCAAATGTACTATACATTTATTTTTTTGTAGATGAAACCGATTTAGTAAGCTAATGCTGCAATAACCATCAGTACATTTTTTATGTTAACCCAATAGATTACCAGTACCTATATACTGAGTTGTACTATAAATATGAACCAGGAAGCAGACCTTCACGGACTGGACGTTTGCCGAGACGAATCTTTCTCCTGCGCTCATCATCCTGACTTGAGACAACAGCAGGAACAGGACGCGCTGAAGAAGCAGACAATGCAGAAGCATTCCCTATAGAAGGACATTCAGGAACAGGACGCGCTGAAGAAGCAGACAATGCAGAAGCATTCCCAATAGATGGACATTCCCGCACCAACGAAGGAACAACAGGCGTGCGGACAGAAGCGAAGCCAGTAGGCGACAAAACAGTCGGAGCGAATGAACCCTGCGGTATACTGGGAACCACAGAAGGAGAAACATCCAAAGCAGAAGGCATACCATCTAAACCATCCATCGCGCGGCTCTGACGCCGCGTCGGGGGAACAACAACATCAGGAGACAGATGTTCTGAAGCCCGGCGCGTGAGAGCAGACGCACGACCACCACGACCACCACGTCCAACGGGAACCGGAACAGGCTGCTGAGAACGAAGCGGAACAGCATGAACGGACCGTTGGGAGGCCCGGCGCGCGGCAGCAGAAGCACGTCCACCACGTCCTACAGAAGCTGAAGCGAGCCGCTCTGACCCAGAAGGCACCGGACGAACAGGCTGGTCAACAGGATACACAGGCACATGAAGCGCAGCGTCAACAGAACGCCGCCGACGCCGAGACGGACACGCAGACACATCAGGCGACCACTCGTCAGGACGACGCCGACGACAACCAGAAATCCCAGGGGCATCAACAGCAACACCTAAACCATCCAAACTGGAAGCAGGCAGGTGAACAATAGGAACATCAGATGGAAGAGAAGCCTGAGTAGCAACAGGAGGACGGCGGCGACGTGAGCGTCCAGAGGATCCCGCCGACGAAGATATGCCAGGCAGGCCATGGCGACGGGAGGATGAAGAAGGAAAAGGAGTAGAAGGAGAAGAAGCATGGGCCGACGTCATGTCGGGGGTATGCAGCTCCCTCCGGTGCCGGCGCCGGCGCCGGCGGCCGTGGCGTGGCTCTGATGCCGCGGATCAACTCAGCAGCGTATGGCACATGGAGAGGTTCTGGTGAGGGGGATGAGAGCTGGAGCGGCGGCGGCCGCGGTTGAGAGCTGGAGCGGCGGCGTGGTTTCGGCTAAATGGATCGAGATGGAGGGGAATGAATGAATGGTGGGCGGCGGCGTGGGAATCGAGCAGTAGATGCGTGTGATTCCTTCGGGTCTTCCGGAGGAGATTTGGACGGTGAAGGCTTATGCGGTGGCACCGCTAGGAAACGCAAGACCCCCGAGGCGTCCGATGGAGCACGGACGGAGGGTGCACGGTAGGCACTGTAGCTATGTAAACGGAAAGGTCACAGAGCGTACGGAGGGTGCATCACAGACGAACGCGAGACGGGCAATCACTGTAGCTTTCGGAATTCGGAAGCTACAGTGTGACCCGAGCGCGGAGGGGCCGGCGATGTGCACGTCCTTAATATATTTAGGGACAATACAAATGGAACTAGCAGCTTCCTAACGGTGATAAACTGCATCGGAAGTACATTATGACAAGCTGTGAAGGCAGCAACCAATGTCATTCCTCACAGGTAAGATTTCAAATGATCTGTATACCTATTCATAGTAGGTAGACGGACGAATGGAAGGTTCAACCTGACATAAGAATATTGACTTCCCATTATTTTTCAAATAGCTTTTGGAATCACCACATCTTGATTTTCTCATTCACTCCACTGGACGTGTGATGCAAGGTTCCTCCTGCACCCTCCTGCACCTAACCACACCTGACAGTCTGACGCTGCAAAGAAGACTGAAACAACAAGCTAATATAGTTTAATTCTTTGTCATAGCCTCATGGCACATCTCAATTGAGGCATGAGCATCGTAAATACAAAAACAGACTACAGACATTTGGGGGGAATTCATGCTTACTTCAATAGCACGGGGTTGATGGATCATTGACCAAATCCAACCTTGAAGGCGCTGAGATGTTAGTTGTCGTGGCCGTGAAAGAAGCTTAATTAGCTCGTGTACCCAGCACTTCCCCGAACGCACGTGCGAGTGCGGTGCAGTGCTAGCTAGCGACGGCCCTGCCTTGCCGGCTTCCGGACGGCGACGAGCCAACGATGATAAGGATTCAACGATGAGACGGTGCTGCAACACGGAGATGAACTCCTCCGCCGGCCTGTCCATCTACTACTCCAAGACCGCTCCCTCTCCGTGCGCGCCGCCGTTCACCACAAGCGACATGGAGCAGTCAACGGCAATGGACGCTGGTCTGGCGCCCTCCTCGAGACGCCTCTTGTGCTGCCTATTCTTGAGCATCCTCGCGCCATCGTCGCCGGCTGATGCCGCCGCGGAACCCCCCACGCCAGCAGTGGCGGAGCCAGGAATTGAGACGAGGGGGGGCGAACAGTAAAAGGTGTGACACCGGCGATTTTTTTTTTTGACAATACATGTAATCCCCAATTGTATGGAAGGAACAATGTAAATAAGTCGAAGCCTCACAATATTAAACCTCACAAAATTTAGGCAAAAGCAAGTATATTCAACGCGACTAGTACATGTACTAGTTGACGGCTGAAATTCCCGAAATTGACTAGTACATGTACTAGTTGCGGTCTGTTGAGAGGTTGTATACATACTAACATGGACTCATGTCACTTGAGTTGAACAATTGGCAGCCACCATATGATATCCCAATATGTAAGAGACACCTACAACATATAAAAAAATTGTGAGCACATGTATCATACAATTATTAGCTTTTCATAGGATAGTGTCATACCATTAAGTTGTAATTGTGCTAGCAAGATGGAACTTCCGAGGTAGATGACCTCGACGATTCCCTAAGGCATGAAAACGTAGCATAATCTTCTTGTCATCAATTTTTTGAAATATTTCTTTCTCAGAATAGCAAATCATCAAATCACCGAACCAATCATCACCAATCTTGTTTCGAAGATCTGTCTTTACAATCTTCATGGAAGAGAAAAACCTCTCAACTGATGCCGTTGCAACCGGCAATGTCAAAGCAAGTGTGATGAGCCGGTAGACCAATGGAAAAATCAAATGTAGTCTAGTTTGAACCAACTTGAGAGAAAGATCACCCAGAGTATCACATGATAAGAAATCAGGACTACTCTTCATCATATCAATATATATGTTGAGTTGGTCAACCAAGACATAGCAATCATGTGAAGAGAAATCCACAGAGTAAATATTGGCAAGTTCAATTAGCTTCTCGTGATCAAAGTTGCTAAATGAGTCTCTAGGATCAAGACATGCAGTGCAGATCAATAGGCGTGTAGATGTTTCAGAAAACCTATTATTCATCTCAACCATGTTTCTATCAAGCACCTCGTTAAAGATTTCTATTTTGTAATAATGGAGGCAAGTAACCACCTTGCGTGAGATCCTTGGATAACCCCTAGCTGGAATGTTGTCAGTCATGTTGGGCACTATAATATTTCTTCCATCACAAAACTTAGTAGCAGCCAACAAGAGAGGCTCCCATCCATGATCTCTCAGATTTTGCAATAACCTTTTCACTGATACAATCATATGCATAGCACAAACTATGTTTTAATCTTTTGCTTGCAATGCGTGTGACAACTCATTTGTTATACCAAGCACTCGAACCATCAAATGCAAGATTATAACATATTCAAAAGTTTCCATGTAGGACATATAACCAGAAGCCAAACCTCTTTCTTCGGGATCTCCTCCATCAAGAGAAATACCATGTAGCACTCCAATCACAGAATCCCACATATGATGCATCCGAATTAGTGTTCTGTGGTGTGACCCCCAACGGGTATCACCGGGTCTTGCCAAACTTGTCTCTTGATGTTGGCCTCTTCCCGACGAGATTTCCCCACTCTCTAGTTGTGCTACCATATAGTCATGATGCTTCTGCAACAATGCATCTTTCCTCTTACAAGAGGCACTCGCCTACAAAATAATGGTGCATTTAGAATTGTATACATAGAGTTGAATACACATCTTTGCAATATCTACAAGAAGAACTAACCATGTTAACAATCTTGTTTACGTGACCAAAGAAATGACCAACACCTAGAACTCCTTTCACAACAGCAACAACCACCAATTGAAGTTGGTGGGCAAAACAATGGACATAAAAAGCATGAGGATTGTCGGCCAACACCAATGTTTTTAAACCATGTAGCTCACCACGCATATTTGAGGCACCATCATATCCTTGCCCTCTCAATCTAGACATGGACAAATTATATTTAACAAACATTGCATCCAAGGCTGTTTTTAAAGAAGCCGATCTAGTATCAACAACATGCTCAACACCAAGAAATCTTTCCACAACCTCTCCTTTTTTATTCACGAACCTACAAGCAAGAACATAATATTAGAATAGTCATGTGAGTTATGGGATTCCAACAAATGAGTTCAACAAAAACATATGACACACCTCAATATCACTCCCATTTGCTCTTTCACCGATACATCACGAGACTCATCAACAAGTAGAGAGAAACAAGCATCCCCAAGCTCACTCATTATGACCTGTGAGGTCTCTTCTGCACATGCTTGGACTATTTGTTGTTGAATCTCATGAGATGTCAGTTGGAGATTGCCAGGAGCATTTAGATTGACCACATTGGCTACTTCCTCACATCTATTGGCATACCACTTCAACATTTGAAGAAAATTTCCTCGGTTGATGGAATTGATGGACTCATCATGCCCACGAAAAGCTAGACCTTGCTCAAGAAGAAACCTTACAATACCAAGCACAGCCCTCAACCGTATTTCATAGTCAATATGTGATTTCTCATCATGACAAGCAATAGCATATGACACACTTTGTTTTTGGTTTCTAAAATCTTCACAATATCTTCTTGCATTATTGTGAATGCTGTTTGTACCACCTATATGCTTTCTAAAATGTTCCGGACCTTTTTTCCAATTCTTAAACCCCAATATTGTGAAAGCATCGTGTCCAAAATGTACACTAGTGCTTGATGACTTGAAAAGAAAGCAATAGAAACAATATGCAGCATCTTTCTCCACACTATACTCTAACCAATCAAATTCGGCATACCATGTAGCTAGGAATGATCTCCAATCTGCCCCAATTTTTGTCTTCGTAAAAGTATGGCCAATCAATCGACTCGGACCTCTCGATAAATATGCCCTTCTCATTTTATCCCTTATTTCTTGAGTACCAAATTCTTCAATTGGTCTCCGAAGTGCAGGATCAGCAACAACATTTGATAGATCAAAAACTTCATGAACAATAGCTTCTGGAGTTTCCTGCAATACAAGTAGACATCAAAATTCAAGTATTTTGCTACAACAATAGATATCAAAACTGAAATCTGAAAAAGAGGGAGAAAGAACCTGCTCTTCTTGTCCCTGTCGCTGTTGGTCGTTTGTGTCGTCGCGCCTCCGCCTACAGTTTCGAGATGCCGGCGCTGCAACTTCCTCTGCATCCTTCAAGTCAAATTCATCCAACCGTGCTCCAATAGCTTCCCAATCCGGCTCCTCATCTCCGGCATCGATCTGCGCTGAAATAGCTTCCCAATCCAGCTCATCTCCGTCCATGTTCTGACTTCTGACGGCAGGGCAGTTCGACTTCGAGCTGGACCTGGTATTCACGACGGGAAGACGGCAGTGAGGAATCAAGCAGACAGGAAGCAGGGAAGCCAAGATTTATTATTCCCCAATTTTGGATCTATTTTCTTCGAAATTCTATAGCCATATTCGTAAACACCCACGAAATGAGAAGAACAGAGGCATGCACATTACCGTACTAGCACTGAGAAATGAGAAAGCAGCTAAATTAACCCGTGCCCACGAAATTACCTGCGAGCAGGGGCTCCGGGCAGTCTGCCGACGAACCTGCGAGCAGGCAGGGGCTCCGGGGCTGCCGGCGGCAGCGGCTCCAGGGCGGGCGACGAACCTGCGAGCAGGCAGGGACTTCGGGGCGGCCGGCGGCAGCGGCCAGTCTCCAGGGCGGGCGAGTGGCGACGACGGGCGGCCGGCGGTAGCGGCCAGTCTCCAGGGCGGGCGAGTGGCGACGACGGGCGGCCGGCGGCAGCGGCCAGTCTCCAGGGCGGGCGAGTGGCGACGACGGGCGGCCGGCGGCGGATCCAGACGCGGGACGGAGCGAGACGCGGGGCGAGCGAGTTGGGATTGGCCGATTGGGGATGGAGCGATGCGTGCGAGTTGCGACCGAGACGTGCTCGTTCTGGTTTTTTATTTTTTCCTCCCTTTCACGTATAGATACGTACGTACTGCATACGTATAATGAATTTTTTTGCAAAAGTTGAGGGGGGGCGGCCGCCCCACCTCGCCCCCCTGCTGGCGCCGCCCCTGCACGCCAGCAACGCCGCATATAGTGGCGGAGCCAGTCCGTACGCGAAGCCTGGGCAAAATTACAAAGGCAGCTAGCTGACGGGAATTTGCCCATGGAATTGCTAATCAGTGGCATAGCTTACACGGAGATTCATTGCCAGGGGCCACCGGCCCGCCACTGGTCGCGTCGGCGGGGCGATGCTATGGAGGGGCGGGGGGCGTGGAAGAGCAGCTCGCCGGTGGGGATCTTTGGGAGAGTGAGTGACGGGAGACTGGAGAGAGTCAACTGCTATGGGGGAGAACCGGATAATACAGGGGAAAGTGAATGAGGGGAGTGAGAACTGATACATACCATTTATATATCAGCGAGACATAATGTCAATACAAATAGTTTCCCGGATGCAATCCGGAAACACACCACGCCAAACCCGACACACTAGCTGATTACAAGAGCGAGCTAACAGATGTGCTGCCACATTTCGTTCGCGTCACACATGAAAAATAGAACAGGCAGCAAAAGAAGCTCTAAGATGCTTGATGTCTTGAATCACAGGACCACAAACAGATCGGTCCAGGACTGGAGAGTTGATACGCTGCACAACCGAGAGACAATCTGAAGCGAGGGAAATCTTCTGTAGACCTTCGCCCATCGCAAAATGCAAGGCTTTTTGGATTGCAATTGCCTCCGCAAGTTCAGGTATGATGACCTCTGGAACACCAAAGCCATAGGAAACAATGCAAGATCCAGAATGATCTCTTATCACTACACCGCCCCCCATGCTCCTGGAAATAGCAAAAAGAGCAGCGTCAACATTTATCATCACCATACCTGCCGGCGGCGGAACCCAGGATGCTGTTGTAGAGGGATCACGCCTATGGTTAGCCTTGGTGATGAACAAGTGCTCCATGATCATGTCAACATATGCTTTAATTTTCAATGCAAGACAAGAAGGAGCTAGCTTAATATTTTCTTCTCGGAGCTTGTTACGAGCATCCCAAATGTGCCAGCACGTCACTGCAAGAACGGTAGCGGCAAGGTCATCACAGCGAGCCAGAAAGTCAAAGATCCATGTCTTGCTGTTTGTGAAACCCTTACGGTACAGATGCACATTGAAGTAATCCTTGACATCTGACCAGACAGCTTGTGCATATGGACAAAAAAGCAACGCATGTTCGATGCGCTCATCAACAGAACAATGTACACAAGCTTTTGATGCAGGAATATGTCTCCGATCAAGCTGCACCCCGGATGGTAAACAATCATGAGCGAACCTCCATAGAGTTATCAACATTTTCCCCGGCGCCCTGATCGCCCAGAGTTTCTTCCAAGAGGCAGCTTCTCCTTGGAGATCAGATGACATACCACGTCCCGGACCACTGCGAAAAGATATAGCCTTTGTTGTCCTCGCCAAATGGTAAGCAGAACGAACCGTGTATATGCCAAAACGAGTATGCGGCCACGATACAAAATCATTGTCGCCATATCGACTGATAGGGAGCTGAAGCACATGATCCGCAACCTCCTCCTCGAAGACTGAACGAACCAGCTGTGTGTTCCAAGAAAAACCATCATCATCAAAGAGAGAATTCACCTTCTGTCCGTCCGAGAGAGGAGATAACAGTTTCAGAAATTGAGGTCGCACTCCAGGAATCCAATTATCCTCCTGAATTTTGATTGTAGCACCATTACCCACACCCCATCTGACTCCTTTTTTGACAAGTTCAAGACCATGAAGGATGCTCCGCCAAGTGTAGGATGCAGAACGTGGGCATGTAGCATCCCAAAACTCACCGTTTGGGAAATAACGTCCCTTAAGGACACGAGCACATAGGGATTTCGGTTCAGTCAGCAACCGCCAGCATTGCTTGCCTAACATTGCCTGATTAAACATGCTCAGATCTCTGAAACCCATACCCCCCATTGCTTTTGGAGATGTCAGCCATTCCCATGATCGCCAATGCATTTTCCTCTTGCCATCAGCAAATCCCCACCATTGGTCAGCAATAGCTCTTCTCATTTGCTCACATGTCCCAACTGGTAGCAGGAAACAACTCATCACATAGGTTGGAATTGCCTGAATCACAGATTTGAGTAAGATCTCTACTCCTTTCCTAGATAAAGGTCGATCAGACATACCGTTGATGCGCTTCCACATCCGATCATATAAATACCGGAAAGTCAGGGTAGTAGAGCGCCCCACTTCGGTTGGCATCCCAAGATAGGAATCCTGGAGAGAATCATTAAAGACACCAAGTCTTTGTTTAACATCATTCTTGATCTCCTCCGGGCAGCCATTACCGAAAAATATAGATGATTTATCCAGATTAATTTTTTGTCCAGAGCCCTCACAATAGAGATTGAGGGTATGTTTTAAGGCATCCACACTCCTTCTGTCACTTCTTGCAAAGAAAATGCTGTCGTCTGCAAACAGTAAATGGGAAATAGCAGGACCAAGTCGACCATTTTTAACTCCTTGTAGCACACCTTGGTCCTCCTGTTGTTTTAGCAGACATGACAACCCTTCAGTACAGAGAAGAAAAAGATAGGGACTGATTGGATCACCTTGACGGATGCCCCGAGTCGGCACCACAGGCTCTGTAAGATCTCCATTGACACGGACTGCATAACGGGCTGAGGAAACACACCGCATAGCCGAGTCAATCCATGAATCAGCAAAACCCAAGCGAGAGAGGCAGCCACGAAGATAACTCCACTCGACCCGGTCATACGCTTTCATCATATCGATTTTTAGAGCAAAGAAAGGCTTCTTTACTCGTTGAGTTCTAATCGTATGTAAACTCTCAAAAGCAATGAGAGCATTATCCGTGATAAGACGACTAGGAACGAAAGCACTTTGATTCTCAGAAATCACCTCGGGTAGAAGAACTTTAAGACGGTTTGAGAGTACCTTCGAGGCGATCTTGTATAGAACATTGCACAGGCTGATTGGCCGAAAATTCTTGAGATGTTGGGGATTATTTATCTTCGGTATGAGCACAATCACTGAATCACAAAAACCCACTGGAATTGTGCCTCCATTCAAGAAACTTCTAACAGCGCTGCAAATTTCCTTGTGCAAGAAGTCCCAATGGGTTTGATAAAAAAGAGCTGGGAAGCCATCCGGTCCTGGCGCTTTCGTGGGACCCATTTGGAACAACGCGGTCTTGATCTCCTCATCAGTATACTCTTTGCAAAGAGACTCATTCATCTCATCAGTGATCTTGCGAGGGATGGCATCAAGAACCGTGGCAGCTGATGGACATGGTTCTGAACTGAATAAATTCCCATAAAAATGGTGCACCATACCCTTGATCTCGTCCATGTCATCACATTTGGATCCATCATCACGGGTAAGGCTGGTAATTCTGTTTGTGCGCCTCCTAGCTGAAGCCCGTGCATGAAAAAACGAGGTGTTTCTGTCTCCCTCGCGGAGCCAGTCCACCCTTGATCGTTGTCGAGCCATTACTTCTTCCCTTTCAAATAATTCACATAGTGATTGTTCTATCTTTCGGATCTCTTGAATATCTGACTCCGTTGAACACCGCAGCGCCTTCAGCTTACGCTCCAGTTGGAGAATTCCTTTGCGAACAGAACCAAAAGAATCATGACTCCATTTTTTAAGAGAACCCGCGAGACGCCGCAGGTTATCACATGTGGACTGCAGGGACAAAGAGCTGTCCTTCCCTTCAATCCAGGCCTTTTCCATCACTTCCCTGTAATCCGGTGCTCTAAGCCAAGCCGCTTCAAAACGGAATTGTTGTTGCACCGGCATTGCACGCATCTCCTCTGCTAGGGTAGACAGCGTGATTGAAATGGCAAAGTGGTCAGACGAGGTGGTGATCACGTTTTCCACCTTGTAGTTGTTGAATAGCTCCATGAAATCACCATTCGCCACAGCTCGATCTAACCTGACTCGAACTAGACCATCTCCAACCTGTCTATTGTTCCACGTAAATTTTGGTCCTGTGAACCCCAAGTCCACAAGTCCACAATCATCCAAACAGTCACGGAACAGGGACATCTGGGCATCTGATCGGTCGCTGGTCCCTAGATGTTCGTCGCTGCAAAGAACCTCATTAAAATCTCCGCAACAAATCCACGGACCCCTCCATTCTGAATGCAGCCGTGATAACAGACTCCAAAACTCATGACGCAAATCACGGCGAGGTTCACCATACACGAACGTTGCACGCCAGGGGGTGCAATCATCCTTTGATATAACCACATCAATACAATGGGAGTTAAAACCTTTGAGAGATACAGTGTACGGATGCAACCAAAATAAAGCCAAGCCTCCACTGAGACCAACACTGCTAACAGCAAAACTACTAGAGTATCCAAGAGACCACATGAAATTTTGAACCCTGGAGTCCTTCATCTTCGTTTCAGAGAGGAAGAGGAAGGTAGGTCGGAAGAACCTCACTAACCAGCAAAGCTCGCCAACTGTCGAGTCCGACCCAAGCCCTCGACAGTTCCAGCATAACAGATTCATTGCGTCTGGCAGGGCTGCACCGCAGCCTCTGCCTGATCCGCCGATCGAGATGAAGTCGAGGAAGTTCTCTGCTTCTTGTTTGAATCTGCCGCTGAAATCTGACCGTGAGAGAGAATGTAGACTAATTTAGACCAGAGCACTTAAGGTTATGATACCGACTAAGCCGATTACGTTTTTTTTTGTGAATTTGCTCTTCGGTAGCAAAGCACTTTTTATTTTATTTAATTTTATTTCTTTTCTATATCATAAAAATTGTGTATAGGTTTAACAAAGTTAAAAGATGTCGCTCTTCTTTCCACGCATGTTTTTATTTGGCCAAAATTAAATATTTTACTCTATACATGTTTTACCTTTTTTAGACACTAGTAGCCGGGCACATGCAACGCACGTAAAATACTTAAATTTCACACAAAATATATTTATAAAAATTTAGATTCAACCGCTTCATTCTCATCATACTTCAGAATATGAACCGAAATTCGTTTTCTCAGCTCGTTACTATATTATACATGCATTAAACATGTCCATATGTTGAAGCAATCCATGTCATATATTCGTCCAGTTTTCACTATGTTGAGAGCGTCTCCACTCGCGGCGCCCAAATGGGCGTCCAAAGGCCGTCTGGACAGGCCCTTTGGGCGCCGTCCGGACTACCTTGCCCATTTGGGCGCCGTCGATCCCCACTCGCGGCGCCCAAACTAAAAAAAAATTAAATTTAAACTTCGACAAATTTCATTCAAATTTTAGGAAAGTTTACAGATTTGAATGAAATTTAAAAAAACTAAACCTAAATCTACTGGCGGCCCCGGTAGCGGCGCCTGAAGGCGTAGTAGGGGTCCTCGTCCTCCTCCTCCTTCTTCACGCCGCTTGCTCCTGCGCCGTCGTCTTCCTTCTTGACGCGGCTAGGGCCGGCGTCGCCGTCGCCGGTGAGGTCGACGAACGGCACGCCAGTTTCAATGGCGTGCATGTACGCCGACCAGGCGCAGGCAGATGGCCCGTCCATGGGCGGCACGTCCTCCATGGACGCGGCCTCCGCGGCCCGCAGGAGCTCGTCGTCGTCCTGGGCCGCCTGCGCCGCCAGGAGCTCGGCGTAGAGCGTCGTCGGCTCCGCCTTCACCTTCATCGGCTCCGGCTTCGGCGAGAGCAGAACGCGGGAGAGGGAGGAGGAGGAGCGCGATGAATACGCCCACGACGACGACCCTGTCGAGCACGAGGACGACGTGCGCGGTGCCCACACGTTGGCTAGCGGCGCTGGAGGCGGAGCGTGGGGCCACTCCAGCAGGGAGCCGCCGTTGGCGATGTGGTCCATGACGGCCTGGAGCGTGCGGCCGTGCACGCTCCAGAACGCCTCGTGCCCGACGACGTTCTTGTCGGTGGCATTAACGCCGCTCGCCTCGAAAAGGCGCGCCGCATTCACTCCGGCGAGCAGAGAGACGACGCGACGACTCACTGGCCGTCCGCCGGCCGTGAAAACGAGGAGTCGCCACGCGGCACCTTTGACGACGCCTTTGACCACGGCAGGGCGTGGCCGTGTCACTGCCAGGCGTGGCCCGCGCGTCGGAGGCCGACGTGGCGTCGCGTTTCCTTCCGTCCGGGGCCGCCCCAAGCCTCCCCAAGTTGAGGGCGTGGGCTGGGCGTGCCGGACACAAAACTGGGCCGCGCCGGACCGAATTCGCGTTTGGGCGCCGCGAGTGGGCGCGATTTTGTGTCCGGCACGCCCCAAACGCCTTTGGGCGGCCGTTTGGGCGCCCCGACTGGAGATGCTCTGATCATCATCATCCAAGCTCTCATCATCATAGTCAGTTGCCTTCTGCTTTAGTATGCTGATCCTCATCATTCAAAATCCCATCATCGTACTCAGTTCCCATCTTACTTGTAAGAAGAAAATAAATTATCCACAAGGCTTATTTTCTAAAGATGGATAGATTCAACATGTAAGGTACCATCCAAACATACCAGAAAACTAAGTTGTTCAATACGGAGAATGTGAAGGAGGGACACATATTAAGAAGTACAAAATCTTGATTATTTTTACGGCCGGTTTGCGGAGGATTCGGGGAGCTAGCAGCTTGCGGAGGAGGAGGTGGAGTCCCATGATCACGGAGGACTACCCCCGCGCCCTTCGCCTGGAGCCATGAAGCACGTGGGGAGCAGAGACGATGGGGGATGTGGAGGACACGAGCTGGCGAGGTGCAGCCAGGGGGATGAGGAGGTATGGGGCAGGTAGTAGAGGCCATGGGGGCTGGGGGATGAGGTAAGGAGTAGGCGAGATCATCAATGAGGAGATAAGGATGTTGAGTCTCTTTTTTACTGTATAACTGAAGATAACAGCAGGCAGCAGTCGATTCACAGACTCATGCATTTCAGCCGCTGTTGTGCTCGGATGCCAGAACAAATGAGCTTAATTAGGCTAGAAATGAACGGATGTTTTGTGTGCTGTTGAGCAGGATTTCGTAGTCAATTTTTTCTCCCAGATCGTAGATTGGTTTGAGTTGCTACAGCTCCATTGCAGCAATATAGGCAAAATCCTTATAGATGGGAAAACATTTCTACATGTATATACTACAAAGGGATCTTAGTAATAGCATAATTAGGAGAAGGAGGCAACATCTGACTGCTAAAAGATTGTCTTCTAAAGAAAAAAGAAGACTGCACTGAGGCACAATGTTCCAAATTGTACAAGTTCTGCTGACATGTTGACACAATTTAGAGAAAACTTTAGCAGAGAATGGAAAATCAAAGTGTTTGACTTCTGCCTATTATCTCCAAACATTTCATTTATATTTCCATGTTCTTGGCATTCATTCTATATGCCGTATGTGATGTTCCAGTAGTTGAGGATTTGGTGTTTGTTCTGCCGTCGTCCGTGAGCGCGGCAGCAGCCGTGGCCTGATCGGGAAAAGCATCTCTTACTTTCGATTGGTTGGGGGCTCTATCATCGATGCCTAGGCGACTTAATTCGATTCTCCCGCCGCAACACACACGCATGTTTGTTGGCGACTTAACAGGCATAATAGTGTCACACCGAGCTTTTTGTACATTATAAGACCGATGTACATGAAATCTACTACTTCAAACCATCCAAAAGATACGAGGAAAGTGTAATCTTAGAGATAAGTATTATTTTATGCATATGTTATTGAATTATGGCTTTTTATCGAATTACATTTTAAATAAAAGAATATAATCTTTTTTGTAGAATATTATGTGCTTATTTCTTTTTATTCGTGTAAATTTCTTTGTGTATTATGTTTACAATATTTCTTCTGAATGGCCCGTGGCAACGCACGGGCATTCAACTAGTTTTCTAAAGATGGATAGATTCAACATGTAAGGTACCATCGAAACATACCAGAAAACTAAGTTGTTCAATACGGAGAATATGAAGGAGGGACACATATTAAGAAGTACAAAATCGGCCACCAGCAGAGCGCACCGCTCGACTCCTTGCAGACCATCAACCACACCAGAACGACAGCAGCTCGGGCCCGCCAGGCCCAGATTGGGCCCGCACGGCCGAGGTCGCGCTGCCGCCGCGCCCATGGCGCCCGCCGCCCGCTCATGCCGTGGTGCTGCCCGCACAGCCACCACGGCCGTCGACTCCGCCGAAGAAACCCGAGGCCGCCGCCCCGGCGCTCTAGCTCTGCCGCCAGCAACGCGTCGTCTAGGGCGCTGCATCGCTTTAGCCGGAGACCCCCGCGTGCGAGGGAGGAGGGCCCGCCGCCGCCGGCTACCCCCCGAGATTTGCCCGGCGAGGTTACGCCAGACGGCTGCGAGGAGGAGGAGGAGACGGGGGTGGGAGGTGGTCGCGCGGTTGGTCGCCCGAGTCGCCCCCCCTGGGAGCGAGGCGGGGACGGGCTCAGCAGCTCTCGTCGATTTTGCAAGATTCTATTCAGTGGAATGTAGATGAAGATATTATGCACATGGATTTGCTGTCAAACAGTGTGAAGCCTCATTGGAAATGCAAGATTTAGTTTTATAAGGGAGCTCCACATGCAAACATGAAGCCAGCTCAGCCCAACACCATACAGATAAAAAATAGTGCAGGTCAAACACTTCTTCAAGTGACCGAAGAGCATCTCCACCGGGGCTTCCAATTGACCCTCCAATGGCCCATTGGGGGTTCAGACGCCAAAATCGGCCACCAGCGGCACCCTCCAAAGGGTCGGGCCGAGCTAAATCGTGTCCGGCACCCCTGAAAAGGCCTCCAAGTTTGGAGGCCCTCTCGGGGGTGCCGGATATGGGGCGGGCATGGCCTCCGACAGGTCGGCTCCACCCGTCACAGAGACACGGCGTGAACAGGCGATATTAATCGCGCCGTGTAGTAGGTCGGTCTGGCCGCGTTAATGGCGCAGTCGTCGACGATTTCCAACACGACGCGACTGGACGACGGTGCACCTGCACACACGCATGCCATTAACGGCGGCCAGGCGACGCGACGGCTCCCCAGGCCACGCGACCGGCGTTGCGGATTCCCCACGCGTCGCATTTACGCCGGCCGCACCGCCCATCGCCACGATAAAAGCCGGCGCCCTCGGCCGTCTCGGCTGGTGGCCTTCCCATGCCTCCGCAGCCCGAGGCAGCAGAGCAGATGCGGCGATTCATCGCTCGCCGGTGGAGCGACGCCTCCCCGAGAATGACGAGGGCCAAGCCAACTAGGGCCGTTGGCTCGAGCGCTTCGAGCGCGAGCGGGAGGCGGTCATCGCCACCGTCGACGGCCCCAGAGCGCTCGAGACGCGCTACAACACCTAGGGGCGACACGACTGGTGGGAGGCAACCAGCCACACGGTTGTCTCCGCTATCGAGGCCGCCCGCCGGCACGCTGCCACGGGCTTATAGGAACAACTTTGGTAATAGTAATTATAAGCTCTATCCTTCTTATAGTAGCAATGCTTATGGTAATTTCTACAACAATAATAAGAGTGTGCCCTCTGATCTTGAAGTTATGCTTAAGGATTTTATTGGTACACAAACTGCTTTTAATAAAACTGTTGAGGAAAAACTAGGGAAACTTGATGGTCTTGCTTCTAAAGTTGATAATCTTGTGCTTGATGTTGAGTTTTTGAAAATAAAGAGTATGCCTCATGATGTTAAAGAGTGCAAAACTCTCAATGCTATACAAATTAAAATTGATAACAATGTTAGGATGCTAGCCGAGTTGCATGCTAGGTGGGAAAGAGAGGAAAAAGAAGCTGAAATTGCTGAAAAAGGTAGGATTGCTAGAGTTTGCACTATTTCTACTACTGAAAATGTTAAAACCGTGTGCACTAGTGAATTACCTACAGGTCCTAATCATGCTAGTAATAAGAAAATTAAAATTGGGAGATCTCTACCTTGGTTGAAAATAGTTCTAAATTGCCTGATAGCACTAAAACTGTTACAGATAAAAGTGCTGAAATTTTTGAGGTATAGGAGATAATGGTCCCATTACTTTTGATGATAATAATTTTGATTTTGATGGTTGTAATCTCACTGAAGTTATTAAGTTCTTGCAAAAGTTAGCTGAGAATCCTAATGCTAGTAAAATAAACATGGCTTTTACTAAGCATATTACTAATGCTCTTATTCATGCTAGGGAAGAGAAACTTAAACGTGAAGCTTCTATTCCTAGAAAGTTAGAAGATGGGTGGGAACCCACCATTAAAATGAGAGTGAATGATTTTGATTGCAATGCCTTGTGTGATCTTGGTGCTAGTATTTCTGTTATGCCTAAGAAACTTTATGATATGCTTGATCTAGCACCATTAGAAAATTGTTATTTGAATGTTCATTTTGCTGATTCTACTATGAAGAAACCTGTGGGTAGGATTGATGATGTTCTTATTATGGTTAACAATAATTATGTTCCTGTTGATTTTGTTGTTTTGGATATTGAATGCAAATCCTCTTGTCCTATTGTTTTGGGAAGACCTTTTCTTAGAACTGTTGGTGCTATTATTGATATGAGAGAAGGTAATATTAAATTTCAATTCCCACTCAAGAAAGGTATGGAACACTTTCCTAGGAAGAGGATGAAACAACCTTTTGATTCTATTGTTCGAACAAGCTATGATTTTGATGTTTCCACTCTTGATAATACTTGATTCATGCTTTGTGCCTAGCTAAAAGGCGTTAAAGAAAAGCGCTTATGGGAGGCAACCCATTTTATTTTATTTTCTGTTATTTTATTTTGTTGAGTCAAGGAATTAGCTTACTTCTGTAACAATTCCTTTGTATCTTTTATTTTTCGTTTTGTTGTGCCAAGAAGAGCCTCTAATAGCAAGATAGCACTAAAAGTTTAGTTTGCTGTCCAGAAACAGATTTCTGTGCCTCACGGTAAAAATTCGTGAAAAATCACGGAACAGTATTTTAATCTGCAATTTTTGTGCAGAAGCCTGAGCTTTTTACCTATCTTTCGTTAGTTCAGCGTTTTCTGATTTGAGCGACGTAAGTGCCTCGAAAAAATTCGTCTTCACGGACTGTTCTGGTTTTGACAGATTCTGTCTAGTTTTGCATTCTCTCTTTTACAAGTGTTAAGTGAAATTCTTTAAAGGTGGAAGAGCTTCACATAAGGCTAGTAAACAGTAGCTAATGTTTAAAATGATGTTTATAATGTGTCTTTACAGAACCAAGTGAGATTATGATTTGATGCACTAACCCTCTAATGAAGTTTACTCTGAGTTTGGTGTGAAGGAAGTTTTCAAGTATTAAGAGAGAAGGGTGATAAAATAAGATCAAGAAGAGCTTAAGCTTGGGGAGGCTCCCCTGGACCTCCCCAACATATTTCAAGAAGACTCAAGCGTCTAAGCTTGGGGATGCCCAAGGCATCCCCTTCTTCATCGACAAATTATCAGGTCATCTCTAGTGAGACTATATTTTTATTTCTTCACATTTTAAGTGCTGTTCTTGGAGCGTCTGTGTGTTTTATTTTCAGTTTGTTTATGTTTTGTTCTCTGGTCATAACTAGTTGGACCCTAGCACTCTTGTTTGGGAGAGAGACACGCTCCGTTTTTCATTAGAATACTCCTATTCTTCACTTATACTTGTTGAGTATTCTTGTCTAGCGCTGCTATGCTTCTAGCTCTTGTTTTTCATGTATCTCTTGTTCAGAGCTATTAGTTCTTTTGAAGAAAGTACTCTCTTGCTTCACTTATATTTGTTTGGAGAGTTGTTAAAAAATTGATTGGTGTTTGGTTGGAACAGAAAATGCTATGCATGTGGTAATGGTATAAAGAAAATGCTTACATAGTCTTGTAGATCATTTGTTTTGAGTAACTTGATACTTTTCAATTGTTTTGAGTTATCAAGTAAGTAATGTTTAAACTTGTGTATCATGTAAGTAAAGGCTCATTAGTGAAGAACTACCGTTAAAGCTTGAAGTTATTTGATTTGTCATAATTGGTAGTTCCAAAGTCTAGATATTTTCTGTTAAAGGATGCTTTGGTTAACAAGGAAGACAGTGTGGAGTCTTATAGTTTTTCTTATATGTTCATCATATGGTTCTTTTTATACCGGTTGACGTTATGTGTTTGCTTAAAATAACCTTGCTAGCCTAAACTCTGTACTGAGAGGGAATGCTTCTCGTGCATCCAAAACCCTGAGCCAAAATCCATGCCATCTGTGTCCACCATACCTACCTATATGTGGTATTTTCTTGCCACTCCAAGTAAATTTGTCATGTGCTACCTTTAAATTATTCAAAACTGTTACTACTTCTTATTTGTGTCTCTGTTTACCAGCTCATGAGGAAGTAGTAGATCATCTTTATTACACTTGTCAATCAGACTTTACTCCAGACTAGCAGCTTACATCTGCTTATCTATAATTTTGCAAAAAGAGCTGGCAGCGGGGTGCCCAGCCCCCTTAATTTACAACTTTCATCATAAACTCTCCTCACATTTTGTTCCTGAGCATTCAGTCAAACATCTGCATGTGTAAACAAAGGAGAAAAGAGGAATGATCTGCTTGCTGCAGAAATAACGTTCCTCAATGGGAGCCGCTCTTAAAAAGTCTGGTTGGCAGGGGTAATACTGTATTGTTTGCTACCATTCGTTGACCATTAACATGCACCTCTCAAAATATATTTTTACTCTCTATATGATTTCAAAAACTAAAAAGCTCTAGCACATGACATAATCCCTGCTTCCCTCTGCGAAGGGCCTTTTTTTACTTTTATGTTGAGTCAGTTTTCCTACTCCTGTCTATTCTCCACAAGCAAACACTAGTGTCAACTTTGGTACAAGAATTGTTATATGTTAGCATATTAGACTAATTATGCTACTTTGTGTTGACAATATCCATGAGATAAATATGTTGAAAGTTGAAGCAAATGCTGAAACTTAAATCTTCCTTTGTGTTGGTCAAACACTTTTAATTCGAAAATGTTGCTTGGTGAGCTAACTTTTATGCAAATTCTCATAGCTCATGTCTCCAAAGTACTATCCATGAAAAGTTTTTTACTTGTATGATATATTATGTTTACTCCTTGTTTACTTTTTAGCAACTATAGACAATTGTCTTGGATCACTTCATTCAGTTCATGTGCCTTACACTACTATTTGATCAAGATTATGTTGGTAGCATGTCACTCCAAAAATTATATTATTATCGTTTACCTACTCGAGGACGAGTAGGAACTAAGCTTGGGGATGCTGATACGTCTCAAACGTATCTATAATTTTTGATTCCATGCTTGTTTTATACATATTGCTACATGTTTTATATACACTTCATAGCATTTTTATGCATTTTCTGGGACTAACCTATTAACAAGATGCCACAGTGCCAGTTCTGTTTTCTGCTGTTTTTCCGTTTCAGAAAAGCTAGTCAGGAAATATTCTCGGAATTGGACAAAAATCAACGGAGCCCAGTTTTTCACCGACATGAAGACGAAGTCCGAAGGGCGCACGAAGAAGCGACCCAGGGGAGCCAAACACCACTAGGGCGCGGCCTCCCTGCCTGGCGCGCCGTGGTGGTGTGTGGGGCCCTCCGGAGTAATGTGTGAGTAGTTCATCCTTGGACTACGAGTCCATAGCAGTAGCTAGATGGTTGTCTCTCCACTTTGTGCTATCATGTTTAGATCTTGTGAGCTGCCTAACATGATCAAGATCATCTTATTGTAATGCTACATGTTGTGTTTGCTGGGATCCGATGAATAGTGATGTTATGATCAAGTTGTTTATCAATCTATCTACTGTTTTATTTATGTTCTTGCATGCTCTCCGTTGCTAGAAGATGCTTTGGCCAAGTAGATGCTTGTGACTCCAAGAGGGAGTATTTATGCTCGATAGTGAGTTCATGCCTCCAGTAATCTGGGTGAGTGACAAGACATTTAAGGTTGTGGATGTGCTGTTGCCACTAGGGATAAAATAACTAATGCTTAGCTTAAGGGTAATGCTGTTAAGTCTAATGCCTTTGTTTACATTACACACTTTGCTTAATGTAATAATCTGTTGTTTGCAACTTAATACTAACGGGAGACACAGATGTTATCCCGGAAGTGGATTATTTAGGTATGGATGCAGCTGGTAAGCGGTTCATATATTATGTTGTAATGCCCAATAAATACTATAATAAACTATCTTGTCATATATTGCATTGTCATGCGCTTGCTATTTGTTAATTGCCCAGCTGTAATTTGTTTACCCAACATGCATGTTATCTTTTATGGAGAGACACCACTAGTGAACTGTGGACCCCGATCAATTCTTTTACACTGATAAAAACACCAACTGCAATCATCTGTTCTATGTTACTTTCTGCATTTATTATTATTCTCCACACCATACGTTTAATCCTTTGTATTCAGCAAGCCGGGAAGATTGACAACCTTCCTGTTTCGTTGGGGCAAAGTAGTCTTATTGTGTTGTATGCAGTCCACATCAACCACCAAATCATCTGACATTGTGTCGTGCCATATTTTCTGGTGCCGTTGACAACCTTCTGAAGCACTTTTGACTCCTACTGGATTGATAACCTTGGTAGATATCAAGCGAAAATTGCTGCTGAACTATATCATACCTTCCTCTTGGGGTCTCACAACGAACGTGTGTTTTCACGTCATCATGCCGCTGTGGGCTGCACCCCCTAATTGACCGGACACATGTCCGACACCCCCCCAATTGGGTCTCAATTGAGGGTGCCGGACACCGATTTGGAGGCCCTCGGTGGAGATGCTCTAAAAGTTCAGTGGCAGCAGAGGCTTCAACTTAACGAGTCAGTGATCAGTTCAGATAAGGATGGCTGCACTTGAATGTTTGCTTTGGGTCTTTGAACTCGCTGTTTTATCAGCTTCTTTATTGAAGTTGGGGGCTGTGCCCCTTAAGTCGAAAAAAAAAAGAGTCCAAGTTGAGAAATTAGGTACACACATGATCGCTGGACAGCAATGATGAATGTTTTGAACACATATATAGTTGCATAGTGAGGGTCAGGTTATATCTGATATCTTTTTTTTTTTGCGAAAAGGTTACATCTGATATCTGACTAGGTGGTCATGTCAAATCCAAGTCATGCATGGTAGTTAAACAAGATAAGATATTCAAATGATTGATTCAGTCAGGGTAGGTACACAGGATAGCAGAACAGCGCAGATGTGCGGAGTTCTTGAGAAAATAGGTACACAGGATTGCAGAACATCAATGATGAATGTTTTGAACACATATAGTTACAAAGTCAGGGATTCAGTTAGGGTCAGGTTACATCATGATTTCGGACAAGGTGGCCATGTCAAATCCAAGCCATATGCATGGTGGTTAAACAAGATCAACTAACTGATTCTAATCCTACTGAGTGCACATGTCACACAAACTCAAGTGAATCAGTCTTCTAATTCCATTCCATACATGCTCAGATCAAGGAGAACCATGACTGTTTTTCAGTACTGTGGTTTATACTGCAGTGAGGTTGCTTACAAAACAAAATCCGTGTATTGAGATCTTTAATGAAATTTCCCTTTTTAAGTACACAATTTATACAAGCTGCAGAAAATGACCTATGGTGCAACCTTTGGCAAATAAGCCTGACTCAGTTTAGCATGCAAAAGCTTTTACAGTCACAATTCTCCCATTGCTGAAATTTCATAGTGTTATGTCCTTAGCACAAGAGCTACACAATTGTCCATTGGCAAGTGAGAGAATAATTTTTTCGCCAACTAAGTGTTGTAGATTGATGTGGAGGGGAGGCCTTAACCAATTGACAGCCAGGTAGCTTGCCAAAATGCAGATTTTTTTTTCCCCTCCAGGAGCATGATCTGGCCTGAACTTGTGGCTTTAAACCCGCCACCTGTGATGGCTTTATTATATCCACACTGATGGAGTTGTCGTCATGCAAAGAATTTCCTCTCACTCGAACTCTCCGTTTTCATAGTTTGAGGCATTAGTAATAAAATAGGAACTCATCAATTATGCATTACAAGACGTACAAAAGTTTGCTATGTCTAACTAAGAGTGCTGCTAATTTGTTAGTGTTCATCAGATAAGTTACAGCCACTTGGACGGTTGCTTAATCTGCCTTCAGATGTTATATTGTGTTTGATGTGAATTAGAAGCAGAAAGAGGAAGAACTACCAGATCCTGTCCCACTTTAACTTGCAAATGCATCTACACAATCACATTCCCAATCCTCAAACATTCAAATTCCATAATGTCGTTTTCCTTTTTGGACAATAATTACACCATTAACAAGTGGGACGATAATTATTTGTCCAAGTGGCACAGGAAACCCGGATAATCGTCACAATGGCTATTAACTGCCAGATTGATGTGGAGAACACACCATAAACACATCACAGGTAGCTTGTCAAGTGCAGAACAAATGAACAATATAAAAGTAAACATCATTTGAGACCCTCTATGACTTGATCTCTCGATAACCCATCATCTGTGACCCGAATTTGTGGCTCTAAACCCATCATCTGTGATTAATTTATGATATCAATACATTGATTGAATCATCGTCATGCAAAAAATTCCCTCCTATTCAAACCCTCCTCTTCATAGCTGACAGTGTTAGTCAGAAAACAAGAAGTCTTCAATGATTCATTAGGCGTCTAAGGGTCCTACTAATTTGGTACTTAGGAGCAACTTGTTATTAAGCACTGAAAGGCAAGTCTATCACAAGTAGGGATTCCAGGATTTCGTCACTGTACGCATGGACGGTTTGGATACTAGGATTCCCAAAAAGAACAATGTTTCTTTCATGGGGACCTCACCTGAGCAGTTTGTTTGCAGCATACCTGGGCCATGGGGACTGCATACTTGGCTTTCCTGATTGCTTGCTGGGCTCCTGACCTTTCAAGATGCAGAAAGATTCAGCTCAGGAGCTAGGTGCCTCTTGGTCACAGCAGAAGGCAAAAAATGAATTGTGATACGGTGGGTACCCCAGGCATCACCATCCCGTACCAAATTGTGTGATGGATCATTTTCCTTCTTCTCTGAGCTGTGTTCTATATACATCTATCACTAAGTGATATACAATGATTAGGTCTAAAAAAAAAAATTTTAGGTCTAAAAAAGTGATATACAATGATAAGAGTAAGAATTCAATTTGTGGGCATGGACATGCTTGGCAGAGAACTGTACAAAGAGGTGTTTCTGAGTTTTTCACAGTATATACTTGAAACATCAAAGGTGAGAATGCTACTTCGGGAATCAATGGCAACCACCTTTTTTCAGTTAATGCAAATTTTGCATTGTTGAAGCATGTGATTCAACAAAGCTACAGCTTCCACAGAAGTGACGGATGGTAACCATGGACACTTGAGTTCAGATCCAAATGGAACATATTTAAATCAACTCAAGCACAAGCAATATAAATTATCGTATAGCAAGCTTCTGAAGCCATGCTTTTCTTTTGTGTCTCGATAGAAGAACACAAAAGATACATATATTCGGAGTGGCTCAATTCGACATTGAGCCAGTTTATGTACAAAAAACCCAACAATTCCAATGGTCCAATTCTTTCATGTAACCAGTCTCAGTGCTGAGTGGCTATCCAAGAAATCATCTTCCGCCACAGCATCCCAGCAAACCATCTTCCTTCAAAGCAGCTGAATTTTGTAATATGAAGCTTCGCTTCCGACATCAGTGCCACCACTCCTTTGAACTTTGAAGTCCGGAGTTTAGGCTACCTCCTTCCTACGGAAGATGTTCATTGTGTCACTGTATAGGGCAACAGAGTTTGAGAAAACAGCTAGCACAATCATGGTTACAGCCAAGATCTTGTCGCGCTTGGTTGCAATTCCATAAGGATCCCTGGAAAAACAAATCCAAGTTGTAATGTGCGTATATGAGAATATTTAGCAAATAGGGATATATAGCCACCGGAAGCATTATCTAGGTACCTTAGTATGATCATGGCGGGAAATATGAAACCAATCAAGACAGCAGCTGTGGCACCAGTAAACTGGAATGCGTCCCAAATACTTGGTATGAAGATGGCAGCAGTATAAATAACCACGAGGAGTGAGATAGTGATGGCTGCAAATCTCTTATTGTCATGAGAAATGTGCCTTGAAGTGGGAAAGAGTAGTCCATCCAAGTTGAGCCTAAGGGCAAAGAAGACGATGGGAAAGACAAGCATGACGTGAGCAGCATAGCTCACTCTGACTACATCATTAAAGACAGAGCTGAAGGGAATGCCAAGGTCTGAATCAAAGTTGGCCAACACATCATCCAGTGTACCATCTCCAAAGAGAAGATAAGCAAAGAAACTTGTGGCAATGTAAACACTGGAGCAGAGAGCCAGTGATGCTCGCACGATCGGTTTAGTTTGTGTTTTGTCTTCAAGCTCATTGTCAATGCTGTGAACTGTAGAATCACGAAAACATGCAATCAGAATCAACATAAGTGAACAATGGCAATAATATTTACGTGCTGAAACAGCATACCGTTATAGTGGCAGATGTATGCAGTGACAAGAACAGGGACAGCCGTAAAAAGCTTCCAAATAGAACTAAGATCTTCTAATTCTGGGAAAAGCTTGGGCATTGCTATAGTTCCATCGACGAGTTTCATTATGGCAATCCCAGCAGTAATGACAACAAAAATCACAGCAAGAGCAACTGATAGGGCAGACGTGTAGCTCAATGAATCTATAGGAAATAACAAAATTTAAAATTAATATCATGCATCTAATAATAGATAGCAAACATGGTGAAGGATAGTTATTTCATGCTTTGCAAAACATGAATACATACCCAAACGCTTAAAGCTCACCAATGGAGCAAAGACAAGAAGAGTTGTCACAAGAAGAACAATGGCACGGGAATTCCATAGATGAGCTCCAAACCAGCCCTCCAATATGCCACGATGATGAATACCGTCTGATGTTGTTCCGGATAATACATCACCTATCAAAGTTAACCAGTGTTACTCGCAGTTCATGCATATAACTGTTGAATTTTACTATTAAGGTATAAGATGTTACTTGAGGAAGACAAACTGACTTCTAACTGTCTTGCGTTTCTCACCAAATCATTCAAAATGACGTTTTTTTTTTGGAGGGATAGCTAGGATTCTGTTTGTCATTTGGTAGTAAACAACTTGCGAAGGTACTTATCAAGAGTTCATGGATGATTTACTAAAGAAACCAAAGTTCAAAAATATTTTAAATATGCATGTGGTTGTCTCCAAACATATGCCTCAAACTGTGTCATTTACTTGAGAATGACAAACTGACATCTAACTGTCTTGTGTTGTGTTTCTTACCAAATCATTCAAAATGCTGTAACTAAATTTGCAAGGAAAAGAATGGAAAGGCATGTGGTTGTCTCCAAACATATGCCCCAAACTGTACTGGACTAAAGATGTTCTGGTGGACCACTAGATTATCCATAACAAGTCAAGCTTGGTGAATTTAAATTGCATCACAAAATGTTCAGAAGTAAAATAGAGAGATCAGAGAGTACAAGTATTGAGCTTAGAATGGTTACCAATAATAATCATGTAAACAATCATTACACCGAGGTTGTTTATAACCACAGAGGCCTGTAGTGCAATCCTCCCCCATTGCCCGTACGCCTCACCCATCAGCCACCCATATGATGTGATCTTTCCTTGGTGGCTGCACCTGACAAGCATGTCAATGGATGCCTCTGTGAGTAATGCCACAAAGATGATCATCAGAAGGCCAGGGATGAGGCCCAGCATCTTGATGCTGGCTGGCAAGGCCATGATTCCAGCACCCACGATGGTGGTCGAGAGATTGAAAACCGCTCCGGAGAATGAAGCTCCATTGAACTCATGGAATCCCTCCTCCTCCGCCTTGACCGGAAGAAGTGGCGTGGTCTCATCTCGTATTTCCCTGTTCGCAGTTTGCTGGTTCACATCTGGTGATGCGCTGGCGACCCCCATTTTCACTTTCGCTCTCCTGAAAGGAGAACATTTTCAGTCAGCGATGTAGTACATCAGATTATTTTATTTGACTAAACCAATAGCTTCACGTTTTCTCCTGAATACTTATGATGAGATGCAACTTGCTACGTATTTATAAATATTATCTTCAAATAAATGAAGCACGCCTTGATCTACTACGGAACAAGTCAATTTTGATAACTAGCATTTCAAAACAAAAGTCAAAGTTCAGAGTGTGCACGCCAAAGTATCCTACAGCTGAAGCAATCACCAAAGGGCTAGATGATGAATTTAAGGACAAGGATTCACCATAACAAATACCAAGTTTAATCTAATGAACATGATGCAGATGAGGCAAAATCACATGGAGAAATGAACGCCAAACCATAACATCCAATCACAACAAAATCTGCCAAAGCTCTTTATCCACTCGGACAGACAAGCACAACCTATGATTAAATGTTTCCGCATAACCAAAGAAAGGCAGTCGATGCCAACTAGCACATACATCCAGAAACTGTCCTAATGGCAACACAGCAATCTTATCCACTGCAACTCGCTCCCAGTGAACCCAGTATGCCAGAATCATCACAAAAACCACAAGACAAACAGGTGCCATTTCTCCATTTCCAAGCAAGAATCACCCACTCCCCCGCACAAAAATAAAGCGAGAATCATCCTGACCAAGAACTCACGGCAAAGGAAAAGGGAGAAAAAGGCGTTACCTTTACAATACAAGGCTCCCTTGTGGATCTGAAAGCCAAAAGAGCAGAGGAAACCGAAACCAGAACCAGAGAAGAACTTGTGGAGGGGGAGGGCCTCTCTCGTTCCCAACCCGGCTCCAGCTCGCCGCGCTTTATAGCGAAGGGACGCGGCAATCAATCAACGGGTCGATCCAAACCTGTCGCCGTCACGCGCTCCAGTCGCCCGCCTCGCCCGCCCCCACTGTGGATTGTTTCGACGCCGACGAGAGAGAAAAAAAATCCGACACGGGATCGCGTCGCTGTCTCGCGCTGCTTGGAACCTTGCGGGTGGGCGAGCCGGCAAGGTGGTGTCAGCCGATTGGATTTGGATTTGGAGGGAGTTTTGTACTGCTTCGTTCCTCCCACTTCGCTCCGCTTTTGGTCGCGTTGCTTGCCGGCTTCGCTCGTGTTTTGTTCGCCGGTGGGGATGGCGTGTGGATAACGGCGAAAGCGTGGTGCACGTGGACGGGCGAACGGCGTTGGCGGCGCTGCCGGAATCTCGCATTTCCGGTGGAGCCCGGCGTGACAACTAACTCCCTCTCCGAACCTTTGTTCACTAAAATACGTCTTCACCAGAAAAACGCGTACTGTGTGGAGAAATGATTACGCTAGCCTCTCCGTAAAGCGGAATAAACGCACGGACAGGAGTTATACGTATTATGAGCACGAAGACGTATCCCGTGGTGGGCTGACGGCGTGAGGAGGAGTGGGTGAGTCGAGTCAGTTACCCAGCAAACCCGAGACGGAGACGCCACGCCTCACACGACGCGACCCGTCGCGGGAGGAGCCGCACCACCAACCCCCGTTCCCCTCCTCCGCCGCGACCCCGATGGCGGGGATCGCCGCCGACGAGTTCTTCCTCGACATCGACGAGGACGGGCCGGGGGCGCTCGGAGAGGCCTCCTACCTCTCCTTCTCCGAGGCCTTCGAGGAGGAGCACCACTTCACCCACTCCGACATCTCCCCCGACTTCGACATCGAAACCCTAAGCCCCGCCCCCGGCTCCCCCTTCTCCTTCGAGTCCGACAACGAGATCGCCGGCCTCTCCCGTGCCCGTTCCGGATGCGAAGCCTCTCCCCGCCCCGCTCTTCCCAGCCCTTCTGGGACTGCCTCGAGGATGAGCTCGCCGACGACCTCGCGGGCGGCGGCGGCCTGGAGTGGGAGGAGATCCTCGACTCCGCCAACACCGACGACGCATCCGTCCCTGGGGGCGCGGCGGGAGCGGGACCGGGACCGGAGGAGGACAAGGCGACGCCGACGTGTTCGGCTTCGTCAGCGAGGGGGACATCCTGGGCGTGATGGAGGGCATCGACAGCGAGGACGACGACTCCATCTTATCGCTCTTCTCCGACGAGCCGTCCTTCGATTTCGGCGACGAGGGCCAGGAGCTCGACGGCATCTTTCGCAGCGCGGGGTGGGAGGAGGTGCTCCCGGGGTCGCTGGATGAGGACGAGTTCGAGGTGCTGCCAGGGCACATGGTGGACGCGGCGGTGGGCGGCGCACCCCCTGCTGCGCGGACGGCGGTGGAGCGGCTCCAGGTGGTGGCGGTCAGCGGGGAGGATGCTGCGCAGGGGTGCGCCGTGTGCAAGGACGGGATCCTGCTGGGGGAGCTCGCCACGCGGCTGCCGTGCGCGCACTTCTACCATGGGGCCTGCATTGGGCCATGGCTCGCCATCCGTAACTCGTGCCCGGTGTGCCGGTACGAGCTGCCCACCGATGACCCCGATTACGAGAGGCAGCGGGCGAGGCGGTGTTCTGCTGCTGGCTCGACAGCACAGTTGGGTTCACCTGTGCAGATGTGATCGTGGGTTTGCTTGGTGGCATTTCTTGGTTGCAATTCCATGGAAGTTAGGTGAGAAACCTCACTCTCTGACTGCCCATTTAGGATTCTTGGCGGTCACTAGAGTCATACTTCTTTGGTTTTCAAGTGTTGATGTAGCTGTTCTTGATTGGGACTTGGATGGTAAGAACAATTGTTGGAGCTTTTGTATATATGTCATGCTGGTTCGATAATACTGAAAACCACTTTACTCACTCAATGCTCGTTTTATTTGTATTGTTTGTGACAGATTAATTCTTATTTTTTTTCCTACTGGACTGCTGCTTTGCTCATTGCATGAGTTACTGGCATCATAATATCAGAAACATCATTATAGATGTTACTCTTCTGTACTAGAAATCTCAATCTAGTATGCTTTACTTAAACCTTATTGTTACTCTTCTGTACTGGATGTTATTTCTATATGTGGTGAGGCTGCTTATATGAGCTTTTCTGTTGCACTGTAAGTACTGTAGGTTCTTATTAGCACACGATAACAGTTGCTGCTAAGCAGTAATCATCGTGCTGAAAGTCAACATGACCCTTAAAAGATTTAAGGCATGGTTATTGATTCTTATTTACTCATACATGTACAGCACCAAATAAACCATCAAATGCACATTACATCTGGGAGGTCTAAACATCTTTTTTAGAACATGGGTTGAAGTGGACTGTAATTGCTTACTGAGAATATGAAAACAAACTGGCATATGATTTATGTGAGAAAAGGCATTTTCTTGGTTGTTCGCTATTCATTGACACCAACAAATGCTTGTTCTTTATTTTATTTGCTCATGCTATCTTCTTCAGAGCTGGTGTGGAATGTTCATGGTGTGTTCCTTATCAATCACAATGAAACATCAGATTTCTTTCCAAATTTGCAGTATAGATGGCTTATTTGGTATTAAACATGCAGATCTTGACTTGGCTATTGATTCTTAGTTACTTATACATGTTTAATACCAAATAAGCCATCAAATGTATGTTATATCTGGGAGGCGAAGTACAGTTAGATCCACCTTCAGGAAACATGATGGAAAAACATCTCTAATTGAATGAATAGAGGATGAAGCTTACTGTTAGAGCTTTTGTATATATGTCCTGCTGCTTCGATAATACTGAAAACCACTTTACTCGCTCAATGCTCGTTTTATTTGTATTGCTTGTGACAGATTAATTCTTATTTTTTCTACTGTACTGCTGCTTTGCTTATTGCATGAGTTACTGGCATCATAATATCAGAAACGTCATTATAGATGTTACTCTTCTGTACTAGAAATCTCAATCTAGTCTGCTTTTATTAAACCTTATAGTTACTCTTCTCTACTGGATGTTATTTCTATATGGTGAGGCTACTTATGTGACTTTTCTGCTGCACTATAAGTACTGTAGGTTCTTATTAGTTCACGATACCAGTTGCTGCTAAGCAGTAATCATTGTGCTGAAAGTCAACATGACACTTCAAAAATTAAAGACATGGTTATTGATTCTTATTTACTCATACATGTACAGCATCAAATAAACTTATAAACCATCAAATTTACATTACATCTGTGGGAGGGATAAACATCTTTTTTACAATGGGGGTTTGAGCTGACAGTAACTGCTTAGTGAGAATATGAAAACGAAATGGCATGTGATTTATGCGAGGAAAAGCATATTTTTGGTTCCTCGCGATTCATTGACACCAACAAATGCTTGTTGTTTATTTTATTTGCTCGTGCTATCTTCTTCAGAGCTAGTATGGGGTTTTCATGGTGTGTTCCCCCTCAATCACAATGAAACATCAGATTTCCTTGCAAATTTGCAATTATGATGTTACTCAAGACATGGCTATTTATTCTTAGTTACCTATACATGTTTAATACCAAATAAGCCATCAAATGTACGTTACATCTTGGAGGCGAAGTACAGCTAGATCCACCTGCAGGAAACATGATGGAAAAATGTCTTCTATTGAATAGAGGATGAAGCTTACTGTAGTTGCCTACTGAAAATATGAAATCGAAATGGTATTTTGAAGAAAAATTATCTTATTGATCTTTGCTTATTCATTGAAACCCACAAAAGCTTGTATGTTCATTTATGTGCAATGCTATCTACTACTTCAGAGCTAGTGTGTGATCTTCATGGTGTGTTCCCTCAGTGTAAAACTGAAAAGAAGAATTGACCACACAAATCATAATGAAACATCAGAATTTGTTTGCACAAAATGGAACATACTTCCTCCGTTCCAAATTACTTGACTCACACTTGTCAAAATATGAATGTATCTATACACTAAACAAGTATAGATACATCCGTATTTAGACAAATGCAAGTCAACTAATTTGGAACGGAGGGAGTAGATGGTACTCAGTGATTTCCATGGTTTTAACTGATTATCTGATTGTTTTCAGTGTACTGCTGCCTCTTGACTTGAACTTACCGCACCCCAAAAGTCAAAAGAACATACACCCTAGCTAGTCTTTTGTAAGTTGACTGCCGATCTCCGGCCGATGGTGCTCGACGTCGTAGGCGGTGACACGCCGCAAGCAGGTGGAGCTGACGCATCTCACCGGACCTGTCCAGGCCATCGATCATTTCATAGACACATGAACGATCTTGCAGACGAAGATACAGTGCAGATGGTTAGATAAATCATCTTTTTTCTAGAATACGTTAGATAAATCATCTCGAGTGAACAATCCCAAGAGTTCGATTACAACATAACCCAGCAGACATATTATGTACACACACAGACGTCTCACAATCTCCTCGTCATCGTTCTAGCAGCTGAATGTAATCGGCTATAATCGGCCGCTTGCTCACGGATCATATATCCTAGGGTGTCCTCGCAGCAGCGTCGTCGTCGCCGTCGCTTCCCGCTTCATCGGTCTCCTCAGCGCCGGCAGCAAGCCTCGCAGCAGCATCGTCGCCGTCGCCTCCCGGTTCGTCAGTCTCCTGGGCGTCGGCGGCGAGCTTCTCCCGCAGGCGGCGTGTCTCCTCCCGGAGACGTGCGTTCTCCCGGGCCACCTGCGCGCACCTGGCCTCCGCGCGGTTCAGCTCCACGACCAGCCGCTGGTTGGCCTCGCGGAGCTCCGCGGCGTACGCCGACAGCTCGTCCAGCTGCCTTCGCCGCCTCATCCGCGACCGCCTCGCCGACTCCCGGTTCGACGCCAGCCGCCTCGCCTTCCTCGTCTCGCTCATCTCGGCGCCACCTCCACCTCCAAGCGACGACGAGCTGCTGCCGGGCGGACGGTGACCGTTGCCGCCACCACTGCCCAGCAACCCATGGAAGAAGTCGACGTCTTGCGAGCCAGACACGTGGTGGTGCTGCTGCTGCTGCGGCGGCGGCGAGAAGCAGTAGGTCGCGAGACCGACCATACTAGCCGAGTGGTACGCCAGGCCTCCGGCGATGTCGTGCTGCATGATCGGTCGATCAGCCGCCGCTCTCACTCTCTCTCCTAACTCGCAATGCGGCGTAGGAGAAGATTGCTCAGTGATAACTGATAAGCGGTATATAAAAGGCGCCAAAAGCTTGAGCCACTGGCACCGGTGATGCGGTCAGCAAACTGCTTGCCTTTTGCGGCCATTGCGTCTGCGTCTGAGAGTAACCTATCCCGCTGATATTTGTGGGATCCGTCCTTGCCCAAGGCTCGGTTGTGGTAATTTGTTAGCGTCGATCGTCGAGATAGGTTTTATCCCTTCTTCTTTCAGAAGTGTTCATCCCGTGTGGTGTGGTGAGGGGAGTTACTCCTGTCGATCCACAAGTCGCGGCGCATCCTCCTTTCATGGAGAACTTTGCGAACGATGCATTCATGAAGAGATTATTTGCGTGGTTGTGGAGGTTAAAGCAATAAAGCATTGGATTCCAAAGATCCCGCCGTGTTTTCCTTGCTCTCCCCATCAGTTCCGTTTTGAACGCGGATTTTTCTTTCACGAGAACTGAACTGAACTGTCTTTGTATAATCCGTTGATCAGGGAGTGCAGCCAAAAAACCTTTTGTTTGTTGCCGTGGCGATTGGCGAAGCGATGGCATTGGCTTTCATGCCCTTTTGCTTTGTACAGGATATGGCATTATAAGGACACTACTGTATAGTGACGCCACATTACTAAGTATATGAAAGACGCGCGATTTCGCGGCCTCTCAGCGACCGAGCACGCGCGATCGTCGAGATATGAACAGTACATCGATCCACGCCGTTGCTCGACGATCAGACGGCCCGCACTGTACCGCTCGCAACACTTCGCAAAAACGCCCCTCGCTGCCGAAAAATAGCTCCGCGGTCCTCCGTTTTACGCGGAGGACCTAAACCAAATTACAGCAAAACACACGGACTTTTTTGCAAAAACGTCCAGAGCTCCCCCTTCCCCTCCTTCTTCTCCCGCGACGCCGGAATCGCCTCGCGGCCGCCGGCACGCCGCGCCGCCGCAGCACGCCTCCTCCCTCAGATTTATGCATACGCCCGGGTGCGTCGTCGCCCTCTCTCCCTCCTCGCGGACTCTCGCTTGCCGGAGCACCGCACTCGCGCCGGAATCGGCGCCGCCGCGCCCGCAGGTCGCCGCCGCGTCTGTTCCTCGCCGGCGAAGCTCCGGCGGCCAGACTGTGGCGGCGCCGCCACCTTCCAACACCCCGCGTCGAGGCGCGTCCAGCGCGCTGGTTCGCCGCCGGCGACGTCGTCGCCGCCGCAGCGGCTCCGGCCACCAATGACGTCACGTTGACGTCATGGTGGGCCTGGGCTGCAGACGGGCTCTTGCTGGGCCGGCCTTTCCTATTTTTTCCCCTTTCTCTCCGTTCTGCTTTTCTATTTTTTCAAAACTTTTTGAACTTTTCAAAGACATTTCCAAATCAACTGGCACTAAATTCTACAAATTTGTCAAAATCAAAATAGCCACTGCATTTAAAAATATATTTGATTAGCTACATTTCCAAATCAAATGAGACCAAATTCCACAAATTTGTAAAAAAACAAAAGTCACTGCATTTAAAAAACAAAAGTTTGATTAGATGAATATTTTGACAACATGCAAATTCATTGGCTCCAATTATGTCTTGCTTCTAAATTGACCTTAACAAGTATAAATAACTTAAAAAAAACATTGATTACATACATTTCCAAACCAAATGAAACCAAATTACACAAATTTGTAAAAAAAAGAAAAACAGTCACTGCATTGGAAAAAAAGTTTGATTCGATGAATATTTCAACAAAATGCAAATTCATTTGCTCTAATTGTACCTTGCTTCCAAATTGAATTTAATAGATATAAATAACTTCTCAAATTACCAATTTTGGCATTCGAACAACTTAACAATGTAAACTTTCGTTCAAATTAAACATATTAAAAACAAAAAACTTTTAAATACGCACATTTCCAAAATTTAATTATTTACACCACGGTACTCGCAAATATGACAAAAAAAACATGCCTACAAGAAAGAAAAAAACAACTTATGGCATATGATCTCCATTCAAATTTCAATATTTCAAAAAAAAAAAGGACATGCCTACCACGTATTACCATGAAGGGCTAGACAATTTCTACAAAATTTAAAAATCGTTCAAAAAACAAAATCTCTGAGTATATCCACCGACAAAAATATGGGTAGTACAACAAAATAATCAGAGAATTACGTGCTAATTACTTATGCCATTAAACAAAACTTTCTGAAAATTCAAAACTTCAAAATATTTGGAGATATTTGAAATACATTTTCCCTAATACAATAAAAAAATCATGCCAACATACAACCATATTTAAATACTTCAAATCGCTAAATATTTGGATATTCACTAAACTATATACAAAATGCTCATAAAAAATCAACGCTGACTACATATAGCAAAACACAAAATATAGTTGCACAATTCAAAATGGTTAAAATTTAGATGCAACATAGGCAGACTTTCCCCATTTGTTAGCACGAATCCAAAAAATATGCAGTACCGCTAACTACATACTTAACTCAAATATTATTTGGAAAAACAGAAGCACGTTTCAACATTTCAAATTGCTAAAATATTTGAGGTACCCCAAAATATATCAACATGCTCGAAAAAAAATTGATACTTGCTAATGCCAAAATACAAACAAACTCAAACAATTCAATCTACCTAATATTTGTATACATTGTAGGTACACTTCACCTAATTATTGATTAAAAAGTAATAAATGCTCACAAAATACATTTCCTCTCATTATACTATGCAGTCGGAACAAAAATACCAATCATTATTTGCTCTACTTATGGCATAATGCAAACATATTTCAAAGTTTCACTTCAACGAATATTTGGAGAAAATCCAAATAAATTCCCCCAAATTATGGATCGAATTTAATAAATGCCCGTATAAATTTAATAAATGTCCGTATAATGTATTTCATTTGATTATGGAGTTCAATTAAATTTTAAAGGCAAAATACAAACTTAATATATCTTCCCTAATTGTTTAACATTCAGGGATAATTTAGCTTAAATCTCTCTAATTATGCACATAAAATTAAAAAAAAATGCTCAATTCACTAAATGTTCACACGAAATAAAGACCCATTTCCTCTAATTATGAATTGAATTTAACGAATTCCCTTACAATGCATTTCCTCGGACTATAGAGTTAAATTAAACATTTCGATATTTATAACAAATTACAAAGATACTTGACCACTCCAATTCATGGAATTAAAGCAATTCAACAAATGCTGTTCATTTACAATAGTGCACACCTTAGTACGAATATGCAGAGAAAATAAGATTTTTTTTTCGTCTAACTGATTTTGTTACTTAATCTTCTCAATTCTAAAACATTCCTTTAATACACTTTGGACATATGCAATACTTCAATAAAGCATAGTTCGCGAAGTATTACAACAACGTATCACCAATAAAAATTTAAAAATTAACAAACGCGCGACGCGCAAAATTCCACTAGTAGTAGTATATACAGAGCCAGATGCCAGTACCCCAGCCGTCCGGCCCCCACTTGGGTGCATATTGCAAAACCCTGAGAGGTTTGTGGCACTGTTTGGTCAATCCCTCCTCACGTGGAGACCTTTTGCTGCTCTTGATATCATGTCTTCTGGTTAGATTCACGGAGAGGTAGCTAAAGAAAATGTGTACCTAACCTATGTGCAGATCTTCGATGGATAAATGATGGTCGAAGAGTACTATGCATGTTTTTTTTGGGTGATACTGCCTGGAACCGCCACGGGTACCATCATGTTAGAATGAGTTAGGAGGTGGCTCGGCACGCGGCGGTTCTGGCCCCAGTGCCTAGTTCCAATGGTGGCTGCATAGACCATCACATGTGGGGTTGGAGATTTGTACGCCCGGTTGTGATGGTGGTCTCGCCGGTTTTAGAGGGGTGTGTGTGTCTGATATGCGACACAACACCGAGTGAAAACCTAGGCATGGTCCCTGACAAGAGCTGGCGGCGGTGACGCGCTTGCGCACCGCTTCCTTCATGCAGGCGTCGTCAAGGCGGTGGTCTCGCTCCTCCGCTCTGGAACCTCCGGGCAACCCTAGATTCCACGTAGGATCGGGTGATGTCAACGCTTCTGCGTCGCATGCCTCTCGGAAACCCGACGGAGCGAGTTGGTGGTGGTAGGCGGGGGCGAGTTACAAGTATCCTTCAGCGACCTTTGGTCGATAGGCGGGAGTGACTTCAGGCTTGGTGAGCTCCAGGTGAAAAGACTGCACCGACCTTGACCGATGTGGGCAATGGCGGCTATCGGAGGCGTTCTTAGACTATGAGGCATCGTTAGGGGAGCCCCTTCACCATCCACGTTGGTTGTGCCTTGTTTGTTGGTGCTGGTTAAAGCTGTGTTGCAACTTCGTCATCGGCTAGTCAGGTGCGTGGCCCTAGGCATGGAAGTCAGAGAGTGAGCTCTGGAAGATCGATTTCAGTGTGTTCCTATGTAGGATGTCGAATTTGATCGCTTGGGCGGAAGAATTCTTGGCTCGCTTGGTACGCTGCCTCTGGCGTGAGGGCTGTGGCATCGTGTTGTATCTGTTTTTGGCCAGATTTTTTATAAACTGGCCAATTCTCTTCTTCTTCGTAAGTGAGATAGCAAATCTTTTGCCTTAGTTTCAAAAAATGAATGAGTATTCATCCTTTACGAGATACACGCCGTCAAACATGTGGGCTATAGGTACAAGAATCCTGTTAACCATCATTTTCCAACTTTCCTATTATCTAAAAATACTTGTATGATCTCTCCAAGATGGTGCTAATTAATTAAGCTAATTTTCTCATACCGTGAAATGACTCAAGGTGTCTGTGCCTCGTTATATAGTTAGAGTTAATTAAAACGATTGTTCAAGATACTAATACTCCCTCCGTTCACAAAAGGATGTCTCAACCTAGCTCAAATTTGCATGTCTCTACACATGTGTGTAGAGACATGCAAATTTGAGCTAGGTTGAGACATCATTTTGTAAACGGAGGGAGTATCATGTTTATATCATATTATATATTGGCTTTAGGTTTTAGGCCCCCTAGCTAGGATTACTGCCCTCATGCTTATCAGAAGCTTTTATTTGCTTACTACTGATGCCATTAGCGATAATAATTATAGTTCCAGATTGGTGTGTCACGTTCTAGGAGCTAAGACAATTGGGCATGCCTAAAGCAAAACTCATGGAGGAACAAAAAGTTTAGGGTAGTCAGGATATGTTTAAAGCAGAGTTTGCTAATCAGACGGCAATAATTGTTTGTGGGGACTCTTGTTGACCATCAACTTTTTGAAAACCACCTGTCTCCTACTCAAGAGAAAGGAAAATACAACATGTCATGGTCTCAAGCCGATTTGTTTCGCTTGCCATAAGGAACAAATGCCTCCTAACTTTTGTGCTTTCAAGTCATTTAGCTCTGGATACCAGTCATTTTCTTGCTTATGAGGATGTGCAATTTCTGGGAAGAGTAAACGAAAGACGCACAAAATTGCACACTTGCCAATGAGACAAACCTGAATTCAACTACAAGTGTTTCTGCTTTAGGTTTCTTGGTCGGTTTGGTAAGAGATCACAACTGCAGTATTTTTCCATTTTGCGCGAGGAAATATGGGACTTTCTCTCCCTTTTTCTCGATTTATCACACTTAGATGTTATGACACGGATGATCTGACCATACTAAATAAATCAAGAGACAGTCAGTCAGGCTAATATTTTTCTCCCTACATATCTAGTTGAACATCTTTAGAGTTATAAAAATAGAAGAGATATGGTCGCGATTTGTGGGTATATTACCTTTTATCATCCACAACTGTCAGTGGCCTTAACTTTCAGTCCACCCATGGTTCCTTGTTACGTTGCCAAGATCAGCACACCAGTGTGGGAAACGTCATCTTGCTAAAGCAAAGCAATGGAAAGATTAGCAATGGTTTACCTCCTCAAGCTTACTACTAATTAGGGAAATTTAAAAGTGTAATGACCTATCAAAGATTGTGATAGGCAATCCGGTTATAGCATAACATGATAAGTATGGTGATTAAAGCAATACATCAGATCATTTGCAAAAGAAAGGTCATATCTTCATCTTGCATATACGAAAAAGGAAAAAAGATATCACAAACGAGTTATAGTAGAAGTTTATGTTCTACTAATAATATGGTTCCTCTCATTCAAATGAATTTCAAGGGATTACTGGAGGATATGAACCCATCCTCACAAATATTTTCTTACATTCTATTGTATTTCATGAGTATCAAACAATCTTGGCTGCAAATTCGTGAATTTTTTCAGTTCCATAGGATTGAAAAGGAGATAACACATGTATTACATGTTTTTCTATTCCTATATTTTGACAAGAAGCCTAGAGTCCAAAGAACCATACATACTTGTGTGGACGCAATTTGTAGTTTTCTTTAGTTAGCTCATATATGGTTACCCTGACAAACAGAAAGATAATTTGGATTAATGTTAGTGCAGAAGTACCTCAGAGATATGATAAGTTGGATAAAAATTACTTTCGAGTAAAGACAATGGTATATACAAAATGACAAAATTATTGACTGTTTGGAAACGAAGATTTCATACAAACAATCGAAGCTTTACAAGCAACATACAGACCAAAACCGTCAAATAAGTTGACATATCACCACCCACTAACACAACGATGGAGGAATCAAACTGGGCCTTATGCCCCGGCCACAACCATCGTCGGCTAAATCCAGAGATATGGCCTCATGCGCACGCTCCGGAATTCGCCATCGCCATCATCCGCTAACCTATCTCCAAGGTGTAGATCAAAGAGAAGACCCTCACCAAGCCTCCCATCGACGCCGCCACATCGTCAGACAGCGCCCCCACCCTGCGTGGGTCCATCATCATGCGTAGCAGAGACCTCGCTGTGCCATGCCGCAAGACTCCCCGTCATTGTTGCGGTATATGCAACACCGCTCCATGCTGAAACCATTCAATGCTCCCTCGGGCCGGTGCACACCTCCATTAATAATGACCCCAAGGGGGACGACACAACAACGTCGACATCATCCGAACGACAGATCAAGAGTTTCTCCTCGGCAAAATGCCTTCAGAAAGAAGATGTCACACAAGGTGTCGCCATCACTGGTTCCGACCACCGACCAAAAGCAAGTTTTACACCCGGATCTCGTCCACAAATATCCATCGAACATCTTGGACATTGGACTGACCACCTTCGGAGACATCGTCGCCAGCAAAGCCGAACATCCCCGATGATCCGAACGGGCCGACCTAAACCCCATTTGGAGGCAACCTTCATGATGTAAGTCACCAGAGCCACAGTGGCTTGAAAACACCGCAAACCGGGTCCCGAGAGACTCCGTTGTGCTACTGCACTGTCTTACCGAGTCGATGCCTATAAGCAGCATGTGCCTCGGCAGCAAAGTGCCACCGGGCCGCGACCCGCCACGTCAGACCTCCACACGCCGCTGTCGGACCTCTGTGTCGCGCTCCCAGGCCAGAACCGGCACCAGAGAAGATCCTGCAGTCGACGAGAGCCGACGATGGCGAGGGGGAAGAGGGTAAGAAGGTGGTGTCGGCGGCGGAAATTAGAGTTCCACCCGAGCCGTCCCTAGGGGCGGAGCCGACACATAAGCATTGGGTTCAGCTGAACACAATGAAATTATGCTAACCCCTTTATTCCTATTTAGTTGCTCTAAATTGCTAGTATGAAACCATGAACACAATGGAGTGAACCCAATGATGATATCTTCTAGCTTTGCTACTAATCGTTTCACCACATGAAACCTGCTTTCCTGAAAGTCTAGTTTGATGTATTGTTCTAAGCCTGGCTTCTCAGTTCCAAATAACCTGGTGTACTAGCCACTGATGAGTTGCAGAAAAAAACAAGACATCGTGCACGCTTGGGAATGAAAGAAGACATTGCGTACGTTATTTTTTATTTTGCGAAACACAGTATAAACATATATAAACATAGACGCTCACATACACTAGTAGAAAATGAGGCTTTCGTCCGGAGCCCAAATTTGCATTAGCCCCGGTTCAGGGAAAAACCGGGACCAATGCCTGGCATTGGTCCCGATTCAAGCTGCCAGGGGCCCGTGGACTATTGGTCCCGGTTCGGTTGGGGACATTAGTCCCGGTTCGTGGCACGAACCGGGACTAAAGCTCCAGAGCCGGACACGTGCCGTGCCGTGGAGCTTTAGTCCCGGTTCGTGTCTCGAACCGGGACTAATACCCCTCCCCTGCCTATAAGTAACCCTCCCAGCCAGCTTCTCTCCTCTTTTTTTTTCTGCTTGGATGTGTGGGAAGTGGGTGCTAGTTTTTTTTCCTTTGCCACGCACAAGATGTGTTCGATGAAATGCCCGAGCCACACTTAAGTTCACACAAAATGATATCCTCGACCGAGGTTAGCAACTTTATCCTTTTCATCTGTAATTGATACAAAATATTGCATGTGTCGATGTACGGTGGTCATTTCACTATTCAAGATGTTATTGTAATGGTATTTGATAAACTTAATTATATGATGCAGATGGATGCACGGATGCGATGGATGTACGGCGAACGACGCAGTTCCGAGTTTATTGCAGGCCTGCATAAATTTCTCGATGTGGCTGAGGCAAACAAAGTGGATAATTTTATGCCTTGTCCATGTGAGTGTCGGAACGTCAGGGAGTACTCTAACCGAAAACCATTCAAGCCACGTGCTTCGGAGAGGTTTCATGCCCAGCTATAATTGTTGGACCAAGCACGGAGAAAGAGGGGTTAGGATGGAAGACAATGAAGAAGAGAGGATGATGACAACTATCCTATGTTCCCTGAGAATGCGGTGATACTGTAATGGAAGACGTTGAAGAAGAAGGAGGTGAACATCGGGCATCAGATGAGCCCGCTGATGGTCTTGGTGGGGTCATTTCTGATGCAAAGCGAGAATGCGATACAGAAAAGGAGAAGCTAAAGTTGGAGGCCATGCTAGAGGATCACAAAAAGTTGCTGTACCCAAATTGCGAAGATGGCAGCACAAAGCTCGGTACCACACTGGAACTGCTGAAATGGAAGGCAGAGACTGGTTGTTCTGACAAGGGATTTGAGAAGTTACTGAAAATAATGAAGCCGAAGCTTCCAAAGGATAACGAATTGCCCGAGACTACATACGAAGCAAAGAAGGCTATCTGCCCTCTAGGATTAGATGTGCAGAAGATACATGCATGCATTAATGACTGCATCCTGTACCGCGGTGAGGAGTACGAGAATATGGATAAATGCCCGGTATGCAATGCACTGCGGTACAAGATCAGACAAGATGACCCTGGTGATGTTGAGGGCGATGACGAGCCCCCCGGAAGAGGGTTCCTGCTAAGGTGATGTGGTATGCTCCTATAATACCACGGTTGAAACGTCTGTTCAGAAACAAAGAGCATGCCAGGTTGTTGCGATGGCACAAAGAAGAGCGTAAGAAAGACGGGAAGTTGAGACACCCCGCCGATGGGTCCCAGTGGAGAAAAATCGACAGAGAGTTCCCGACATTTTCAGATGACGCAAGGAACTTAAGATTTGGTCTAAGTACAGATGGCTTTAATCCTTTTGGGGAGCAGAGCTCCAGTCATAGCACTTGGCCCGTGACTCTATGTATCTACAACCTTCCTCCTTGGTTGTGCATGAAGCGGAAGTTCATTATGATGCCAGTGCTCATCCAAGGCCCGAAGCAACCCGGCAACGACATTGATGTGTACCTAAGGCCATTAGTTGATGAACTTTTGCAGTTGTGGTCCGAACCAGGTGTACGTGTGTGGGATGAGCACAAACAACAGGAATTTGACCTACGAGCGTTGCTGTTCGTAACCATCAATGATTGGCCTGCTCTTAGTAACATTTCAGGACAGTCAAACAAGGGATACAATGCATGCACGCACTGTTTAGATAAGACTGAAAGTATACATTTGGGAAACAAGAATGTGTACCTGGGGTCGTCGATTTCTTCCGAACAGTCATGCCGTAAGAAAGAAAGGCAAGCATTTCAACGGTGAGGCAGATCGCCGGAAGAAGCCTAACCTCCCTGATGGTGATGTTATATATGACATGGTCAAGGATTTAGAAGTAATCTTTGGAAAGGGTCCTGGCAGTCTATCTGTTCCGAATGACGCTGACACCGTACCCATATGGAAGAAGAAATCTATATTTTGGGAGCTACCCTATTGGAAAGTCCTAGAGGTCCGGTCTTCAATCGACGTGATGCACGTGACGAAGAATCTTTGCGTGAACCTGCTAGGCTTCCTGGGCGTGTATGGGAAGACAAAAGATACACCAGAAGCACGGGAGGACCAGCAACGTATGAAAGACCCATACAACAAGCAGACGGATAAAGGGCGTCAATACTTAAGCAGCTACGCTCTTACCAAAGCAGAGAAGGAAATCTTTTTTGAATGCCTGAGCAGTATCAAGGTCCCGGCTGGCTTCTCGTCAAATATAAAGGGAATAATAAATATGGCAGAGAAAAAATTCCAGAACCTGAAGTCTCATGATTGCCACGTGATTATGACGCAGTTGCTTCCGGTTGCATTGAGGGGGCTTCTACCGGAAAATGTTCGAGTACCCATTGTGAAGCTATGTGCATTCCTCAATGCAATATCTCAGAAGGTCATCGATCCAGTAACTCACCAAGTTTACAGAAGGCTGTGGTCCAATGTCTTGTCAGCTTCGAGTTGGTGTTCCCCCCATCATTCTTCAATATTATGACGCATCTCCTGGTTCACCTAGTCGACGAGATTGCCATTCTCGGTCCTGTATTTCTACACAATATGTTCCCCTTCGAGAGGTTCATGGGAGTCTTGAAGAAATATGTTCATAACCGTGCTAGGCCAGAAGGAAGCATCTCAAAGGGCTATGGAACAGAGGAGGTCATTGAGTTCTGTGTTGACTTTATTCCTGACCTTAAGCCGATTGGTGTTCCTGAATCGCGGCATGAGGGGAGACTGAGTGGAAAAGGCACGCTAGGAAAGAAAGCACTGATATGTAGGGACGGGCATTCTTTAACTCAAGCACACTACACAGTTCTACAAAGTTCCACCTTCGTGGCTCCGTATATCGAGGAACACAAGAATTATGTACGCTCCAAGAACCCGGGGAAGGCTGACTCCTGGATTAAAGAAAAACACATGGAGACTTTCGGCAGTTGGTTGCGATTACAGCTCATGAATGACACCACTGTCGGAGATCAGCTCTACTTGTTGGCCGCGTCACCATCTTCGACTGTATTGAATTTCCAAGGGTACGAGATAAATGGGAATACATTTTACACGATCGCCCAAGATAAAAAGAGCACCAACCAAAACAGTGGTGTCCGCTTTGATGCAACAGACGAGAATGGGCAAAAGGACACATACTATGGTTACATAGAGGAGATATGGGAACTTGACTATGGACCTACTTTTAAGGTCCCTTTGTTTCGGTGCAGTTGGGTCAACATGAATGGAGAAGGGATAAAGGTAGACCAGCTGTACGGAATGACAACAGTGGATCTCAAGAATCTTGGTTGTTACAAGAACGAACCATTCGTCCTAGCCAATGATGTGGCTCAGGTTTTCTATGTGAAGGACATGTCCTCCAGACCGAAAAAAAGAAAAAAAATAAGCAAACGAATACATCAGACGATGAGCCAAAGCGTCACATAGTTCTTTCAGGGAAAAGAAACATCGTGGGAGTCGAGGACAAGACAGACATGTCAGCAGATTATGATAAGTTTGATGAAATTCCGCCCTTCACAGTGAAAACTGACCCAAGCATCCCGTTAAATAATGAAGATGCTCCATGGTTACGGCGAAGCGATCATAGGCAGGGACATACGCGAAGAAGGGTTCATGGCTTTTATGTAAATCAATGTAATGTATTAAACCTTTATGTGATGTGTAGTACTGTATTAAACCTTTTAGAAAACAAGTGACCATATGTAATGCATGGTTCCCGAGCATTCTGAATAGTTCCCAAGAATAATTATTTTAGAAAACAGAAAATGGTTTTGGATTATTTATTCAAATTTAAACACTTTTCATGTTGAAAGTCTTTTCAGATTCAAAACCATTTGAAATTCATATTCAAACACCTAAATAAGAAAAAAAAAGGCGGGAACAACATTCAGAACTGAAAACTGCAGCTGATTTGAAGCTTCTTGACAAACACATTGGAAATACACATTCATTATTATTACACATGCTCCTTACATAAAGGTTTAATACATTCCATAGAATGCATTACATAAAAGGTTTAATACATTATTACACATCACCAATATTATTCTACATAAACGGACTTGCTGGCTCGGAGGCCGTAGGATTAGGGGGAACGGCGGGAGGAGCCAGCCCCGTTCGCGGCCGCCCGGTTCTCGCGCGCACGTTTGCGGCGGAGGGCAAGATCCATGGAGGATGAGTCTTTCAGCGCCCAATCCAGCTCGGAAGCCTCCTTCGCCTTGAGCTGGCAGGCAGTTCTGGCTCGCTGTACACGGTCGTCGTGGACGGACTGGAAGGAGGCTTCAATGGCCTCCTGCATCTGCGGCCCGCCGCGCTCTTCCCCATGGTCGCTCCAGTCGAAGTCGTCGTCGTCGTCATCCTCCTCGTCGGGAGGGGCGGCGGCGACTGGTGGAGGTACGGCCGCGGATCCCCATGCCACCCCTGCGGCGTACGCATCCTCGTCGGGGTCAGGGACGTTGGACCACGCGCGCTCATACGTCCTCCGCACCTCCTCCGGCACCGGAGCAGGAGGCCGGTAGCAGGGCATTCCTCTCCACGCCGGGCTCGTGGGCATACGGCGGGATAGGCTCCCGCGGTAGTGCCCAAGCGCGCTCTGCCGAGCACGCTCGACCTCGTCCAGAAGGCGCTGCGGCGGGCGTGGCGGATCTATCTCGTGGAGACGATGCGTTCGTGGCTAGGAATGCTGGATTAGGGTTTACCCCGTCGGCGACAATATATAAAGACCTCCAGGGCAGCGCTAGGGGAGGACACGTGGCTAGGGCAACGCTAGGGGAGGGCACGTGACTGACACGAGTCGTGACCGCAAAGCCCGCATTTAGTCCCGGTTGGTGTTACCAACCGGGACTAAAGAAGCACACGGATCGTGTGTTTCTTTCAAGTGCTTGTGAGACGTTGGACCAGGGGTGTGTTTTTTTGAGGGATTGTGAGCTGTTGGATCAGCACTATCACGACCACTTCGTGAGCCACATGACCCGGTTGGTGTTACCAACCGGGACTAAAGAAGCACACGGACCCTATATGTAGCCCCCCTCCCGGACATGTTCAGCACTCAGTGTCTACTCATTGTAGTTCATTTTGGTATACGAAGCATTCAGATTCCCTGCATACGTCCAACGGTGCATTTGCTATGCGGGCACTCACGAGTCACCGTTGGGCTGTATGCAGGGAAAACCGTGTGTTTTGTTCTCTTCAGTGTTTAGAGTTTTCAGAATACAGTGACCCTATATATAGGCCACCTCTCGGACATGTTTGGCACTCACTCTGTACTCGTTGTAGTTCATTTCGTAAACAAAGCATTCGGATTCCCTGCATACGTCCGACGGTGCATTTGATATGCGGGCACTCATGAGCCACCGTCGGGCTGTATACAGGGGAAACCATATGTTTTGTTCTATCACTTGGAAATGCTAAAGATCTTGGAGAATGCAGAGATTGTGTTGGTAAAACTGCAGCTGATTGAAGCTTCTTACACATGCTCCTTACACATGCTCCTTACATAAAGGTTTAATACATTCCATAGACATGTCTGTCTTGTCATCCACTCCCACGATATTTCACTATGCTGGAAGGAAACACACGATCCGTGTGCTTCTTCCTCATTGGGCATACTACAACTCACAAGCCCTGAAAAGAAACACACCGCTGATCCAACGGCTCACAAGCGCTCAAAAGAAACACAGCGCTGATCCAACGGCTCACAAGCGCTCGAAGGAAACACACGATCCGTGTGCTTCTTCCTGATTGGTCATACTACAGCTCACAAGCCCTGAAAAGAAACACACACCGCTGATCCAACGGCTCACAAGCGCTCGAAAGAAACACACCGCTGATCCAACGGCTCACAAGTTTGTATAGTTAGAATAATTATTTCAGAAAACAGAAAATGGTTTTGGATTATTTATTCAAATTTAAACACTTTTCATGTTGAAAGTATTTTCAGATTCAAAATTATGCAATAAATATTTGTCAAAATGAATTATCATTTAAAAACCATTTGAAATTCATATTCAAACACCTTAGGAAAAAAAAGGCGGGAACAACATTCAGAACTGAAAAGTTTGAAATAAATTTGAAAAAGGACTCATCGAAAGAATTCCCAGTTTATAGAAGAACCGGGACTAAAAACCATTGGACGCGCGAGGCAAATCTGGCATTAAATGAAGGGGCCATTGGTCCCGGTTCATCCCACGAACCGGGACCAATGCCTCATTGGTCCCGGTTCGTGGCATGAACCGGGACCAATGGCCCCAGCTACTTAACTGCCAGCCTCTGCTCCTTCCCCATTCTCACGCACACGCGAGGAATCGACGAGGAGCCACCGCCACCACGCCGTCAGGCTGCCCCGCCGCCGGCCTGCACGCGCCGCCCCGCCGCCGTCCTCCACGCGCCGCCCGAGCCCGCTGGCGCCCCGCACCGTCTCTCCCCGCACGCCGCCCGCCCGCGCCTCCACGCGCCTCCTGATAGGGCAAAGGTGTCCCATCTTTCGATGAGATGAAGATACGTCGATTCTGGTGGAGTTCGACCTTGGCGATCCGACTACTACGCACGCGTACGTAGCGCCAATGCAATCGCTAAACCAATCTCCCGAGGTTACCGAATCCTGCAGAAGCGCGATCGGCCTGACCAATAGGTCTAGTTCTACCTGTGATCGAGGAACAAGTAAGAACCAATATTGCAATCAAGAATTGCGGATATAAGATGAACTTTATTGAAAAGGTGGGATTCCGTAAGCGGTCTTAATCTGGTCGTTGGACACAAATCGAGATCACGAAGATGCAGCGAAACGCTAGGCAGTCTTTTAGCTAAACAAAATCCGAGTCTAAACGAAACCCTAGACGAGGTATATAAGGAGGAAAGGAGGGGGTTTCGGCCAGCCTTGGGGGATGGCCGAATCCAACCCTTGGAGGACTTTCCTTCCTTAATACGGACTCTAAAAACGCACTAAAACTCCTGGTTCGAATTACATGGCCCATGGCCCGTAAATAAAGGTGACCCAGCACCATATGTGACTATGGACGAAATTATGAAGTGTAGACTTGAGAAATTTCGTCCAAGTCTTCAAATGTCATCATGGTGGCTTCAAGTTGTTGTAGTCTCCATTGGTGGCATCATCCTCTCCCTTGTTTCCATGCCTGCGGCTATCTCCATCCACGTACATGCTCCATAGCTTGTCCCTCTCGTCCATGCTTGGTCCATCATTCCTAAGAGAAACAAACACATCTACTTTAGGCAGCATCATATTCTCATGTACATTAGGAGTAGCTTGTAGAAACGAAAGTACCTGTCGTTGTAGTTGACGTGCACGAGCCCTAGTCAACGGTCCTTGTAATTGAGGCGTTGTAGTAGTTGTGGTTGCGTCAATAGTAGGGATGTCCTCATCACCTCCGGGCCGCCCGAGCCCGCCGTCCTCGACGCCTCGACGCCGCGCGCCGCCGCGCCACCCGAGCCCTCCGCCCTCGACGTCGCGCGCCGCGCCACCCGAGCCCCGCCGCCCGGCCAGAAGCTCCCCCGGCCACCTCGGTGAGAGCCTTTTGCTCTCTGCCAAATGTTCAAATTTGAGTGCATGCAAATTTGATACAATGTGCTTGTTTTGATACAATGTGCTTGCAAATTTGAGTGCTTGCAATCACATTTCAAATTTGATAAATGAGTTGTGATGTTTAAGTGCTTGCAAATTTGAGTTCATTTCAAATTTGATACAATGTGCTTGCAAAATGTTGGCACATTTGAGTGCTTGCAAAAAAATTTGATGTTTAATTAAGTTGTGCTTGCAAAAAAGCTTGTAATTGTGTGCTTGCAAAAAATTGTGTGATTGTGTGCTTGTAATAATTGTGTGATTGCAAAAAAAGAAATTTGAAAATATTTGCACAAAAAACAAATGTTGACAAAAATCAAATTTGAAAACATTTGCTATGTCATTTGCTTGTCCTAATTAAAGCTATGTCATTTGCTTGTCGTAATTGAATTTGTGTGCTTGTAATTGTCTATGTCAAAATGCAAACTTTTTTTCAATTGTGTTAGGAAAAAAATTTGTGTTAGGAATTGTTACTACTGTGTTAGGAAAAAAAATTATGTTAGGAATTGTTAGTACTGTGTTAGGAAAAAAAAAGAAATAGCTTGTTTAAGAATATTTAAAGTGTTAGCAAAATTTATGTGTTAGCAAAATTAGCAAATTAAGGTGTCTGCAAAATTAGCAAATTTAACTTTGTATTCACATATCCGATTCACATTTGTATGCAAATTTTAGATTCAAATTTTGTGAGTATGCAAATATGATGTTTGATATGCAAAGATGCAAATTTTTGTGGGTAGATGTATCTTGACATATGGAACAAGTTACCCAACTAAAATTTTGTGCATTGTTCTTAATTTGCAGAAACTATGGAACGAGACGAAAATCAGGAAACCATCCTCGAGGATATGATCCGCGGGGAAGATGTTGGCGATGTCACCTCGCAGTTTCTGAACAACTCCGGTGAGGGAGATGAGTCTCTCAACCGAAGAGACGGCTCAGGTGAGGTAGAAGCCGACGGCTGGGGCGAGGGAGAAGCCGGCGGCTTCGATGAGGGAGAAGCCGACGAGGGAGAAGCCGACGGCTCCGGTGGAACATTAAATGTTGTAAACTCCGGCGAGGTGCATATATATATTAATTAATTAAGACTCTGCTGTCTATATACATATATTAACGCTCTTTCTTCTTTTAGCCCTCCGGATCGAGCAAATCTTCTGTAAGGACGAAACGAGGCCCAGCCAAAAAGTTGGGTGACCATGAAAGGCACAGGATCGAAAAACTCGCTGAAGACGGCACACCGATTGCTCCCCCTGATGTTGCAAAAAAAAATTGTAAAGCAATGCGGAGTTATTGTTAGGGACTACAGCTCGATCACCGTTCGAGAAAGGAATAAGCCAAGGGCGGGAGGAATAAGATATGTCGGCGACGTAGGCAAATAAAACCTTTGAAAAAGCTCATGGTTAATTTCACCCTGCCGGCGCCAGAGGTGGATCCAGATGAGGAGGATCCAAATGAGCCAGAAAAGATTGCCAAGCAAAAAAAAATCATAGAGCAAAAAGTCAAGGAGTGGGCTTTTAAGAAGATGGCCGAGCTATTCAAGAACTAGAAGAAAAGATTGCACACCGAGTTTATCAACAAAGATAAGACTCTGGACTTCGATAAAGGGTATGAGAAGATAAGAGACGAATGGGAAGAATTTGTGGCGTACAAGAAATCGGAGGAACCTCAGAAAAAGTCTGAACAAAATAAGGCAAATGCTGCTAAAACGAAGTACCACCATACTATGGGGCTTGGTGGCTACGCCTTTAGCATGCCTAAGTGGGAGAAACTTGAGGCCGACCTGCTGGATAAAGGGATCACTCCAGAGCCATACACATGGATCGAACGGTCAAGAAATTGGTTTTACGGGCATGGGGGCACGTTGGACGCAGAAGGAAAGTGCATATATAATAGAACACACAAAGATAAGCCCCTACTACCCATCGAAGGCATTAGAAATGCAGTAAAGGATGTTGAAGAGGGACGGTTCTGTCCCGATAGAGAGGATGACGAGCTCACACGCGCCCTTGGGAATAAGGAACACGACGGACGAACACGAGGTGTACCAGGCTCCAAGCCCAAGAAAATTGCGATTCCCGAGGACATGAAGAAATTTCCTGATAGAAGCCATCAGAGGAGAAAGGAAAGGGAAGCAATAGAAGCACGCGCTGCTGCAAACCGGCTGCGTAATATAGAAGAAAAATTAAAGCGGCAGCAGGATCAAATTGACGCACTTAGCCAGAAAGGTACTTGCGGCGAATCTCAGCGGCACATGGTAGAAGCTGCATGCGATGGTACCGGCGGCCCATCGAATCGGAAAAGCAGCGTGGCTTCCACGGAGCTCCAAGATGGTAATGATGATGCACTGACGATGGCTCCTCTTCGTCGCTACCCAGTGGATGATATCACGGAGAGCACACCTTGTGAGCTACATGTGAAAGTTTTTAACTTAACCATGATGGGACCAATGCTCCTCCCCCCCCCCTCGCTGCTGGCAGGCCACGTAGAGACCCAGTAGTCCCGGTTCGTGGCCGAACCGGGACTAGCATTAGTCCCGATTTGCTAGTCCCGGTTCGCCACCGGGACTACATTGCCCTTTTCTACTAGTGATACAAGTGCATAAATTCACCCCTATGAACGCATACACGCACAACCTACCCCTATGAGCACCTCCGATAGACTGAGCCGGCGGCCGGGTCTTGAGATTGACGAAGTTACCACATGCGGCTCGCTGTCGACGGGAACGTCGCCTTCCACTGAAGAATATTCCGCCTAAATGAGAAACACCATTGTCAATACTCCCCTTATGGCACAGTTTTGATTAAAATATAGAGGAAAATATCAATATCTACAATATCAAATACATGCAATCATGCGACTCTTATTGATCAACATATATAGAAGAAAATATCAGTATCTACAATATCAAATATATACAATCAGCGACAGACCCATAGTTTTAAGAGTAATTTATATAGTCCATTGAAGAAAAGTCCCTCTAACTCACCAGCTACGGCAACGGGGAGAACTAGCACCAATTTCCGAAGTGTGTAAACAAATGTCATACCTAAGAACCCTATTTGCTTTTAACAAGCACCACAGACAGAGATCGGAAGCACGCTTCGCTCTCCTCCCTTATCTCTACAGTAGAGAAGGGCGACAGAGAGGCGATCCTCGTTTCCTCGTTCTCCGCCGCCGGAGTCGGTGGTTCCCCTCCCCTCCGCTCGTCGTTCCGGCGGCGTGAGGGTGGGGGAACCGCGGATCTCTCGGCTAGGCGTGTGAATAGTAGGTTTAGGGTTTCTGCCGGCAGCGCTGTGGGGGTGGAGGCGGCGTCGGGTGGAATAATGGTGCGCGCGCGTCGTCCCCTCTACGCCGGAGTTCCTCGGAGCTGTGGTGTGATGCGTGGTGCTTTTGGTACTCTCAGATCTTCGGATCTGGGGAGCTGTTGCTTCCCCCGAGCGGACGCCGTGGAGGCGCCGGAGTTTGCTCTTGTTGGGGTCTTTTTCCCTCCCCTCTGGCGTCGTCGGGCCTCCTTCTGCGGTGGCTCTGGGAGGGGGAGGTGGTCAGTCCGGGTAAGTTCCTCTGCTTTGCTCTCTGCCTGGCCGTGGTGGCAAAGGGAGTTCGACGTGGAGGTGTTTGATCTGTTTTTGGATGGCGCGGTGGTGGTGGTGGCTCTCTGCGATGTCTTTGCTCTGGCCGGCCGTGGCGGCGAGGGGGGCGGTCGTCTGGGGAGCAGGTGTGCTGGCCGGCTGGTCTGGCTGCTGCGGGGACGGCGGGAAGATCGGTGGTCTGTGGTTGCAGGTGCTCGGCTGAGCTCGTTCAACGCTCTGGGTGTCTGTCGCGGCGCGGCGGCCGGTTCTGCAGCCTTCTTCAATGTTGGAGGTGCTTGCTTCCCTGGGCATGGCGGTACGGCGATCTCCGGCAGTGGCTAGATGTTTGGGGTGTGGGGTGGATCCGCTTGTGATCTTTCCTGTTTTCTGAGGTGTTTTGTGCAAGTTTTCTGGGTCTGGTTGTAATTCTTGGTTCTCTCTGGACCTGGTTGTAATTTGCCCGAGCTCCTTAATATAAGTGGCGGATCCTGTTCAAAAAAACAAGCACCACAGACAGCCCATAGGGTCGACCGACGCCCCCGGCCATCCCAACGTTGCAAGCCAGCTAGCTGCAAGGAGATCGATCGGTAGAAGGGAATGGAGGCGCTAGCTCCATCTAGTGCACTGTGCCATGGACTACCTGCGTGACATTTGAGGTTTGACTTTGCACGGAAGATCCATTGATTAGCCGCCCCGCGCGACGCCCCCGACGCAAACTCGCCGCGGTATCCGATTGCCATTTACCACATTGTTTCTCGTCTTCCTCGCTCGTGTCTCCCGTCGCCCTGGTCAACCGCATTAGTTAATTTTTTTTTGCCTTGATCGTGTGGTAGGCGTTGGTCATACTAGATCCTATACGACTAGCCACAATGAGTGTATCATAGGTAGTATCATGCATGCCATGTTGATAAAAAAGCTGACGTGTCACTGTAATTAATGATGAGAGAGGTGATAGTGCTATCATAGGTAGATACCGTAACATAACGGATTCCAATGCAAAATGAGTCTACAACCTAATAAATGCAGTGTTATATGATACCACATATATGTTACAGCCCATTATGGAGGTAGTAACATAGACTAGTATCATATGCATGATACTAGTATATGATACTCCCCATTGTGACTAGTCTACCAACGGAAAGAGTTGCAGAGTCAACATTTACGGCTGCAATCACATCAGGTAAATGATGTCTTCATATGGTGACTGATGATGATGAACACTGTTTGGTCATTTTGGAACGTCGAAATATCACGAAGAGATCAGTTAATCCTTTCTGAAAAGAACAGCTCGGTTAATCGTGCACTACAAATATGCATGGATATATTCTCCAGCCACTCAAACCAGCAGTATGGAGATTGGAGTATCGCGTAGTTGAGGCTTGTATGTGAATATAGCGGCACACTGTTACACGGCGACACGAAGTTTTGGCCGGGTAAACGGGCTGTCGGGCCATTGTAGCGCCCCAAGGTAAGCCGGCAAACGTATCAAACGTCGGTTTTCCAACTAAACAACAACATCATCATCACAACCGAGCCAGTGCGTGCGCAATGCGCATGTAGCTGTGTTTCCCCAAGAAACTCGATGTCCAACTTCCTCACCGTCTATAAATATGTTCTTCCTGCTGTCATGTTGAATATTGTAGCTGAGCAGCTAGAGAGAAGAAAGGAAAGAGAGGTTAGGGAAGAGCAAGTGTTCTTCAGAAAGGATCGATGATGTGCGCAAGAAGAACGGCCATGGTGCGGCTCTACCTAATTGTATGCTTTGCTCTCTTGCTGCTGACTAGGGATGTCCATTCCAGGAAGATTTCAGAGGCAGTAGTGCAAGATCAGAAGCAGAGCCATGGCCACGGCACAGCCACCACGGTCAGCATACACATCTCTGAACTTGCCTAGTTGCCAATCGGAATTTTTCAGCGTTGCTTTACATGTACGCAGTCGCATAATGATTTGAGAACAGTGGACTATATTTATTCTTCTTCTGATGCATCTCTGTTAACCGGAGCACCAGCAGCGTTCTTGATGCGATGATAAACCACATGCATCCATGCATGAATGCATGCTGATAATCCTTGATTATGTATACATGCTGTTGCTCCTTAATTATCTATGCATTCATGCAAGCAAGTTGAGCAGGTTCATTTCTCTCTAGAAATGTGGTTTTGTAGTCTGTTACTCCCTCCGTTCCAAATTAATTGACTTCCATATATCCACATTTGGATGTATGTGTTAACTGATGTGCCGACCTAATCTTTGTCGAACAGGAACCGCGCACTGAGGAAGGGAGCAACGAAGGTGCCAAGAGGGGACAGCCGCAGCGTGAACCAACGAAATGGGAGGAGATCCACACGGATTACATCTACACCCAAGATGTCAAGCACCCGTAGAAATAGACACCCACTGACCCACTCATGTTCAGAGAGGACGGATTAGTCTAGGATTTCTCGTTCAGATTCGAGCCAAATCACAAACTAATCACATCTCCTTCTCTGTTTTGTTTAAGTAGAAGTACGTGGTCAGTAGTGTAGTGTATAATTACTTGAGTTTAGCTTTGGCACACCTCCTGATTATCATGTATAATTACCTGTACTATATTGGTAAATTTGAAGTTACCTCCATTGTCGATTTACCGTCCTTCGAGAGTCTATTTGATTTAATGGATTTGTAGAGGATTATAATCCCTAAATTTTTTCTATGGTGGTTGTTTGATTTGTCAGGGTAAAAATCACATGAATTTTTCTTTAGGATTTACATGTACTTTCATTATAGAAAAGTTTCCATCTAGTCTAACATCTTATAAGTTTTGCTTATGCACAATTAACAACCTTTGGTTTCTCTAATATTCAAGATGACATTGTTCTTAGTTTTCACTCCCATTGATTGACCGTTTTAGCTAGTTAAAGGAAACAAAAAAGATAGGGGTCTTCTATTTGACGCTGTGAAAACATTTTAGTAAATATATAAATATATGGTTGGATTATTTGTAGCTCAAGAAAAAACACTTCACCTTCCTTTTACTTTTATTCATATAGTTTATAGGAGTTTTTCATATATATTGAACCAACGAATGGGTGGAAATCCACACAGATTACATCTACACCAAGATGTCAATCACCCGTAAAATAGACATCCACTCATGTTCAGAGGATGGATTAGTCTGGGATTTCTCGTTAAGATTTTAGCCAACCCTCAAACTAATCCCATTTCCTTCTCTTTTTTTTAATTAGCAGTACGTGGTCAGTAGTGTAGTGTAGTGTATAATTACATGAGTTTACCTTTGGTTAACCCCCTGATTATCATGTATAATTCCTGGTAGTGTCCTAGTAAATTTGAAGGTGCCTCCATGACTCGATTTACCGTGCTTTGAGGGTCTATTTGGTACATATAATATATAAGACATTTTCACATGAATTGACTAAATGTTAATGTACTTCTCAATTATAATTAATGTACATAAAATTATTGTGTATATATTTCTAAATTAATATGCATATAAAAATGGTTTTCATGTTCATAAAAATTATATTCATAAAACTAACTAGTGTATCCATGCATTTCGAAAAGAATATTGCATCTTCAAACTAAAAATAAAAACAAGAAACATGAATAAAATGGAAACAAAATAAACAAAATGTATTTATATTAAAAGTAAAAACACGTTTCTTGATAGAAAAATTAATATTTTTTAAACATAGTGAGGGCAATGAAAAACCCTAGTTTTCATAAAGGCACACATTGCAAACAATTTGCAGAAAACCCGGATTACTTTAGCTGAAAAATACAACTAGAGCCTGCCATGTGGTCCGGCGAGAATCCATACTCGTATAACTTGCAATTTCATTCTTGAAAGGCCTCTTCCGCTCTTGCCATCTCATCACGTAGAGCAAGGGTCTGAACCAGCAATTATGTTGGTAGACGCATATGAGGTAGAAGATTGAGTTGCTGACTGAAGTCTTGCCTCATTGAGCAAATACAAAAGGATCTTCTCCTCTAAATATGAAGACCAACATCAAAGACAATCTCACCCGTCTCTGATGAATCAACCTGAGTGGTGCGAAGATAGCATAAGCAGCCTAACCACCAATTTGCAAAAAATCTTATGTGTAGCAATCTCGCATGAACTTCAGTAGCATAGAAGTCACCCACCGAAGAACACGAGGACGCCATCGATCATGGATCGACACAAAAAAAAATTACTTTGAATATTCATTGTTGGGAAAAAAAGACTCTCATACCAAGCACTCGTGCAAACGGCAAATCTACTCCCTCCGTTTTTTAATATAAGATGTTTTTGAGTGAACATGTACATTAAAATGTGTCTACATACATTTGTGTGCATGTGCATGTGGACAAAACCTAAAACATCTTATATTAAAAAACGGAGGGAGTAGAAGAGAACAACTGAATAGGGCCCAATTAAGGCTAACGGCCCATGAGCATTTTCAGCCCATGTCTTATTTACATTGCTCAGTCTGCTTTCGTCGTGGATCGCGCGACGTTCGATCCGTGGAGTGCAAATTTTGTGTACACAAACCGGCCTGGCTCATCCAATCGAACCAAACAGAGGCCGAGAAAGCAAAGGGATCATCATCTCTAGTTGCGATTCGTCCTGTCAAAATCTCAATCCCAATGCATGCATGGTACTTACTGTACCTTTCACCTGGACCAGGACAGCACGGCCGGCGGTACGATCGGTCGGTGCGTTCGCAATGAGTAGTCGAACCGACTGCTCGGGCCGGCTGGGTGGCTGCATATTTTTTTTGGAAACGTAGGGCAAAAGATTTGCCCCTTATATTAACGCAGGACAAGTGACGGCACCTGTGGCCTAGCTAGCTGCACGGCGAGTGATAGACTGATAGTGCGTGTGGTGAGGTGCGGTAGCCCAGCTCGGCCGACGTGATGCCGCGACGCGCCGCCGACGCTCAACGTGCCAGTGTCGACATCCATGGCGACACTTCCCCGTGCGCTGCCGGCCGGGAAAACGCCGCCGGCGCAAGGCGACGGATAAGGAGAACAGACCGGCCGCAAGCTAGCTAGCATCTACCATGTCCGAGTCATCACTCTCATCCTTCAGTTATCTGGATCCACGCTCACCTGGGCGTTCACTCTCATCGAAAGGATCGACATGCATGCTGCCGCGTCCGTGGATGCACTGTTCCATCGTTTCCAGCAGATGAGATTACATGCACCTTTTTAAGAGAAGCCTCCAAGTGAGAGCCGGAATATGCGTCAGGATAATGCTCCTCCCAAGTTCCAACCTCTAGCTCGCCCGGCTTTATCTGACAGCCCACGGAGGCCGCACGTACATACATGCGTTGCATCGTGGAATCGCCACTCCTTGCTCTGAATTTGTCTGCTGGTATACCGAGCCTATTGTTCAGAAACGAGAGTATACGGCCTTCACTCACTCAGCTCTTCCTACTACATACAGTTTTAACCGAATCAGAGCTTCCATCGAACCAAACTATGGCCATCGATCAAAACACGTTGCATCTCACTGTTTCCCATTCAACCTGATTGCAAGACGAAGACTGTGCCAAGCTAATTACTACAGCACACTTGAAAATCTGAACTGGAAAGCATCAAGCAAAAAGGGCGAAAAGAACAGCCATACAAGAGTGTGCGATCGATAGCAGTTAGCAACTACAAGTACTACCGTTATGTTTCCATGGCATCTCTTACTCTGAACTAATCAGGGCCTAAACATTTTCTCCCTGGGAATGATGGCCTCGCGCGCGCGGTGGGCCGCGTACGGCAACATGGAAGGACGGCGAACACCGGAGGAGTCATATGCTCCGGGATATTCTGCACGGCGACGGCCGTCGGTGGAAGAGGCAATGATGAGGATGGCCGGCTGGGGTTGTACTGTAGTGTGTGTAGTCGGGTACACAACACAACGAGCTGTTGTTGTCTGCACTGCAGGTTCTGGTTTCTGACTAGGCCCCCACCCGTGAAAAAATTCAGATATCTCCTAGACTTTGTACTGTGAACTCTCAAGTCTTCTGAAGATCCATCCACCGCTTCCACTAGCAACAGGGTAACCATGTACCCCAACCTCATCTGAATTTTGCTGTTTCGCAGAACAGAAGGACGGAATATATCTAAGGAACGGAATTGGTACTTCGTTTTCTGATCTGCTCCATGAACAGAATATATAGAACGGAATTAGCCGGAGTAATTCCAGGACGCAGACAGAATGATAAGACTGGGGAACTTGTATGCTAGCTAGCTAGCATGTAGATGTAGGCTGAGAATATGGTGACGAGGATGAAGTAAAGGAAGAGCACAAACTTTATTGTCACCCACCACCTACGGGCTCGAGGCGCCGCTTCCAGGCTAGCCGCAACAAAAACACAAAGCGCCAAGCGCACTCTCTCTTTTGGAAATTAGTGGGCTACCGCAAGGGGCCCCGTGATTCGACTTCAGATTGACATTTGCCGTTAGATTTGGACCTCTCTATTTGGATATATCTTTTTCTTGGTTTATTACCTTTGTTTTCCTTTTCTTCTTCACTTTTTATTTGATATACTATGGAAAATAAGTATTGGAACTTCTATATGGAGACGACAATGGAAATCGAGAGAAAGAATCGGCATGTCATTTCGCCATTTCTTTCCTGCTTTATGCCAAGGAATAGGGATCAGGGCACCTTTGCCAAAGGAGCTGCTAATTATAGTCCAGTGGTACTTGGCTAGAGTTGTTTTAGATAATGGATACTTTATGACCTACGAAAAAATTATATGATTGATCTTTGATTACAAAGTCTCACAACAGATACGAGTTCGTGAGCATGGATAGGCCCCATGCTCTTTAAAGTAACTCTTTGAACGCTCGAATCAGACTCAATTCTGTTGTTCGGTGAGGTGGATGTCCGGGCGGCGGCCCCGAGTGGATCTATCTGCTTCGAGGCGGCGGCCTCGGAAATCATGGCAGACATATGTTTCAAGGGGTGTAGTAGTTGCTTGCCATGGCTTGGGTGGCTACCTGGTGCTGTTAGTGCGGTGATGTTGTCGGCTCGGTCGACATGTATCGGTGGAGGTGGCTTGACTCTACGTCGGGGCGGCGGCCCCGGATGTTGGTGCGGCGGCTGTGATCTGTGTGCGGGTTGCCCTATCAAACTTGCGCTGCAGGAAGCCGGTGCGGCTCGAAGGCGAACACAAGGGTATGTCAGAGCGTCGGCCGTGGTCTGCGTGTTGTTTGCCCTGTGTAGCTTGGGCGGTGGGAAGCCGGGGTGTGCTGCGCTGTGACTTTAGGGAGAACATGGGTATCTCGGGGCGGCGGACATGGTCTACGTGTTGTTTGCCCTGTGCAGCTTGGGCGGTAGGAAGCCGGGGTGTGCTGCGCTGCGACTTTAGGGAGAACATGGGTATGTCGGGGCGGCGGACATGGTCTACGTGGTGTTTGCCTTGTGCAGCTTGAGCGGTAGGAAGTCAGGTATGTGGCGCTGCGGCTCAAGGGCGAATAGGGTATGTCGGGGCGATGGCCGTGGTCTGCATGTTTGTTTTCCCTGTGCAGCTTGGGCGGTGGGAGGCTAGGGTGTGCGGCGCTACGGCTTGAGGGCGAACAAGGGTATGTCTGGGCGACGGCCGTGGCCTGCGCGTTGTTTGCCCTATACAGCTTGGGCATTGGGAATCCAAGGTGTGCGTCACTGCGGCTCGAGGGCGAACAGGGGTATGTCGGGGCGACGGCTCAAGATGTTGGTGCGGCGGTCGTGGTCTGCGTCTTGTTTGCCATGTGCAGCTTGGGCTGCGGGCAGCCAGGACGTGCGCCGTTTCGGCTCGAGCACGAGCAGGTGTATGTCGGGATGGCGGTCTCGGAAGGTGGTGGTGGTCCGTTTGGTATGGCGGAGCAACTGGATGTTGGGGCGGGCGGTCCTGGAAGTTTGGCAGTGTTGAGAGTGTCAACCTCGTGTCGTGTGGGTAACGAGGTTGTTCTCGATGTTGCGTTATCGACGTCACAATGGCGAAACTCTTCTACAGGGTTGACTTCTTGTTTGTTGGAGCGTCCCGTGTATGCTTCTCCCATTCCGGTCACGCCGTCTTTCTCTTTTGCTTACTATACTACAAGAAGCACTTACTATACTGCAGTAGTACAATATATCTGTATACTCCATATGTTAAGCAAACAGTAAGACAAGAAACACCTTCTAGGAAAACAACGTGCAGTGCAGCATGCGAGATTGTTTTTGGCGTGGAGCTCAGGATTGTGTTGGTTGCAGCTTCGAGTGTGCCCTGTTCATTTCGTGAAGCTTCTTTGGCTCTGGCATGGGATGACCCCGCTGGTCTCCTATCTCTTACACGTGATCTCGTTGTCACTGTTCTCGGTCCTCGCTGTCGGCAGGATCGGCGCTCCACGGCCTGGAGCGGGAGGGCAGGCGGCCCTCTCCGGCATGGCTTGGTGTGTTCAGTGCAACGTTGTCCGGTGATATTCTCAGGAGACGTGGTTTTAGACGTGCTCGGTAGTCTAGGGTGCCTAGTGCTAGGGTTGGCCTCTCCGTTTTCATGCTCAACTTGGAGTTTGGGGCGTTCACGTTCCGCTCGTTTGTCGTTTCTTTTGACTTGCTCTGTAAGAGGGTTTTCTCACCACTTTGTATCAGTTCGACCGGTTATGGCTTTATTTATAAAGCGGGACGAAAACGTGTTTCATGGTGGAGATTGTTTTTGGCGATGCATGCACGGACAAGTTCCCGCGGACGTATTCCGTCACTCTCATCCAGCCATGCGTTTCAGATCTCCCTTTCGCGGATCGATCGATTCCTGGCACGCAGCTTACGTGCACATCACATCACCAACCAAAGCCACCGTCGCCGCGCCACGAAGAGATCACTATAGCTAGCTCAGCTGCTCCCCAATAGATCGCAGACTGAACCATCAATCAGCTGGCTTCAGCGGAACAATCGAGCGAAAATGGCGCGGTGATCCTGTTAACATTGACCTCGCGTACATAGAGCAGTTCATTGACAGGAGATGAAGGGAATGTGTTCGGTGTGATCACTATTCTCTCCCGATTTGGGGACGCACAAGTGCCCGTCGAGCCGCCGCGCGCGCATCGCCGAATCGTCGTGAGGTTGACGTACCGCCTCTCGATTGGATTTGTCAAAGATTGGCACTATGAGCGGCCGGCTACTTTCGCTCCAAGCGATGATCCTACCATGGATTTTCTCAAGTATTTTGACGAGTAGCTAGCTACGTACCCTGAAGAGTGCACGCATTATGTTGCGAATCGAATTAGTAGTTGGTACTCATCTTTTGCATTCATACACTCACTCCGTCCAAAAATAAGTGTCTCAAGGTTGTTTAAAATTGGATATATCTAGACATGTTTCATGTATAGGTACATCCACTTTTGCGCAAATTTGAGATACTAATTTTAAAACGAAGATTTTAAAAAAGAGGAAATATATAATAATATATTGTAGCTGAAAAGACAGAAAGTACTGTTATATACGGCCGGCTAGTCTTTTCTTCCTTTGAGAGGATAGGCTGAGATGTATGAGCCACATGAGTATATGCTTAACTGTATATCACTGGCCTCCTCTCCTCTTTCTTTTCCTTTCTACTCCTTCATTGTCAACTCTATATTTTTTTTTTAGATAAAGAGTATATATTAATATCGAAGAGATACCAATTACACCCAGCCTCTGCAACAACGCAATAATCGAAGGTATTACGGATGCACACAGCCGAAAGACAATAAAAAGAAGAAATAAAAAAGAAAAGTCCCGCTATAGAGTTACAGTCCTTGCGGCAGCAGCACAGCCACCACCAAGCCAACACCTGATGTCCAATTCTTCAAAAGCAACGCCTTCAAGAAGGAAACAGTGTCAGGACCAACCAATTAAGGCCAGACCTTGGGTTTTCACCCTGAAGATAGTCCCCGCTCTCAAAACAATGTCTTCAGCAAGACCATTGCCAGGCACAACCAATTAAGGCCAGACCTTGAATTTTCACCCTAAAGGTAGGATTTCGAACTTCACCTGTGTTGTCGCCCCCCGCTTACATACTGCTGCCACGATTACTGAAACGCCGAGCCAGTTCCTCATAAACGTAAAGGCACCAAACACCATTGCCAACCCTTCGATCACAGCTTCCATGACATTCTCCCTCTAGCTTCACCATGGATTTGCCCATGATAGCAACAGAGCAGAGCTTCGCGCCGCTACCTCCGGCACGACCGAATACCACCCGATACAGCAGTCTCTAGGCATTAGCCAGTTGGAGATCGCCGGCGGAGCCTTCCGGAACCCGACACTCTGGCCAGATCAAAGAGGACAGGCGCACGACAGTTCTTCGTCTTGGCGCCAGAGTAACCCTAGGACCACCGCCATTATTTTGAAGCCTCGCAAGCCCCGACGCCGTGAGACTGCTCCCAGCAGAAACGGCAATATAGGAGGGGATAAACCAGTGCACAGCTGCAGGTCAACGCCGGCATGGCCAAGGCACAGCCGAACTACCATCGCCGGCCCTGGCTGGACCCTGGATCAGATCGGATCCGAAAGCCCAGAACGCCCGGCGCAGGCGCACCTCTCTCCGTGCGGCAGAAGATGGCCGCACCAGCGGCGCCTCATCCCCACCACCACGCCACTCCGCCGGGGGAACTCAGGCGCCGGCCAGCGTACCGCGCCGCCCTATGCCCGCCGCCAGCGTCCCACCGCCCCGTGAGCCGCCACCGCGAAGCACCTCTCCAGCCCTCCGTCGTCGACGGGATAGGCGCCGCCGCCACCGCCGGCGTAGGCAGCAGCGGCGGCAGGGGTCACCGATTGAATCTTCTAGGGTTTGGAGGAGGGGAGAGCCTCCGGAGCCGCTCGGAGGGGAGCGACCCGGGAGGGAGGGGAATCTCGTCAACTCTATATCCTGCTTAATTAGCTCGGATCGGAGACCTCCCCCTCATTTTTTTTCCATTTCTTATTGGATAGCGCTACTCGATCTTCGACTTTTAAATCAAATCAACTTTACATCATTAATGTTTGTTCTGTTTCTATTACTCTATTACCGTGTCATCCCATTACCCGGTGATTAAAGTGAGGCGGGCATCTAACAAACCAAGTTTTGCTAAACTCTTCGATGATCTCAAGAGCCGGACGAATCCACTGATGATCTATCAAGAGTGTTACCAATCCGGTTTAATCGTTCTTTTTTCTAGAATGGTAGGCTTAATTTATTTTCTTTGTGTAAAAGCTCAGACTAGATAATCATTAACTGTTAACAAAGTGATGTTAATCTTTTTTTTGTTTGAGAGGATAGTCTGAGATGTATGAACCACATGAGTATATATGGGCCTCCTCTCGTGAAATTCACTTTGACTTCCAAGTGCATATCGAAAAAAATTCAAAATAATATTTCAGGTATACATTTTCACATTTTATTTGTTCATTAAGCCGTTTCGCGAAAAGCCGATACTTTTTATGGCCCGTGTAAAAAATTGCAAAAAAAAAAGGTCTCTAGATTTTATCACCAAAGTTTCTCTTTTTACACATAACACAAATGTCGGGATTTCGTGAAATGAGTTTGTGAACAAATAGGATGTTAAAATTTAAGAGTGAACATTTTTTCCACTTTTTATATTTTGAAATGCGTTTAAATGCCTTTTAAATAAAGGGTGCACACGGGAGTTAAAACGCCTCTGTCCCTCTCTTCTCCTCTTTCTTTCCTTTTGTTACCCCTCATCAACTCTATGCCCTGCAGCCCCTGCTTAATTAGATAACTCTACTCGATCTTCCTCATTTTTTTTCCTACTCAAATATATGTTATTGAGTTGACATAATTGTCACGTACTCAAATATATGTTATTGAGTTGAGATAAATGTTTTTCTTTTATCAAAAATTTTCCGATGAATGTAAAATTTTGAGTAACTTGTGTACTATTTGATCTACCCGGTGAGTAACCAATGGGTATGGGTATCCGCCGGGTATGGATGTGGGTAAGGTTTCATACCCGCGGGTATGGGTATGGGTAGAATTTTGTACCATTGACTACACGGGTATGGCTATGCGTACGCGGATCATCCCGAGCTCCTGACCAAGTTCAGCGGGGCGCCGCTTTTACCATACGGCTAGTTCACTGAATCTCCTCCCACGGGGCGGCCATGGCCAGGGCTGATCTCCACCGTTCTCTGCCAGTGCACACGCATTAACTCTTGCCATGACGCTCACGCCCGCGCGCGTTCTCGAGTCCCCGCTTCTCATTTTCACACGCATGCATGGTCCATATCGCAGCAGAAACCTCCAGATAAATTCGAGGTCTATGCCTTTACGCTACGTTGGCAATGTCGTCATCATACTGTGATCCCACATCAGGCCACCAGGTAGCAAGCTGTCTCGAAAGGCAAAACCAGATGATCCCAGTGAGTCTCTCCAAGCGGCCAAAAAAAAACCCAGCCGCAGCTAGATAGACGTAGCTGTCGTCCTCTGCATGCGGCCGCGTCGGCAGAAGGAGACCTCTCGCGCGCGCGGTTTCTTTTCCCCGCTCCCTCCCTTCCTTCCTTCCCCTGCCCGCCGGCCGCCTATAAATCTCCCTCCTCTCTCCCCTCCCCTCGGTCGCAGTCTCCCACTCACAGCACCAGCAGCCACAGAGAAACAAGAGAAGAAATTGAAACCACTCTGCAGTCTAGTGTACGCACGCAGAAAGAGAAATCAAGAGGAGAGAGAAGGAGGAGACTGAAACACACACAGAATGAGGCCGGTGAGAGAAGGGGCGGCGCTGGTGGGGGTCAGCGGCGGGGAGGCGGCGGGACACGCGCACCAGGGGCTGTGGAGGACGCCGACGCCGTACCTCTTCCTCGGCTTCGCGCTCATGATGACGCTCATCGCGGTGGCGCTTCTCGTCCTCGTCTGCACGCGTCGCAAGCCGACAGGCTCCTCGCGGCGGGAGAGCGCCGCGGATTTGGAGGGTTCCTCGGCGCGGGGGACGAGGATGGCGCCGCTCGACCGGGAGCCCAAGGTCGTGGTCATCATGGCCGGCGACGACTTGCCCTCCTTCCTCGCCAGCGCCAGGCCCTTCGCTTTCGCCTCCGCTGTAGTACACGCCGATGCCGGCGAGCCGCGCAAGGCTGAGGCGGCGTAGGCCCGCTCACACCCGTGTGTTCCTCCTCCGGGACGCGGGACCAATTTTGTTCGTGAGATTTCTAGGATTTTACCTGCGTGATTTTGTCTGTAGTTCTAGGAAGCAGCAGGGATGAGACTCTAGCTTTGCGGTTTCTTGGTGAGGTTGGCAGCCTGATGCGAGCAGCGCTCGGTGGCTGGCGTCGAGATCTGCGGTGATTGTGAAAGCGAATGAAGGTTTTGCTTGCATCTTCTTCAATAAATGAATGAGCTATGCTTGGCTGACCTCGAATCCGTTCCGAACAATTTTAACTTCAAATTTCCTCACCTTTCATCGGTGGGTCGATTGATTTTTAGCTCCAGACTGATCTGCTAGCTCCAGTAACACGGAAAAGTTGGTGCGAAGTGACACGGCGCCGTGGCCTGGCCGGCACCGGGCTAACTTTTACATTGCTGCTGGATATATATATATGGAGTACATACTGCCACTGCCGGTTGAAACGTACTACAGTACATTGAACTTTCTGTTTTTCTCTTCTGAACAAAAAACAGTATACATCGTTCGCTGTACGAGTACATCCGACTTACTAAAAAAAAGTGTCGTCCATGCGGTACGGGTGGTGCAGCTCAGCAGCTGTATGACAGCCAATGAAAAAAATAGCACGCTATATCGCGCTATATAGCACGATATAGCGTTTTGAGAATTGCCATGCTATAAAAATCGTGTACGCTATATCAAAAATAGCACGCTATAACGCGTTTTAGCACGCTAATAGCATATTTTTTGGCCGGCGCTATATTTCTGTAGCGCGCTATTTTTTTCATTGATGACAGCAGAAACAATCTGCCTTGTGTACTGCATCTGATCTAGCTAGATCACTGATAGTATGCGTTGTAGTATGACCAAGGATGTGAAAAAAGAACTGCATATCTCTTGCAACTGGACCCATATGTCTTTAAACGCGAACATATATACTTCCTCTGTTCCGAATTATAAGTTGTTTTAGCTTTTTTGTGATTGATATGTATGTAGACGTATTTTAATGTGTAGACACTCATTTTAGTCCGTATGTAATCTACACTGAAAGATCTAAAACAACTTATAATTTGAAACGGAGGGAGTACCATACTTAAAATAAAACGGTAGAAGTACTAGTGAGTAGTATAGCTAGTGCGTCGTCACGTGGTGTGTCTCATGTGGTTTATGTTTTGTAAATTCAATTATTTTATTAATGCAAGTTTCTTACGGCTTTTGGTGTGTCTCATGTGGTTTGCGGTTTCATTTATGTTTAGTGCATGTTTAGTGCATTTCATAATGATTCGAATTTCACTCAAGCTTTAATGATATCTCGTATGGTTGTGAGTGTGTTTTGTTATGGTTTTATTATATCACATGAAATTAGTCGGAGTTTCAATGAATCTTCATACTGGTTCGAGTCTCACTTGTCCGATAAACCTCCTCTGATTTTTTGTTGAAATAGACCAAAACCTGAATTAAACGTAGGAAAACATTCGCAAGTCGAGTTTGTTACAAAACATGCGCAAATGACTGTGATCTAGGCCAAACATTATCAATCTGATGGACTATAACTTCATTTCATGTTTCTATTGTGGAGTGATTTCCATTGGATACTACAGCTCTGGTGCTCACTAGCCGATTGCAAACTGAAAATCTGTCGACTCCTAACTTGACACTGAGTCAACCTGTATGATGTAGCGTCCATATGGGCATGTGTTTGGTTTCAACCGTGGAAAATTATCAACGTTACAGAAAAAACCACGAGAAAACATGTATTTTGAGTGGGTGTTTAATGATTTTGTCCCATTAATTTGTTGTGGTTTTTGCAATTTACTCAGTTCATTTCACATGCTACGTTTTTCTGTTAGTCTTTTGTCAACTTGAGCTAGCCATGCTCACGAAACATATCGTATCTGCTGCGACTCCGTAATCAAGATCGATCATATACGTTCTGCTTAGCTCATCAAATATCCATTAACGAAAACAAATCTAACCAAGCACCAATGGACTATAATTAGCAGCTACTTTGGCAAAGGTGCCACGATCCTATTCCATGGCATGAATGAAGAAGTAAAGAAATGGCGAAATGACAGGCTGATTCCTTTTCTCGAGTTCCATTGTCGATTTGTCGTCTCCATTTAGATGTTTCACTTCAATATAGAGCTGAAGAATACCGAAAAGTAGGAAGAAAAAAACGAAAACAAAGGGAAACCAAGAAAAAGATATCCAAATAGAGAGGTCCAAATCCAAGGGCAAATGTCAATCTGAAGTCGAGTCACGGGGCCACTAATTTCCAAAAGAGAAAGTGCGCTTGGCTTGGCGCTTTGTGTTTTTGTTGCGGCATAGCCTGGAAGCGGCGCCTCGAGCCCGTAGGTGGTGGGTGACCAGAAAAGTTTGTGCTCTTCCTCACTCCATCCTCGTCACCATATTCTCAGCCTATGTAGGAGTGCTAGAGTGGATTACAGGTTCCTCAGTCTTATCATTCTGTCTGCATCCTGGAATTACTTCTGCTAAATCCGCTCCATATATTCCGTTTCGTGGAGCAGATCAGAAAAGGAAGTACCAATTCCGTTGTATAGATATATTCCGTGCTTCAGCCCTGTAGGGATAAGGTTAGCGTTCGTACATGGTTACCCTGTTGCTAGTGGAAGCGGCGCATCCATGGTAAGAAACTCGAGAGTTCACAGTACAAAGTCTACGATATATCTGAACTTTTACAGGGAGTGGGGGCAGGCAACAACAGCTTGTTGTGTTGTGTACCAAACTATGCTGCAGTACAATCCGGCGATGATCATCATCATTGCCTCTTCCACCGACGGCCGTCGCCGTGCAGAATATCCCGGAGCATATGACTCCTCCGGTGTTCGCCGTCCTTCCATGTTGCCGTACGCGGCCCACCGAGGCCATCATTCCCAGGGAGAAAATGTTTAGGCCCTGATTAGTTCACAGTCAGAGATGCTGGTGCGCGTCTGCACTGCAGTGCTTAGGAATAATAATAATAATGATAGTGTTAGTAGTTGCTAGCTGCCTGGCCGAACTGCTGTCGCACGATCTTGTCGTAGCTGTTCTTTTCTCTCTTCTTTTTTGGTCGATGCTTTCCAGTTCAGATTTTCAAGTGTGATAGTTAGCTTAGCGCAGTCTTCGTCTTACAATCACGTTAAGTGGAAAACAGTGAGATTTACAATCATAGGTTGGTTCAATGAAAATTCTGATTGGGTCGAAACTGTCGAAGAACTTAGAGTCAGTGAGCTGTATACTCGTTTCTGAAACTTTAGGTTTGCACACAAAAATTCAGAGAGCCGCAGACACTTGTTTCTGAAATTCATTTCGCGATTAGAGAAAAGAGGATCGAGCGAGTGGCGATTCCACCGGGAAACGCATGCATGTACGTGTGGCCTCCGTGGGTTGTCAGGTAAAGGCGGGCGAGGGTTGGTACTTGGGAAGAGAGCATTATCCTGACGAATATTCCGGCTCTCAGTTGGAGGTTTCTTCTACCCCTAACTGAAAAGGTCATCTGATTTCTGCTGGAAACGATGGAACAGTTTTTTTAGAAATGGGTAGCCTGATTATGCACACAGCCAAAAACGATGGAACAGTGCATCCACGAACGCAGCAGCACTCATGGCGATCATTTCGATGAGCTAGCCAACGGCAGTGCTGAACGTACGTCCAGGTGAGTGTCGATCCAGATAACTGAAGGATGAAAGTGATGACTCGGACATATCGCGTCATGACCGTTTCCGTCCCTTTGCGCCGGCGGTGTTTCCCGTAGAATTCAGCGGGCCGGCAGCGCCCGGGGAAGTGTCGCCATGGATGTCAACACAGGCACGTTGAACGTCGCGGCATCACGTCGGCCGTACGCTTGAGCTGGCCGCACTATCACCTCACCTCCCGCACTATCAGCGGCATCCACTATCTAGTCCATAAGCTTATCCATAAGAAAAAATGACCTATATGAGAGCGCTGTTTTGGCTCCCGGAGCATATGCTCCCGGTATTTTCAAAAAAAATTCAAAATTTGAAAACTTATCAAAAAAATCTGAAAAAAATCATGCACCTACCCGACCATGGTACGCACCACCGTGTTTTTTTTTCGCGCAGAAATGACATCGTACGCGCCCTGTACAAAAATGACAAATTTCCTGTCTTTGTACAGGGCGCGTACGATATCATTTCGGCGCGAAAAAAAACACGGTGGTGCGTACCATGGTCGGGTACGTGCATGATTTTTTTCAGATATTTTTGATAAGTTTTCAAATTTTGATTTTTTTTTTAAATACCGGGAGCATATGCTCCCGGGCGCCGATGCGAATTTCCGCTATATGAACAACTTTATACATAGTGACATTTGTTAATAAGCATATCCATGAGAAAAAGCTTATGGGCTGTCTACAAGCTTATGGACAACCATAAGGAATAAAATAAAAGTATTTATAGCTATAGTGCACAAAGTAACGAAAAGCCAATATTTATTCGGAAATTCGCATTGGCACCCGGAGCATATGCTCCCGGTATTTTCAAAAAAAAATCAAAATTTGAAAACTTATCAAAAAAATCTGAAAAAATCATGCACGTACCTGACCATGGTACGCACCACCGTGTTTTTTTTGGCGCCGAAATGACATCGTACGCGCCCTGTACAAAAATGACAAATTTCCTGTCAGAAAATGAGTTTCTGACAGGAAATTTGTCATTTTTGTACAGGGCGCGTACGATGTCATTTCGGCGCGAAAAAAACACGGTGGTGCGTACCATGGTCAGGTACGTGCATGATTTTTTTCAGATTTTTTTGATAAGTTTTCAAATTTTGAATTTTTTTTGAAAATACCGGGAGCATATGCTCCCGGGAGCCAAAACGGCGCTCTATTTATTACAATGCTAATGCTTACTTCTATGGTTCTATTTTATGACATGTGGGACCTATCTTAAGGTGTGCTTTTACAACATACATTGTGACGTAGTCTATATGCTCATGGTGTAGTTGGTGAGTCCCATCGGATAGATAGGTTTTGCCACATATATAGTTGATGCCCTTAGTCTATAACTCGCCGTGCACCTGGCTAGGCTAGGTGCCGTTACTTATCAGTTTGGGTGGTTGGATGATGCATCGATCGACTAGATGTACGTGTGCTATTCCTGGGTCAATAATGCAACGACGGGGCCGGCCCCAGCTGTCAGCTTGACCCATCGTACTATCGAGAGCCCCTATGTGTCGCTTGCAGCGAATCTGATCACCGGCTCGCCTGCAGGGACTCTCCTATAACATGCAACGAGTGGTGCCATGAATGCATGTCGACATAGGCACATTGAGATAGGCTCTATTCCTAGGTCAATAATGCGCCGACTGGGCCGACCCAGCTGTCGGCTAGGCCCGGTTCGACTACTCGTGTGAACCATTCGTCCTGTCGGGAGCCCCTGTGTGTCGTTTGCAGCGAGTCGTATCACCGGCTCGCCAGGAGTGCTCTCTTATAGCCTGCAGCAGTCGAAAAGTGGTGCCATACATGCATGTCCACACGGGCACGTTGAGATAGGCTAGGTGCCGTCGTTAGTTACCAGTTTGGGTGACTGGAGGATGCATCGATATATCTGGAATACCTGTGCTATTCCTGGGTCAATATTGCAACGACCCGGCTGGCCCCAACAGTCGATTCGACTACTCATTGTGAACTCACTGATAGATCATTCTGACCTTTCACATTGACCAAGACGAGTCGCGGTCGGGAGATGACGTTGACCTCTTTGCTTCTCGCCCTCCGTTCGGAGTAACGGCGCGCTATGCAGTGGCGGAGCCACCATGTAACAATTGGGTTCACATGAACCCAACGAAAATTGACTAGCCTTCTTATAATCATTGTATATTTATTGCATGTAACTACTTTATACGGAGTACCTAGTATTGCAAAGAAGTGAAAACAACGAAAATACATTCCACCTCCGCCTCTGGCGCTATGCACGCCAAAAGTTGACGAGGAGTGTTAAATTCGGACGTGGGCTGAAACTGCTCGTGGGGTGTGTTCAGTTGTTTTCTTCCATATTTCCCCATTTTTCACCAGTGGTAGGTAGGGGGTGCTCCTATATGCCGCCCTTTGCGGCGCTGCAGACCCAGGGAGGCTCTGCTGGGCCAGACCATAAGGTCCCCCACCCCCCTTCTTTTACATTGTTTTACAGAGTTATTTGTGTTTCCTTTAGTGCCTTCTCTAAATCTATTTTTTAATCTAAAGATTTTCCAAAATCTGTTATTTTCATAATCTGAACATTATTCAAAAACTAAATATTTTCAAATCCGAAATTTTACTGCTTTAAATTTAAAATCTAAAGATTTTATAAAATCTGATATTTTTTTCAATTTTGATCATTTTTCTAATCGACGGACTATTTTTGGGTTAACATGGAAGTTTTTTTTTTCATCCCATGAACATTTTTTCAACATCGTGAATGTTCATTTACCGTTGAACTAAGTGAACATTTTTCTAAAATCTGTAAACAATTTTTTTCAACATTTGAACAAAAGTTTACCTATCAGTTTGGGTGACTGGATGATGCATCGATCAATCGAGTGGAGTCGAAATCGACGAGCTCCGCGTTTGCTCCCGCGGGCCTTTTCCCTTTTCTCGTTTGGAGTTGGACCACTCTATGTACAGAGTGCTCTACATGCCGAATGAATTATAAAAACAATTAGCTATCGGAATTTCTACTGTGAGAATGTTCCGTACACTAGTAGAAAAGTGGCCTTAGAGGCGGACCTTTAGTTGCGGCTCGTTTCCGAACCGCGACTAGAGGTCTCGCGGCTCCGACAGATCCAACGTCTAGGACAGGTGGCGGTTTGTGCTAGAGCTTTGGTCGCGGTTGGAGCCACCAACCGCGACTAAAGGTCCTCCACCTGCGGCCGGAGCCGCGCGGGGCACGTGCGAGGACCTTTAGTCGCGGTTGGTGGCTCCAACCGCGACTAAAGGTCCCGCACAAAAAGGCCGCCTGTCCTAGCGAGGACCTTTAGTCGTGGTTGGAGCCACCAACCGCGATCAAAGGTCAGTCGCCTTCATCTTCCACCCCGAACCAGCCTTGGCCGTTTCGAGCTCGAGTTGAATCTCCATTTTCTCTCCACCGAGCTCGATTTCATCCACGATTTTTTGCACCATTTGTTAAGATTGACGGTGGTGCATCTATCCAAGGGTTAGCAACTGCAAACTCTCTCTTTCGGCGCCCGTTTCGTTGGTTGTCTAGCTCATTTAGCTCAATTCATATTTGTAGTGCTAGGTAGGTGTATGATGAAATGCCTAAGTTAGCTCATTTTGCTTATTTAGCTCAATTTTTTATTGTCAATTTGATCTTAAACTAAATTATGTTTTTGTATTTCAGTGTCACAACATTCACCTCCTCACCGTCGTCGATAGACCGTCTCGTCACCGACACCACCGAGGTGAGCTTTCTTTTTTATTTAACAAAAATCTATGTTGTATGATTTTGTTCCATAATTATTATTTGTTTTTTTGTATAAGTTGTATAATTGTTTTATATATATATATATAGTGCCATGGTTTTCACAAATACCCCATCGGCTCTCGTCCGCTCTATTATTCGGATGTGGTATGACTTTTAATAACTATATATTTGTTTCGTTTCGCGTTTATGACAATCATGCGGACCAACTTTGACATAAATATATATTTGTCTAGGAGGTAGTTGAACCGGAAATTCCAGTGGACCCTATTGTTGAATATTTTGTGAAAGAAAACGATGATTTGAAAGCTAAATTAAAATAAGTGAAGATCTCCGCAAAGAAGAGAAGAAGGAATTGGAGGTTAAGCTTGTCAACATCATCGATGAACACCAGTTCAAGCTTGCCGACGTCGTCGATACTTACGAGATCAAGTTGGATGGGATGCGCTCGAAGCTTGCCGACGTCGTTAATGCTTACGAGATCAAGTTGGATGCGATGCGCTTGAAGCTTAAAAAATTAGAAGATATGCCATTAGTCAAGAGGCTTGGTATCATTATGCTGTTGATTCAATAGTTACCTTAGTTGCGATTCTGATCGCATTTGTTGTTGGACTTAAATTTTTAAATAGTTCAATGTTAGTTTAAATTAATGGATATTTAATGCTACAATGTATTACATTTGTCGCCACTCTACTTTGCTTGAATTATTATGGTCACTTATCTATTCATTACTGGCATGCATAATTTTTTTGATATCTTATATTTACTAATTGGAGGCACCATAGAAAGCTCCACGTTAATCCTAGAAAACTAGCTAATATTACCCTTGGATTAACCGAGATCTAATTTTGTCCGTTTGATGCAGTTAGCGCACGCGCGGACTCCAGAGAAGAGATTTTGTCACGTACGCATGCTTCTTCCATCCATCGCCAGGAGACCAGACCGAAGCCTTCCTTTTTCTGAAAAAAAAACAATAACGAAAGCTCTCCTTTCCCGTGCAGCTCGGAAACATCATCGCCGCCGGCGTCCGGAGTGAAGCCATCAAATCAACGTTCCCTGCTGCAGTCGTTCTTACCTCCAGAAGGACATGTGAAATCTAGAGCTCTGTGCGCATGGTCAATTATTCAATACGTATATACATCGTACAATCAGAGCTAGCTTGATGAGGTGATACACCGATACACATCTTTGCTTAGTAGTCATGCACCATATCCGAAGCCACTAATCTGTATTTTGATTTACCATGCAGTTAATTTCCCGCTACACGCCTTAATCCATGAAACAACCGATCTGGAAAAACAAAGATCCGATCTAGACTCACACTGAAGTCCAATATGCGCTGCAATTTAGAAGAAAAACAAGATCCGATCTGGCGACCTAGAGACACTACAAAGAGTATTTTCTTCTTCAACCCTTTAATCTCCTCAGGTTTTAAATTTCCACGACTTTAAAATCTAGCATATATCTGGGCTAATCAATTTCAAGCTAAATAATGGATTGGTCGGTATTTTGAAGCAATTCAGACATTGGGATTAGAGAATTACAGGAACCCCGTCCAACAATTCTCTCCACCTATCACATCAGCACAAAAGTCTAACATCCTCCAATCACTGTGTTACGATTATCTCGATATTTTCGTGCATGTCGAGTTGGTCTCGAAGGAGATGTGAACACCGAGTAAATTGATCGTTTTCTCGGTTTATATTTTCGGGTAGAATTTACAACTACCAACCATGGAGAAAGGAAAAGTAGCAGGAGTGAAGATGGATGAGGGTGAGAATAAAATAGAGGACTAGATTTGCCATGCATGAAGTATTATTGATGTTTGATCTTATTTTTCAGGCATGGTCTCACCTTGGCACGACTATTTAGTCATGACTTCATGATACGAGGTAATCAGTTTATTGAAAATTCATGAACGGTATAATTTTTTAGCATATGTACTCAAATATCTGCTTAAGGTTTATCTTAGTTTGAAATACGAGATGTGTTTTCAGTTTTACTAACTTTCAACACGTAGTAGGTGTTTAAATATCTGTAGGAGCTCATAAGCAAATAGTATAATGTAAGAACGTGGAGCACAATGTTGATTATGCGTATTAAATTTTCTATTGCTTCATGGAGTAAAAGACTCTGCCACAGTGATCTGGCTGGATTTTTGGAACCGCGGTTGTAATGTTTGGTTCCAGTGTTCTCTTAATTCTTTTCATGCCTTTCTCTATTACAACGTATTTCCTGATACCATGTTATTACAAGCTTCAGATATATAATAGTATGATTTCCTCCTTTATTCGCCACTATAAATTTCATAATTATTTAAATGCATATAACTTCAGTTCATCTTGCTTGCAGAGTTTTCCATTTTTCTGCCATATGAGGAGAATGAAACTATAGAAATTCAAGACCTGCGTGCATGCTCTTATTAGGGGTATGTATACTACGTATTTCTTGGTACGTACTGATAGAGTTATCCGTCGATGTTATATTCTCCCATGCAAAACTCATACTGATACTTTTCATGGAATTTAGAATGTTTGTTCAAATACTTCATTTCCGCATTTACTAATTCTTATGGTAAATAACTAGGTGCTAGAAATTTATGGTGTACAGTAGGTAAATTCTCATTTGCGTTTCTCTTTGAGTTGCTTTTCTATTTTATCCATCTTCGAGTGCATTGAGGATTTCCTTTAATTTATGAGAAGAATCATAGAGGGGAAAATTGCAAGCTAAATTTGGACCCATGAGTATTTGAAGCAAAGTTGCGGAGTTGTACATGACAGGTTATTAAATGGATTGAATAATCATGTTTGGTTTACTTAATATCTTAATTAAGATTGTGTTCTTCTCCGCTTTGTATTCGTTCTCCACCTCAGAGAAAAAATAACAATAGTGAATTTTTTAAAAACTGAAGTGGCCTAACAAACACATCTAACAAAATAATTAATGCATTCCAGGCGGTGATTTACAATGCCTTATGTTATATCAGTAGTACTTTTTAAAAAATCTATCCAAAGAATAATTGTGAATTTTTAATATATATATATGTCTCATAGAAAAGCTAGCCCGTGCAGGCGCACAGGTTGAATAAGATTAATGCAAATTAAAAGGTTTTGTTAAAAAGGTAATTAATCTCATTCGAGGCAAACCTGACCTGTATTAAAGTACCGAACCAAATAGACGGTTCAATTTAAGATGTGACATACGTGATATGACATACGTGTTATTCTGCATACATGTGAATTCACTATTGCCTAATTTTCTATTTGGATTTAAAGACACCGTAGGTAAGTAGGCTTCATGGAATAGTGCCATGAAACTACAATCTGAATATTCTGTTTATCATATACCTCTGGATGTTGCCTGCGTGCAGCCTAATGCCATTATGTTATAAACTGGTGATCCCACTTCTTTTGAATTTCCTGCATGTTACTTTGTTGGGTCTTTCTCAAATTCCAGTGACACATCATGGTTTTAATCAATATTACATTGTGCAGTAAATATTCCACATGACTTACATGTTTAGTGAGTCACATCAAGCAAAGAATTAAGCTTCCCTTTTGTTTTCACTATAATGTTTCCTTACCCATGATGCAAGATTGTCAGGCTAGAAGTGATATGCCTTACAGTTGACAGTAGTTACACCAATATATTTTAGTTCGGGTAAACTTCATCTAAAAGATAATTAATTTTGGGATAAGTTGGGAAAATGAAAATTGATTCATTTTTCTTCAAATCCAAAACACTCTTTTTTATAGATAGGTGGTCGGGTCAATAAATTACTTAAGTACATCAGAAATTATTCCAATTATACCGTCAACTAAATTGACGCCAACTCTCACCATCTTCTGATACAAGTGACCTATATGATGTGTTTGCTCCAGCAATCTTCTTCCTGGCTCCTTTGTTATCCCTCCCGTTACGACATCTTCGCGCCTCCTTTCACACTGCCAATTTAGATCCAAACATAGGGATAGATGGAGACAAACTTCTTCACAACGTTTCATAGAGAGAAGAGATGAGATTTTCATAGAGAAAGGGATGGTACGTGAAGACCATGCACCTGTGCATAGACACATCTGGGCAATTGATTCTCGAATTCTACACACAACCACATACATTGCCTACTAACTGGAGTGGATGAGCTTCAAGATCGACAAAGTCACCAAATATATCCGAGTAACAATTGAAACGATGTCTCAAAAATTAAGAATAACACGCATTAAGAAGTAACTTATTGCGTCAGAACTGAGATTTGGTTGGTTCTGAAAGTCTAACACTTTGTTGCTCGAAAAATATATAACAACTAAATTAAAAATTATGCAAAATATAGCAAGCGATCACAAAATTTAACACCTAAACTAGCCCGTGCGGATGCACGGGTTGATGACTAGTACTTATATAATGCAGATGAGACGTCAATGGATGTACGGTGACCGAGTTTGTGCCGAATTCATTACTGGCATGCATAATTTTCTCCATGTGGCTGAGACAAGCAAGCGAAAGGATGGTTTTATGTGTTGTCCATGCAGTCTCTGTATGAATAAGTATACATACTCTTCCACAGACAGGCTTCACGAACACCTGTTGCGAAATGGTTTCATGCTTGGTTATTATTGTTGGACCAAGCATGGAGAAAGAGGGGTTATAATGGAAGAGAATGAAGAAGAGGAGGATAATGACAACTATCCTCTGTTCAATGAACACGCTGATACTACAATGGGGGAAGACGAAGTTGAAGAGGATGCCATCTTTGATGAGCCCGACGATGATCTTCGTCAGGCCATTCATGATGCACAAATGGACTGTGGAAGTGAAAACGAGAGGTTGAAGTTGGAGCGCATGTTAGCCGATCACAGCAAATTGTTGTACCCAACTTGTACAGATGGCCAGAAAAAGCTCGGTACGATACTGGAAATGCTACAATGGAAGGCAGAGAGTGGTACTACCGACAAGCACTTTGAAAGTTTGCTGAAAATAGTTAAGAAGATGCTTCCAAATGAAAACGAATTGCCCTCTAGTACGTATGAAGCAAAGAAGGTTGTCTGCCCTCTAGGATTAGAGGTGCAGAAGATACATGCATGCATTAATGACTGCATCCTCTACCGCGGCGAGCACGAAAATTTAAATGCTTGTCCTGTATGCGGTGCATTGCGGTTTAAGATTGGGCGAGATGACCCAGGTGAAGTTGAGGGCGAGCAAGGTTGTCCAAGGAAGAGGATTCCTGCCAAGGTGATGTGGTATGCTCCTATAATACCACGTCTGAAACGTTTGTTCCAAAACAAAGAGCATGCCAAGTTGTTGCGCTGGCACAAAGAAGAACGTAAAAAAGACATGATGATGAGACACCCCGCTGATGGGTCCCAGTGGAGAAAAATCGACAGAGTGTTCCCGAAATTTTCGGATGACGCTAGGAACTTAAGATTTGGTCTAAGTACAGATGGATTTAATCCATTTGGAGAGCAGAGCTCCAGTCATAGCACTTGGCCTGTGACTCTATGTATATATAACCTTCCTCCCTGGTTGTGCATGAAGCGGAAGTTCATTATGATGCCAGTGCTCATCCAAGGCCCGAAGCAACCTGGCAACGACATTGACGTGTATCTGAGGCCATTGGTGGAAGAACTTTTACAGCTGTGGAGTGATGAAGGTGTGCGTGTGTGGGATGAGCACGAGCAAACGGAATTTGATCTACGAGCGCTCTTGTTTGTAACCATCAATGATTGGCCTGCTCTTAGTAACATCTCAGGACAGTCAAACAAGGGATACAATGCATGTACGCATTGTTTAGGTGAGACTCAAGGTAAACATATAGGTAACAAGATTGTGTACCTGGGCCATCGTCGATGGCTTGTACCGAGGCATGCAGGAAGAAAGGAAGGCCGACATTACAAAGGTGAGGAAGATATTCGGCGGAAGCCTACTCGACCTTCTAGTTCTGTTATACATGATATGGTCAAGGATTTAAAAGTAATATTTGGGAAGGGTGCTGGAGCACTATCTGTTCCGAATGACGCTCAGAACCACGTTCCCATGTGGAAGAAGAAATCTATATTTTGGGAGCTGCCCTATTGGATAATGCTAGAGGTTCACTCTGCAATCGACGTGATGCACGTGACAAAAAATCTTTGCTTGAACCTGCTTAACTTGTTGGGCGTGTATGGAAAGTCAAAAGATACACCGGAAGCAAGACAGGCCCATCGACGTATGCATTCACGAGACGACGATCATTCTGATAATCATCAAGGTCCTGCGAGCTATGCTCTTACGAAAGAAGAGAAGAAAATATTTTTTGAATGTCTTCGCAGTATGAAGGTTCCATCTGGCTTCTCGTCGAATATAAAGGGAATAATAAACATGGCAAAGCAAAAATTTCAGAACCTGAAGTCTCATGACTGTCACGTGATTATGACACAATTACTTCCGGTTGCATTGAGGGGACTTCTAAAAGAAAATGTTCGAGTACCCATTGTGAAGCTATGTGCATTCCTGAATGCAATTTCTCAGAAGGTTATCAATCCACTTACTCTAAAAGATTTAGAGAATGATGTGGTCCAATGTCTTGTCAGCTTCGAGTTGGTGTTCCCACCAACCTTCTTCAATATTATGACGCACCTTCTAGTTCACCTGGTGGAAGAGATACGTGTTCTCGGTCCTGTATTTCTACACAACATGTTCCCCTTCGAGAGGTTTATGGGAGTCTTAAAGAAATACGTTCATAACCGTGCTAGGCCAGAAGGAAGCATCTCCAAGGGCTATGGAACTGAGGAGGTCATTGAGTTTTGTGTTGACTTTATTCCTGATCTTAAGTCGATTGGTGTTCCTCAATCGCGTCATGAGGGGAGACTGCGTGGAAAAGGCACGCTAGGAAAGAAAGCAATCATATGTGAAGACGTGGATTCTTTCACTCGAGCACACTACACAGTTCTGCATAGTTCCATCTTGGTGGCTCCGTATATCCAGCAACACAAGAATGATTTACGCTCCAAATACCCAGAAGATGAGATTGATGGAGTACACATCAGGACTTTTGGCGGTTGGTTACAGAAAAGACTGATGAATGTCACCACAAATGAACTACAGCTATACTTATTGGCCAAGACACCGTCTTCGACTATATTGACTTTTAAAGGGTACGAGATAAATGGAAATACATTTTACACGGCCGACCAAGATAAAAAGAGCACCAACCAAAACAGTGGTGTCCGCTTTGATGCAATAGATGGCTGCAGTGGGGAAAAGGTAACATATTATGGTTACATAGAGGAGATATGGGAACTGTCCTATGGACCTTCATTTAAGATTCCTTTGTTCAAGTGCAAATGGTTCAACCTAGATGGCGGTGTAGCCGTAGACACACGGTACGGAATGACTACAGTGGATTTCAAGAATCTTCATTACGAGAACGAACCATTCATTCTAGCCAGTGAAGTGGCTCAGGTTTTCTATGTGAAGGACATGTCTACCCTACCAACAAAAAGAAAAGATAAGCAAGCGAATACATCAAACGATGAGCCAAAGCGCCACATAGTTCTTTCAGGTAAAAGAAACATCGTGGGAGTGGAGGACCACACAGACATGTCAGAAGATTACAATAAGTTTCATGAAATTCCGCCCTTCAAAGTGAACATTGACCCAACCATCAAGTTACTTCAAGAAGATTGTCCATGGTTACGGCGCGTTCAAAAGAAAGGGGCACACAAGAAGAACAAGTGAACAATACATAGGGATGTTGTTGGTGATGTGTAATAATGTATTAAACCTTTTATGTAACTGTGTCCATGTGGGAACCTCTCAAACCTCAGCTTCGACCGTCCAAACACAGTTCCCCCTGCATACAGCCCGACGGTGGCTCGTGAGTTTGAGCGCCACTTCGATCCAAGCAGCGGTAAGACGTCTCTGATGATCTACAACCGTCCGGCAAGACGTCTCTGATGATCTGCAACCGTTTGGAACGGTCGCAGGTCATCAGAGACGTCTTGCCACTGGTTGCCCAAAGATGCCTCTCCGAGTGACGCTGGAATGTTTTGTGTTTGAGCGCCACTTCGATCCAAGCAGCGGCAAGACGTCTCTGATGATCTACAACCGTCCGGCAACACATCTCTGATGATCTGCAACCGTTTGGAACGGTCGCAGGTCATCAGAGACGTCTTGCCGCTGGTTGCCCAAAGATGCCTCTCCGAGTGACGCTGGAATGTTTTGTGTGAGTGAGTAACCTGTCTGAGGAGGGCGGCTATATATAGGGTACGTGTGCTTCTTTAGTCCCGGTTGGTAACACCAACCGGGTCATGTGGCTCACGAAGTGGTCGTGATACTGCTGATCCAACAGCTCACAATCCCTCAAAAGAAACACACCCCTGATCCAACGGCTCACAAGCGCTCGAAAGAAACACACGATCCGTGTGCTTCTTTAGTCCCGGTTGGTAACACCAACCGGGACTAAAGACGGGCTTTGCGGTCACGACACGTGTCCTCCCCCAGCGCTTCCCTGGGCACGTGTCCTCCCCCAGCGCTGCCCTGGAGGTCTTTATATATTGTCGCCGACGGGGTAAACCCTAATCCACCATTCCTAGCCACGAACGCATCGTCTCCACGAGATGGATCCGCCACGCCCGCCGCAGCGCCTTCTGGACGAGGTCGAGCGTGCTCGGCAGAGCGCGCTTGGGCGCAACCGCGGGAGTCTATCCCGCCGTATGCCCACGAGCCCGGCGTGGAGAGGAATGCCCAGCTACCGGCCTCCTGCTCCACCAGGTGCCGCCGCACCTCCACCTGGCGGCGCTGCACCTCCACCAGGCGCCGCCGCTCCTCCCGCGGAGGAGGAGGAGGACGACGACTTCGACTGGAGCGACGACGGGGAAGAAGGTTGTGGGTTGCAGATACAGGAGGCCATGGAAGCCTCCTTCCAGTCTATCCGCGACTACCCTGTCCAGCGAGCCAAGACTTCCTACCAGCTCAAGGCGAAGGAGGCTTCCGATCTGGATTGGGCGCTGAAAGACTCATCCTCCATGGATCTTGCCCTCCGCCGCAAACGTGCGCGCGAGAACCGGGCGGCCGCCCACGGGGCTGGCTCCTCCCGCCGTTCCCCCTAATCCTACGGCCTTCGAGCCAGCAAGTCCGTTTATGTAGAATAATGTTGGTGATGTTGGATCAGGGGTGTGTTTCTTTCAAGCGCTTGTGAGACGTTGTATCATGTGTAATAATGTATTAAACCTTTTATGTAATGCATTAAGATAAATGAATTAATAATTTTTATCTGCTTTCTTCTGCATTTTACAACACCAAACATTCATCTTACAAATATGTGATAGTTTGCTCTAAAATTGTTACAAAAATAATTTTAGGGTACACAAGTAGTGGTTACAACATAGAACCATCCATAGTTTTTGGAAATTCGACCACCTTAGATGAATAGCCATGCTCTCCATTTTATCCACGACTCATTAAGTTGGGACCAAGCGTTGAGTTCCCTTTCAATTAAAATGATAAAAGAAAACAAATACAACAAAAGAAAAAAGAAACAGCAAAAAATGTAAAAAAGCCCAATAGTCGCGGTTGCAGCAAACAACCGCGACTAAAGGCCCCCCGGGCTTGGCGCCAGAATTTGGGCGGCCCAGGTCGACCTTTGGTCGCGGTTGTTGGCTGCAACCGCGACTAAAGGGTCTTTGGTCGCGGTTGCAGCCAACAACCGCGACCAAAGGTCGATTCCGCGCGGTTTAGTGGGGGAGTTTGCGGAAGTTTTTGCAAACTCCCAAATCGAAGCACACAAACGCCTCCGGGCTCCCACGACGCACAACGCCGGCGAAGCCCTGCTCCGGCCAGCCGCCGCGCCGTGGTGCCCATCTCCGGCCAGCCGCCGCGCCCGCACGCCGGTGCCCATCTCCGCCGCGCCGTGGTGCCCCTCCAGCAGCCGCGCCCACGCGCGCCCCTCCCCTGCCTCCGCCGCGGTGCCCCCTCCAGCCGCCGCGCCCCAACGCCGGTGCCCATCTCCGCCGCCGTGGTGCCCCTCCAGCCTTCGCGCCCCCACGCCGCGCGCCCCTCCCCTGCCTCGCGCGCGCCGCCGCCGGTAGGTCTTCCCCACGCCGCGCGCCTCCCCTGTACTTAGTTAGGTTAATTTAGTTAGGTTAATTTAGTTAGATCAATATAGTTAGATCAATATAGTTAGTTTAATTTAGTTAGGTTAATTTAGTTAGATCAATATAGTTAGTTTAACTTAGTTAGGTTAATTTAGTTAGGTTAATTTAGCTAGGTTAATTTAGTTAGATCAATATAGTTAGTTTAATTTAGTTAGGTTAATTTAGGTTAATTATTTGTCAAGTTAGTTAGGTCAATTTACTTAGGTTAATTTAGTTAGATCAATATAGTTAGAAATCATTTTATTAGTATATCATAAGTTAGTTAGGTCAATTTACTTAGGTTAATTTATTAGTATATCAATATAGGTAGAAATCATTTTATTAGTAGATCAATATAGCTAGGTAAATTTATAGATATAAGTAAGGATTTAAATTTGTAATTGTTTATCATATATACTTTGTAACTTTTTGTATCAAATTTGTTAAATTTGTTATTGTTTTTGTCATACTTTGTATTAAGCACATGTGGATACTTTGTATCATAATTTGTTAAATTTGTATCAAGCACTTTGATACTTTGTATCAAATTATTGTTTATCATAATTTGTTAAATTTATTGCGTGTAGGAACATTCAGCTATGGATCACCCTTTAATTGTGCGAGACGAGGAAGGAGAAAACTTATTCATGCAGGATATTTTTGAGCATCGCGATGCAAATGCTGCCGGTGGAGCAGGCGCCGTCGACGATCGAAACGAAGATTTTGAGCAATTTGCATCACAATTTTTAAACCCGTCTGGTGAGGGTATTTTAGAGGAAGAAGAAATAACAGCCTCCACCTCGAACACCCTCCACCTCGAGGTTTATATATGAATTCTATATTTGCTTGAACACAAAATGCATTAACTGATTTGTATTGCACTTATTAACGCATTATATTTCTTACTTTAGGCGTCCACCTTGCATAAAAAGGCTAAGAATCAAGCTCCTCGAGGCCCAGCGAAAAGAATGACTAGCGAAGATGCAAAGTTACCAATCTATAAAATTGATGTAGATGGCGATCCGGTGGAACCGATAGAGAACCGCAGAAAATATATTAGTCAAGCTGGAGTTATTGTTAGGGACGAGGTCCCGATCTCCATAGCAGAATGGCTTAAGCCAGCAGGCGTTGCCGAGGATGACCCTTGCTATGTCCACCAGCATTATAAAGATTTCTGCTTTGACACACTCTTGCCGGGGTATCGATGAGACACATCCATCTCCGGCACCGCGTGACAGGGACCCCACACCGGAAAATAATCTAGAGGACCATCTCAGTCAGCAAAGTCCATCTCCATCTCCATCTCCGGTACGGAACCCCCCACCGGAAGTGTCCGTACCGCTTAAACGGAGAAGGCGCGCGTCTTCCCCGGTCAAGAGGCGACCTGCTAAAAGGGCCACAACGCCTGATCTGAGGCAACCTTGGCAGAAGACTCTTGACCAAAACGAAGCAGCCATCGAGGAGCATAATAAATCATTGTTCGCACCGAAAGTGCCGCCGCCAACATTTACCGAGGGCTATACTGCAGCGGCTTGTCATAAAGTCATTGACAACTTATATGTCCCTCCAGAGAAGCCGCCATCTGACTATGTCCGTTCTATTCAGAAGTCATATGACGAGGTGACGGCGGCGGAGGCGCCGAAGAAAGGTGATCAAGACGCAGAGTCAGTCCCGCCGCCGGCGGCAAACGAAAAACAAGCAGCACCATCGGTCCCGCCGGCGAAGGAAGCTACAAAAGCAGCACCATCGGTCCCACCGCCGCCGAAGATAGGTAAACAAGTTCCCCAGCTCGGAGAACAACCCGTACGTTCTGTCCCCCCGCTAATTGTCCCGCCGCCGACGAACAAAGATAGTCGAGTTCCCCAGCGCGGAAAACAACCAGTACAATCTGACCCTAAAGAGCCGATGGTGTTTGACATAGAGGTAATCCGTCGTCTTGCCGCCGAAGCGCAAATGCCTATAGATGAATATGCTTCGAGATTGAATTTTGAGACTGCACCACCAGCTCCTCCAGTAAGAAACTTCGTTCCGGGGAAAGGTTTGGTGCAAATCAGGGGCCTTCCAACAAAAATGCGTACTCTGCATCAATGGTACATGAAAAATGCAAAGAAGACATCTGCTATCGTTCTGAAATGTAGGGAAGACGATGAGCACTTCTTAGAAGACTACAATCACACTGTTACGTTTAGCGAACTTTTTCAGCTATACAATCTGCGGGCACTCGACAAATATATCATGAGTTCCTATTGCCTGTAAGTGATTTATTTAAGTCTTTACCTAGTCTCGTTCATTGTTTGTAATTATTCTCACTTTAATCTTTTGTGTGCTATATTATGCAGATTGAAGATGCTCGAGCTCAAAAAGCTGAACCAGCATGACATTGGGTTCATTGACCCGGATAAATATAACGAAGAAACCATAATAAATCCCTTGTATAACAAGAACACACCGGATGATTTGCTAAGGGTGTTCAAGCGATACCGCGACAAAAGAACTATATATTGGCCTTACCACTTCCGGTAAGTTTTAGTGTCTTCTACACATTCTAAATTGCTCACCCGATGTTAAGTTTAACTGATGAGTTATGCATGACTGTGCCCAGCTACCACTGGATTCTTCTTGTCATTAGACATCACGAAGGACTTATTCATTCACTTGACTCATTGAGGTATCATCCTGACACTTACAGGAGTTGTTTCGACTTACTAGCAAGGTACATTCATTTCTTACCGCCTCTGTCATTCATATCTTGATGTCAAGTCATTAACGAATAACTCATTTGTGAATGTTCTTTGTCGGGCAGAGTTTGGGAAAGGTTTCGAGCGGAAGATCCTGAAGGTGGGTGGCGCCAAAAGCTGGATTGGAAGTTAAACCAAGTAAGTACTGCTACCTCTTCGTCCACACAACAATTCTCATGCATACTTCATTATTATTGACTGAAATCTATTCTTGTATAGTCTTGCATGGAGCAACCAAAGGGAACTGAGTACTGTGGATTCTTCGTTTGCGAGTATATATATGTATTAGTCACCGAGAAATGGAATATGAGAAAGGATGCAGAGTTGGCAAAAAAGCGCGAGAGGCTACCACTCGACCACCGCTTCAGAGCAATTGGAGAGGAATTGGCGGGATTTTACCTTTCAGAGGCCTTACAGGAGAAAGGAGAGTACTACGATGCTGAAAGCATGAAATCGTTAAAGTAACTTGTTGTTTTGCTTCAACTCTTGTACTACGATAACTCTTGGCACATCAACGAACTCTTGTCTACGATCTTCAAGTATTACTTAATTTAATTGTATGTGTTATAAATATGTGCATCGACTTCATACGACACGGGAACGGTTACGACATCGAAAACGTTACGGTTACCGTAACGGTAACCGTCACGGTTACCGTAACAGTTACCGTCACCGTAACCGTCATCGCAACGGGAAGGGTTACCGTTACCACGGGACACGGGAACCTAGCTATAACCAAACCCCGGCATATATAAACCCTAAACCCTGCAATTAAATCGAAAAAGAAAAAAAAACCAAAACCCTTTGGTCCCGGTTGGTGCTACCAACCGGGACCAAAGGTCCCAACACCCCACGTCCCCCTAAAGCCCACGTGGAGGGACCTCTAGTCGCGGTTCGGAATCCGCCGCGACTAAAGGGTGGGGGCTTTAGTCCCGCCAGCCTAGTCGCGGTTGCCCAACCGTGACTAAAGGTCCTCTGGAACCGCGACTAGAGGTCATTTTTCTAGTAGTGGTAGTTGTCCTTACGGTACGTTTGGTCAGAGCGAAATGAGCGCATTTTTCCCAATCAAAGATGCGAGTAAAACCTTCATTCGCTTTCAGAATCGCAGATCTCGACGTTCGCCACCGACCGCTCGCATCACGCTGGCTACCTCACCAAGAAACTCCAAGCTAGAGCATCCCCGCTGCTTCCTAGTACTACTACAGACAAAATTGCGCAGGGAAAATCCTAGAAATCTCACGAACAAAATTGGTCCCGCGTCGCCGCAGGAGTGCGCGCCTAGGCCGCGTCCGCCTTGCTTGGTTCGCCGGCAGTCCACTGCTCGGCGGCGAAAGAGAAGGGCTTGGCGCTGGCGATGAAGGAGGGCATGTCGTCGCCGGCCATGATGACGACGACCTTGGGCTCCCGGTCAAGCGGTACCAACCCCCGCGCCGACGCCTCCGACTCCACGGTACTGCTCCCCCGCCGGGACGAGCCGGTGGGCTTGCGGCGCGTGCAGACGAGGACCAGGAGGGCCACGGCGATGAGCCCCATCATGAGCGCGAAGCCGAGGAAGAGGTACGGCGTCGGCGTCCTCCATAGCCCCTGGTGCGCGTGTGCGGCCGCAGTCGACGCCGCCTCCCCGCCGCCGACCCCCACCAGCGCCGCCCCTTCTCTCACCGGCCTCATCGTAACTGATCGATGAAACTTACACAAGAACCGATTCCTCTCTGTCTCTCTTTCCTCTCTTGATTTCTCTTTCTGCGTGCGTGCACTACAGATTACAGAGTGGTTTAATTTCTTCTCTTGTTTCTCTCTGTGGCTGCTGATGCTGTGAGTGGGAGACTGCGACCGGAGGGAGGGGGGGAGCGGAGGCCAATTTATAGGCCGCGCGGGCAGGGGAGCGGGGGAAAGAAACCGCGCGCCCGAGAGATAGACTGATAGAGAGCTTTGCCCTGCCTTGCCTCCCCCTCCCCCAGGTGCTCCTGCTGCTGTTGCTGGTCTCTTTCTGCTGACGCGGCGGCATGCAGAGGACGACAGCAGGACAGCTACGGCTATCTATTCTAGCAGCGGCTGGGTTTTTTGTTTTGGATGCTTGGAGAGCACTGGGATCATCAGGTTTTGCCATTCGAGACAGCTAGCTGCTGACTGGGATATACTCCCTCCGTTCCAAATTACTTGACTTGGGTTTGTTCAAATACGGATGTATCTATACTTGTTTAGTGTCTAGATGCATCCGTATTTGGACAAACTCAAGTCAAGTAATTTGGAACGGAGGGAGTATTACCGGAATTTGCTATAGTACGGAGTATATTAGTAGGACGACATTGCAAAAAAAAAAAAACGGTGGCTCTGGAGGTTTCTGCTGAGGTGTGGACCATGCGGCGTGCGTGTTGTGAAAATGAGAAGCGGGGACTCGAGAACGCCGATGCATAGCGTAATGACAAGAATTAATAGGAGTGCACTGGCAGGGATCGGTGGAGATCAGCACTGCATTGTTAGGAGATTCAGTGAACCTAGCCGTATAGTGAAAGCATATGCCCTGCTGAACTTGGTTCATGAGCCCGGGATGATCCACTTACGCCTTCGTGGGTATACTAGACACATTCTAGGATAGGAAACACGATCGGATTGAGGTGTCGCGTTACAACATGGCCAACTTTGTACAGTACTCCCTCCGTTCCAAATTAGATGACTTTCATTTGTCCACATGCGGATGTATCTAGACATGTTATAAGTATAGATATATCCGTATGTAGACAAATGGAAGTCATCTAATTTAGAACGGAGGGAGTACATGCGACGAAGCAGCTGCAGTTTCAGCACTGAGTTAAAGCCCAAGAAACGTGAGAGAAATCAGTGCTCGTAGTTTTCCGTAAGGAGTACACAGCAAGATTGATAATGGGTTGCAATGATCGGGGTCATTACCCTATTCTCACACTGAAGGCTCAACATCTAAATTCGCAAGCCTCACCAACACAGGCGGAGCTTCATGGAGGCCAAATGGGCCATGGCCCCCCCAGGTTTGGAGTAATTGCTGAAGAATTTTTTTTTGGGAGTGCTTAACTGAGAAGAAAAATAGCATTTGGCCCCCCCAAACATAAATATTTTGCATTTCGCCCCCCCTGCAACCTCTGCCAAGCTCCGCCACTGCTCACCAAGCTGCCTAACTACGAGTCGGGAGATGAAACGGTCCAACCGACTCTCAGCTCGGCGCAGACTACATAAGCCCACCGTAGTCTTCCACCCGCCCATATTCAAAAAAGGGATAAAGCAATGACCTTACAAGTCTAAGTCTTGTCGTCGTCGATGCGCCACGACGCCAAACAGCTCAACCACTTTGTACTCGTCCATCACCTAGCATACACCATAGACACTAGTGGAGGGCAAGGATATCGGGGCATTTTTCCAAAGTGCCCCGAAAGTTCTATTTAGGGGGCAGTTTGTTAAAGTGCCCCCAAAAGTCATATCTATTGGGGCACAAAATCAAAGTGCCCCCAAAAGTCATACCTATTGGGGCACAAAATCAAAGTGCCCCCAAAAATCATACCTATTGGGGCACACAAAAAAAGTGCCTCCAAAAGTCATAACTATTGGGGCACAAAATCAAATGCCCCAAAGGTCATACTTATTTTAGAACAGACAGAGTATATATTTACTACTCCTGCAAAAATCATACCTATTGGAGTAACATTATTAGGATGTTTATCAAACTTTTCATATTGATTGGATTCAAAAATTTAAGAGAATGGGCTAAAATTCCAAAATACACGAATAGGGCTGGACCTGTGCATTACGGCCCAATAGGCCCATCTTGACTCGGGTTAAGCGGGCCCATCTCTCCCTCGCTCTCAATTTCTCTCATCTCTCTCCCCTACTCTCTCCTCTCGTTCCCCACCAGGCGACGCCACCGCCACTGCCGCCTGGCGCTGCTCCGGCCATCACCGGCCTTTTCCCGCACAGACAGTCGCCGGCGCGACTCCGCCCGGCTCTCCTCCACCATTTTCCCGTCGCCTCGATTAGGATTCGCCACCACACGCGCCCAATCGAGCCCGCCATGGAACCCTAGCCACCACGGCTTGGTTCGCCGGTGCTGCTTCCCGGGTTCCCACGCCTCCGTGCATCCTGTTGCGCCTCCTCGTCGGCATTCTCCCGCACAGCGAGTCGCCGGCGCGACTCCGCCCTGCTCTCCTCCACCAAGTTCCCCGTCGCCTCGAATCGGATTCGCTACCACACGCACCCAAATCGAGCCCGCCACGGAACCCTAGCAACCACGCTCGGTTTGCCGGCGCTGCTTCCCGGGCTCCCACGCCTCCGTGCCTCCTGCTGCGCCTCCTCGTCGACAATTGGCCTTCTCGAGCCCCTGCTCGAGCACGCCGCCTCGGTGTACTGCTCCGTGTCGACCACGACTTCCACCTCGACCCTCTTCTCGACCTCCTGCTCCACCATGCTGCCATGGTCTCTCTGGATGCCCGCGTCGCTCGGCTCCCGCTCGCACCTGATTTCCCCTGTCTGGTCATGGTGTGCTGAAGGTGCTGTGGTGCTGTGTTGGATGCTGCTGCTGCTTCTACGACTCTGACACCGGCAGAACAACAGTACAACAACTGCAATCCCGGCATGCATCACCTCCTCCAAGCTCTGCCTCAGCTACAATTACACTCGGTGAGCTCCCTTCTGTGACCGGGGTGATGTGCTATGTTCATTAGAGCTCGGAGGTGTTGTTTGAAGCAAACTGCTACTAGATTGTATTGGGATGCTTACCTGCAATTTTTATTCATTTGCAGGACAAGACCTCTAGGTTGCGCTATATAGCATTCAAATTGTTTTAGAAAACCTAAACGAGTGACAAATTAAGAGTACACGCCATGAACTGATCAAAGGATGCATGATTATTTTTATACTTTAGGAACACCATCTTGATAGTAACTATATCTTTGGTAATATTGAATCTGTAACTTAAACAAATCATCTTCATTGGTAGGAGGCTAAGGTGACACATTTTATTTGCGCCCTAAGTTTGGATCCAGTTACTCTTATTTGCATCTACATTTGTGTCCTTGGCTACATATTGTGATGTTAACTTATCTTTTCTAGTAACTATGTCTGGTTAAAACAGCTGGACACTTTTAGGATGTACTGATGTCCCATGTGTTACTATTATAATTATCATGTGGAATTAAATTAAGAATTATGTTCCCTCATGCTTAAATTGACTAATTTATTACTAGTATGTCACTAATACCATACACAATTGAACCTTGGACTGCTCTACTTGATACCAAATGATTACCAAGTTTACTTCAAACTAACCAAACTATCTGGAGCTTATATTATTATCACCAAACCGCAAGTGCTAATGCTGTTAAGTTCGAATATTCTGTTATTTTCAAATTCAGTTTCAGCTACTTCAAGTTATTCTAGTATCATAGAGTGCATTCTAGGTTCATTGAGGATGTAATGTATGCATTGCCCACAACCACGGATATTTCATCATACAAACTCTATTACTCAGTATACCTACTGTTACTTATTCATCCTAGTTGTTAATCTAGGACCTCTACGTTAGTGGCTTTGTGGGTTAGTGCAGGCTACCTTTTGAACATACAGTTTAAGTGCACTTGGTATAGGCTGAAAATTACCACTCTAGCTTTTTGTTGCTGCTTATCGTTCATTTATGTTATTTTACAGGGGCAAGATGGAATACTTCCCCGTATATTTAAGTCAGTTATTGCTGCAGGTCATCCTGAATTTTCCAGTATGAGGCAGCAGGTACTTTTATGCCTATTGGCAAAACCAACCCTTCCTACTTTTCTTTAATTTCTTGATTTTGCAGCGAAGTATCTGTGTTTTCTAATTATTCTTTAATTGTTTTGGTGATATTTTCTTCTATTTTCCGTATTCTTTATGTTTATTTGTTGACTATGTGATAACCCCAAGAGCAAGGGATCACTGTAGCACCTCTCAATGTGGAATTAAGGTATCGATCCGCAGGAGCAAGAAGGAAAAGTTATTTATTCCCTACAACTAAAGTGTCACAAGTTTTAGTTGATTATGCACTAAACAAGTTTAGAGAACAAGATGGTTCGTTTGATGGATGTAAAAGTGTCCCAATCCTCTTCTTTGCAAGAGGACAAGACAAAGGTAGTAGCAAGTGAAAGCTCTCAAAGAGAGAAAGCCCAATCCTCTATGTAGTAAGAGGACAAGCTCAAGTGTGTGTTTCTTATAGGAACAATGGACATGGTTCATGGGTTCACTTAATCCTCTCTCTTTCTCATCTACGGTGATCATCATGTTATAGATAAAGTACACACAATTGTCATGTTTTAATGGTAGCTTTTTATGACGGCTATATGTTCTAAAACACATAGTTGAAAGAAATACTCATTTGTGTTGCTAGGTCACCCCTCTTAAGGCTAGCGTGGTTTCTCTCACTCCCACATCATACTCTTTCTTTTTACCCCCAGATAAAGGATGTTGGGTGGTACTGTATCACTCAATACCTATGCCGTGTCACATCGGCCATCCCGTACCCACATACATCATACTTCAAAGTATGACAAATCACAAAAGCTCCAACAGAACGGTAAATGCATAACATATCATCTCACACCACAATATTCACCACAAAGGTATTACATAGATGACCGTAATCATATTCAGCAACTCATACGGTACTAATTAGTGAAGCTCAAGAGAGAGGAGAGATACAAAAGTTACCACCACAAACCCTAGTCCAGGGGGTGGACTACTCCCCCTTCATCATGGTGATGATGGTGAAGAAGTTCTTGCTGTAGATGTTGATGATGAACACGCCGGAGGGGGGAGGAGCCCTCCGGAGGCGATTCCGGCGGCGTTTCCCCCCTCCGATCTTCTCCGGCGGCAGCCTTCTGTCTCTCTGTTTCGTGGTTTTGTGTTTCTCCGCCGCCTCCTTCCAGAGAACGTCGGGGGACCTTTTTTATAGGCGTTTTTAGGTCAAGACGAAGTCGGTGGAGCAAAGATCAACGGCAACGGAGCCTCGAGGGCCAGATGGGTGGGTCCCACACGGCCACAGTACCTGGCCGCGTGGGCCTCCCCCGTTTGGTCCTCGGACCTCCGTTTGTTCGCTTCCTTCGCCCACAGGTCTTCTTCCTTCCAAATATTGACGCCCGTAAATTTCCAGGTGATTTCAATGACGTTTGGGTCCCTGAAACATTAAAATAAGAAAACGGGGTTTTCTGCCTGTGCAGGGTTAATTCCATAAAAATAGGAAATAAATGAATATTCCCAAAAATCATTATAAAACATTGATATAACCCTTATATGATGCAAATATGATTGGAATATAATCAATTAAAGTGCAAAGTTCATGTATGCATTTTACATACATCACTATGCCACTACATGTGCAAAAACCACCGCCATGCTACCCAAATCCGCTTTGGATGAATTGCGGGGGAGGGGTAATCTTTACAGTCTTGGTAGTTTGGGCGTGATCTCTCTGATTTGGAGTTGATGGTTTAAAATCTGGACTGTGCCAAGAGTTGATGCATCGAAAATGACCTTTTCTCTCCCTTTTTTGTAGCTGAGTTGCTACTTGTATAGATTCTGTCTTAATTTCCAGAACCATAGTTTTGAGTAAACGGGTTTCTTAACTCTCATTATCTTATCTATTTGCTTGTCCAGGATGCCCTTGACTTCTTCCTTCATCTTATTGAAAAAGTTGATCAGGCCAACTCTGGAGACCAAGAGTTAAATCCTTTTTCTGGTTTCAAGTTCATCGTTGAGGAGCGGGTTCAGTGCCCTAATGGAAAGTTTCTTACAACAAACGTTCTGACTACTTTCTTTATCGCTTCCCCGCATACTGCTGTTTATTTTATGCTATGTTGCTTTTATGTTTATTTTGATTCGTTGGCTTAGTATCCCTGAAAGTGAGAAGGGAGGGAAACTAGATAATCACAATGCATGTTTAGGGACAAGTGTCATGCCCATGAAGGTTGGTACCTGCAAAATCACAATGCAACTCTATGGACCTATACTTGTGCAAGGTTATGGGCTTAAGTGTCATGGTTTTGCTAGTTTAGGACCTATGATGTAATTCCTGGTGTTTCTTTTCCATGATGAGCCCAGTAGAGAGTATCCAAACAAGCAGCTGAACACTTGTGTTTGTATTTTCACTCTATTTTATCTTGTGTTGTTATTATCAATATTTTTCTTTTATATTACTATTATCTTTTTCCTATGCTGAATATTGTTGGTATTTTTTGTTTGAAAAATCATCACAAAGTGCATTGATTTATCTTACTACCACAACTGGAAATTTAAAGGGTGATAGAAACATGCATTATGCATTATGTGATTCTCCCAGTGGTCCTGGAGATAGCAGAGAGAGCTAATACAATAAATTACCTTTGTCACAGGCACACATTCCTTCTCTCCGCCTCGGAGAAATTACAAAGGCCGTCGCTGAGTTCAAGAGGATGCTAACTTAGAAACGAACATTTGTTATGTACTCGTACTGTTGTAGTGTTCAGGATTTTATGTTCTGCAGGTTCATGCTGCATGTACTGTTGCATGTTCTGCAGGTTCATGCTGCATGTTCTATTGATTAATGAACTTGCATGTTCTACTTTGTTGCTTAGCTTGATCAGAACCTTGTAATGACAGATGTTGCTTAGCTTCATGTTCTATTGATTCATGAACCTTCAGAACCTTGTATTGATCTTATGAATGTGCATTATGTCCAATATTTAGCTTATTAAATGTAAAATAGGAAAAGTGTCCTAAAATGTATTTCGGGGCAGTTAGAAAACCTATTAGGGCATTTCTAAAACTGCCCCAAATTGTAACTTTTAGGGGCAATTAAAACAAATGCCCTAATAACCTTTCCAATCATCAGTATATTGAGCATTTTTTTTAAATGCCCTAAAAACTTTTTGAGTCATTTCCCTGACTTTTTGGGGGGCACTTTAAAGTGCCCCTATATCCAGACCGTGACGTAGTGAGAGGCCCCGCGCACCATGCCACCGTAACACGACGTCGTCCCAATGCATTCGATGACGCGTCGCTCCACCATGGCCGCCGCGCGGAGAAGCACACAGAGATCTAGCACAGAGACAATGAGAACAATCCAACAACGTTTCCAACGAGGTAAGCGCCACCGACGATGGTTCGGGTAGAGGCTGAAACAAATTTCAGTACTAGCAACCTCGAATCGCCACTAATTACCCGAGTGGCAGCATTCAGACAGGAATACGCCGCATTCAGACAGACAGGTCACGTACATGCACGAGCCGTGTGTCGCACTCCCTGTGTTTCACTTTCATGCCATGATATGCCACGCCGGAAAGAAGATGATGGCATGGCGGCTTCCACACCTCACGAGCTAAAAATCAAGCTCTTCAAACGCTAACCGATAGGGGTAGATCGATACGCGGCGTCAGGAGCGCGCGGGCGAGCTGGCAGCCTCGCCGCTTTACGTTTCCTCCAACCCGATCCAGTCGCCGCGCGCATGCACTCAATCATCCGCATTCATGGGCAGAACTGAGCTGCGAAAGCTCTCGCGCGAGCACGCCATGGCACGCGTGACGTGTGCTCGGCGCCTCCAAGGAAGCAACCAAGGCGGCCGTGTGAGCCGCTAGATTTGGCCATCCAAAGCTGGGATTTCCAGTTGCGCGCGAGAGAGAGCATCCATCCATCAGTTGCATCGATCCACGATCAAGCCTAGCCCTGGACCCCGCCCATCGCAATAGCTGGTCACCGGCTACCAATCTAGACAACTGATAGCTAGCTGGATTTTCACGAGTATCTTCACGAGTACGTATGGATGCATATCTTCAGGCTTCGGCTGATGCTAGACAGATTGGGACAAGCGGTCGACAAAAAAGGGAGAAGAGTGGTTGCACGAATCGACAGACCGACCGACCTGGCGTCGTCGTCTAGAATTGACGATCGTGGTAAAAGTGTTCGCTATCTTTCACAGGTGGTCAAGTCAGAATTCAGAAACGATGCATTCCTTCCACACACACACACACCGCATGCGCGGAAGAAAGAAAGCTAGGCTAGAGAGATGGGTCGACGCCAATTTGTGGAGTAGTTGCCCCCAGTTTTTGACATCAGACGCATGCGCACTAGCTTAATTACTTGGTGATTGCGCCCGCTAATGGAGTAGTAAAGCGAGAGGAATGAATTATTAGAGTCACCTTCTTAACAGCTAATGATTAAATTAGCTTGACCTATTGCGCACGGAAAGTTAATTAAGCCTACCACTCTGGAAGAAGGAATAATTACTTACCCGGATTCGTGTCACTGTCCGTAGTAGGTTACATTATCTCTGGGTCCTGTCCGGCTCTTGGGATTATCCAGAAGTTAAATTCTTGCCTCACTTTAATTACTGTGGAATGGGATGACACCATAACGGGAACAGAACAAAGAGTGACAGTTGAAGATGCAGCAGCGCTATCCAATATTAAGAAGTCAGAAAGAATGAGGGGAGAGGTCTCCGGTCTTTTTATTTTTATTTTTTAAACGAGGCAAAAAAAATTGCCTATTCCTTTGACTGAATTTTTTTTATATTAGAAGTTACCCAAACCTAAGCTTGGGGACAAAAGTCTACTCTCCCGGCATAATGTTATGCAAATGTATGACACCCGCAATACCTCTTCAGAGCAACATTTCTTTTGACGGATGAAAGGACAACGTTTTGCATTGGTAGCAACATGCCTAAACACCTGAGCATTTCGCTCATTCTAAATCTCCTATGCGGCTAGAACAACCAACTGTGATAGTCCCTTACGCCGCCGCCTAAGATCGCCTGGATGAAACACCACCACTCCTTAAACCATGCAAAGTTGGTCCATTGAGTAGTGTCAAAGTCCGCTAAGTCAATTAAAAGCTTGACGGCTCCTCCAAATACTTAAGGAGTATTTACATTTGAACATGAGGTTTGCGGCGGTCTCCGGATCTCTCTTGCAAAGTTGGCAAAGACCGCAATTAGCCCACCCCCTCCTCGTGAGGTGATCCGCCGTCCACACCCTATTTTGAAAATCAACCACGCAAAAAACTTGCCTTTGGGGAGCCCAATTTCAGGAATTGGAGCTCTCCGATCTAAATAAACAAGACAACAGTTGGCATATACTCACACAAGACAACAGTTGGCGGTCAAGGTGCAAGAAAGTACAACAAAGAGGCGAGGAAGCCACTTATCTATGGTAAAGCCGATATACTCACACGTAGTTCATACATCTCATGATATCCTCTCAAACGAAAAAAAAACTATCATCACTTGATTAAAATTAATGGTTACTCCATCCGTTCACAATTATATGATTGTTTAGTTTTTTCTGAAATGCATGTATCTAGAAATGTTTTAGTGTGTTGCTTCGTTCATTTTAATCCGTACATAGTCCTCATTGAAATATCTAAAGCCTCTTATAACTGTAAACGGGGGAGTATCTATTTTCGCATTTTGCACAAAGAAAAAGAATACCGGATTGGTAACAGTACTATCTCTGTGGATTAGTACCGCTCTTGAGATTATCCAAAAGTTAAACTACCAAACATGGCTTGTTAGATTTCTGCCTCACTTTAATTATCCGGGAATGGATTGGCACCCTAATAGAGTAATAGAAATAGAACAATGAGCAATGATGTAAAGTTGATTTGATCTAAAGAACAATGTACAGTTGAAGATAGAGTATCTAGCGCTATCCAATTAGAATAAAAAGATAATATGGGGAGAGGTCTCCGAGCTAATTAAGCAGGACATAGAGTTGACGATCATAGGAGAGGAGGCTTCTGATCTACACTTAAGCATATATACTCATGTGGTTCATACATCCCGGCCTATCCAATCAATCGAAAGAAAGATTGTCATCACTTTATTATCAGTTAATGATTATCCAGTTTGACCTTTTTCACAAAGAAAATTAGTTGAGCCTTCCATTCTTTCTGGAACAAAGAATACTTAAACCCGGATTGGTAACACTACCGGCGGATTATCTTTGGACTCGTCCGGCTCTTGTGGTTATCGAAAAGTTAAATCAGTAAACGTGATTTCTTAGATTCCCGCCTCACTTTAATTATCAGGGAATGGGATGACACCCTAATAACAAAGATCAATGGTGTAGTTGATTTGATCTACAAAACAATGTACAGTTGAAGATCATGTAGTACTATCCATTTTGAAATGAAAAAAGAACAAGGGCATCGAGATCATGTCTCCGAGCTAATTAAGCAGGATCTAGAGTTGACAATCAAGGACTAATTAAGAAAGGAAAAGAAATAGGAGAGGAGACCTCTGATCTACACTTAAGCATGTTTACTCATGTGGCTCATACATCTCAGCCAATCTTTTCAAACGAAAAAAAAAACTAGCCGGACAACAGTTTATGTCTTGTCAGCAACATTATATTATATGAATGCAAAAGATGAGGGCCAAACAATTCGATTCGCACCATGATGCTGCGTGCACTCGTCAGGTTACGTGGCTAGCTACTCGCCAAAATACTTGAGAAAATGAATGGAAGGATTGTCGCTTAGGGCGAAAGTAGCCGGCCGCTCGTGGTGCCCGATCTTTGACAAATCCAAATCAAGAAACGTCAACGTCACGACGATTTGGCGATGCGCGCGCGGCGGCTCGGCCAGTTGTTCCCAGAGAGAGAATAATGATCACACCAAACACATTTCTTCATGATCCATGTCATCTGTGACGGCTCCAGCTAATATACGCGGCATTTCGACATTATATAGATGTGACCTGATTGTTCGCAGTCTGCTCATGTTGCGACGAAGTCATCACAGGCGACTCACACTGAAAAATATTTTAACTAAATGAGAATCACCAATTTTAAATCTGAGATTTGAACTCTCATGAGCTGGGTGTACAACCACCCTCCTAAACATTCTGTCACATGCAGGTTCTCAGCACATTCCCTTCATCTGTCACGGCTCCGGCTACTATATATACGCGCCATTTCGCTCGATGGTTCCACTGGATTCGTCCCGCACAATTTCGACGTTCATTATATAGATGTGGCCTGATTGCTCAGTCTGCTCCTGCTGCGATTGTGGCCTTGATTGGTGATGTGAAACGATCGGTAATTTGTCCGTGCATATATCTTCCAAAAACATCCTCTCATGCTGCACACGTTTGCGATCTCTGCATGCTCAAGATTGCCTTCCAAGGCGTGCGATCGTGCAGATGCACATGGCTTTCCTAAAACTGTTTCTTGTCTTCCTGTTTGCTTAACGGGCAGTATCGTAAGTGCTGCTTGATTCTTTTGATGGTTCAGTATGAAGTATGAACATATTCTACTCATCGCCGAGATATTGCCAAGGCACGAGAAAATCATGTCGTTTAAAACACGTTCTTTTCATTGAACTCTCTGGCCATGGCCGCCGGATCAGCTGTTGTTGATCTCTCTCGTCGGTCAGTCAAACACCAGCAACGCGATTAGTGGCGGCCGGTAACCGCAGTCTGCCAAGTCGAGGCCAAGCCAACCAAGATAACTATCTAGCCCATATTTCGAATCTTATCAAGAGAAAATTTCTGGTTTCTAAATTAAGAAGTCATACGATGTGCGGTGGGGGTAAATGCTCCGTCGTAGATGCGACACCTGGTCTTAATTTCCTTACGATTGATCGGACTGGTGTTTATCTCGAAACTCGGAAGCCCCAATCGATGTTGGGCATCAATGACTCGATAAGTTCTGCATTATGTTCATGCTTCATCGGTTGCTCCTACATCACTCATAACGAAAATGGTAAACATCATCGGCAAACTACAACATTACGCAAATCACAACCGTAATTAAGCATGCATTCAAGATGCGAAGATGAATTTGAAGAAAATCGCTAACCCCGCTTCCCATTATGAGTGGTAGTGGATAGTTTATCAGTTCGATTTCGTATTATTTTTCGCACCTGACAGAGATTCGTGAATTTTGAGAAATTTACGAAAATTCCATGGAACATTTTTAAAAATTCGGTCACATTTATTATTTTACGCTCAAATAATTTTCCAAAAATAACATGACATGATGTGGATTCTTGCTCCGATCATAATGAACAACCTAAGCCACCCACACCTGTTCAACTTGACAGGGATTTTGTTTTCTCGTCCCTTATGGTAAAATATTTATTTTCTAAAATTTGTCCGAATTCCAACCCCCTCCCCACCCACGAGATCAGGCAAAGTAAAGCGGGTGGGATAAAATATTAGCATAACTTTATCAATAGTACAAGTAGTAACTAAGTTAAAATCCAAGCCAAGCCATTCTTGAACTTTTTTTTTGAACAAGAGCCATTCTTGAACTGAGAGCATCTCTAGCAGAACCCGCAAAACGCCGACCCGCAAAACGCATTTGCAGTTTGCGCAACTCGCGGTTTTTTGCTCAGAACGCCGCGCGGCGGAGCAGAACCCGCAAAGCAGAACCGCAAAACAGAATATATTCTGTTTTGCGGTTCTGCTCCGCCGCGTGGCGTTCTGAAACTGCATATGCAAAACAGCAAAGATAGGCATGAATATCATAAAAATGGAATGATAAATAAATTAGACCTAAATTATAAAGATTCATATTACAATAGTAGGATATTATGAATCCTCACAAATAGTTTATTACAATAAAAGTTTGAATCACACTAATTAAACAATAATTCAATACAAGATGTTTTAGAATAACAATATTGTTTGAATCAAACATGGCTCAAATGAACTAAAAAATAGCTACTGCCCATGCAGCTGCCAGATGTGTTCAACCAGGTCTAGCTGCAGTTGGTTGTGTTCGTCCTTGTCCTCTATCTCACGGTAAGTCTGCAGAAAAGCTTGGACGCGGTCTGGGTTTCTAGCTGGCTTCACACGGCTACCAACATTGTCATAGGACAACTCCAAGTCCAAGCCCCTTTCATCCTCTATGATCATGTTGTGGAGAATCACACAACAAGTCATGATGTTTTTGAGAGTTTTCTTGTCCCAAAAACGAGCTGATCCTCGGACTATGGCAAACCTAGATTGCAAGACACCAAATGCTCTCTCTATATCCTTTCGGCATGCCTCTTGAGCCTTTGCAAATTCAGTTTGCTTCTTGCCTTTTGGATTTGAGATGGTCTTCACGAATGTAGTCCAAGGTGGGTAAATACCATCGGCAAGATAGTAACCCTTTGTGTACTCATGCCCATTAACCGTGAAGTTACAAGCCGGAGCATCTCCACTTGCTAGCCTACGAAGAAGATGAGACCTTTGCAACACATTGATATCATTACATGTGCCCGGCAAACCAAAAAAGTAATGCCAAATCCATAGATCCTCGGACGCAACGGCCTCAAGCACAATTGTTGCATCGCCTCCCCTGCCACAATACTGTCCATGCCATGCCTTTGGGCAGTTCTTCCAAGTCCAATGCATACAGTCAATACTACCTAGCATGCCCGGCCAACCTCGCGGCTCATTCATCGCCATGAGCCTCACGGTATCTTCTTCGTTTGGTGCCCGAAGATAAATCTGTCCGTAGACTTTGATAATTGTTTTAGCAAACAGACGAACGGATTCGATCGTAGTATCTTCGCCAATACGGAGATACTCGTCGGCATAGTCAGCCGGGACTCCATAGGCAATGACTCTCATTGCGGCGGATATCTTTTGGTACGCGCTGAAACCCATCAAACCCGCGGCATTCCGGCGACGGGTAAAGTACCGACAATTCGCCTCGCAAGCTTCTACTATCTTCACGAAAAGAGAGCGGCGCATACGGTACCTTCTTCGGAAGATGTGAGCCGGATACGTCGGGATTTCGGCGAAGTAATCGCGCATGAGAAGCTCGTTGCCGTAGAAGCGGTTGCGCGGTATGCAAAGCCGGCCAACCTTGGATCCTTGCCGCCGCTTTGCATACCGGTCCTCAAACTCCTTGACGGCGAGGACGGCGACCACCATTTGCTGCCGCCGGCTTGCGAACAGCGCCTCCACATCGGAGTCGTCGGAGGAGGACGAATCGGAGAGCACGAGCTGTTCCTCCGGGCTCAACTCCATCTGAAATGGGCAAGGCATACTCAGTACCTACTACTACGGCCGAAATCGAAGCGAAATCGAGACTCACCGGCAGATCGGCGGCGGCGGCGCAGATTTCCGTGCTCCGCGGACGCGGCTAGGGGAAACCGGCGGAAGGGGACCTCCACGGCCGGGGCAGCTCGCGTGCGGCGGGGCGCCGTCAGATGCGGCCAGGAAATGGAGGGATTCGCAGGCGGCGGCGCTGGCGGCGGCGGCGGCTGCGAGTTGGGGAAGAATAGAGGAAGAACTCGTGGTGAAAACTTCCACCCGCCAACCGCTTTGACCAAATGCAGGGGCCCCTAGAATCGGCGCCGAAATCCGCGAAAACTCGGTTCGGAGGCGCGGATTCACGGGGGCCTGCAAAATCTTTTGCGGGTTGGGTAAATTTGCGGATTCTGTTCTCCGCCGTTTTGCGGTTTTCAATCCGCATCGGGCGGTTATTATGCGGGTTTGACCGTTTTGCGGGTTCTGCTAGAGATGCTCTGAGAATAATTAAACCGAATTCGTAGCACTACCAGAAGATCGTCAGTCGATGCGTCCGGCTCTTGAGATCATCCAAGAGTTAATTAAACGTGATTTGTTAGATTCCTGCATCACTTTACCGGAGGAATGGGAATCGGATGACACCCTTACAGGAACAGCAAAGATAAACTAAATAGTATGAGTTCTAAGCAGGACATATAGGTGAAGATCGAGTAGTGCTATCACTTAAGAAAGGAAAAGAATGAGGGCAGATGCCGATCCAAGTAAGCGCGACGGATCGTGTGGACGGTTTGGCTGAAAAGGCGTCTATTGTCTGGAAATCCATTTCGGTTACTAGGAGCATGCTCCCACTTTTTGAAAACACATTTTCGAAAAACAATTCGGGTGTAGCTACAAACATTTATGCTGTCACACAAAATTTCAGAAAAAGTCATTTTTTTTGTGGCCTGTGTTAAAACGACAAAAAAATAGCTTTTTAAAACCTCATTTTTTTGACATTTTTATTTAAAAAATTTCTTAATGGGAGTAGATACTCCTACTACTGTTTGTTGTTTTATGTTGCTCCAAATTCATATAAAGATAGAGCCTAACTTCGGAGCGAAATGTAGGCCCGTCCCGGAAGGCTTGGGCCGTATCGGTTTACGGTACGGATCGGTTCCGAGTCAGATTGCAGCTGACTTAGCGTTTTGCACCACCATATATACCTCTTGTAAGCCGCCGGTTTGGGATGAGTCGCATGTTGTAAATCCTCGGCGTTTGTAACATCACCCGATACAGTGAAGTATTGCCGGCTGGCGCCCGTGGTTTTTTCTCCTCTGTTGTTGGAGAGGTTTTCCACGCTAAATCTCATGTCCCCATTGGTTTGATTTTCAGCTTTCTTCATCGTTCTTTGCTACCTATTATAACACTGTTGTCCTTCTTTTGTGCTTAAGCATATGATAGCGCAGCGCTGCTTCCTCCGGTCGCGTGATGCACGCCTTCTACTGCTATGATGCACGCCTTCCTCTTTCTAGCTGCTTTCAGGTTTGTGTGCTATATTGCTATGTGACAGCCTTGTCGATTCGGCCGCGATCACCGTGCATGGCGCTCGCGCAGACGCATCGTCTCCTCGCTACCGCCTCGATCGAGACTGCAGCTTTTCGCACGGACGGACGTCAGGCCACACTCACCTGCTTATCTATGTGTCGGTCACGCACTCCACCGCCGCTACCGACGCGATGCCACACCAGGTACCCGGCACGGCGGCAGCACCGCCGCCCGCTGGACGCCAATTGGTTGCACCGACGTACGGAGTAGTTGGTGATCCAAGACCGCGTTTGGTGTGCGGATCGGCTCCAACGCAGAGGTTGTCCGAACTCCGAACTGCTATTTCTGTCAGCTTTGCTACCAAATCTGGGATCGTCGTGCCATCTGATCTTTTTTTTGAATGCCTCTACTCCGGCCACGTTGGACGGGCTGCACTGGGCTCGAACCTTGCCGCTGGGAAGGTGCCAGATGCTTCGACGACGCCGGGCTCGCCATGATCGATCAGTGCATCTCCCGATCTCCGGCCAAGCTTCGAAAAGGAATCAAATCATTGTTCCTTCTAATTTGTTGCGGTATTTGGTCAGAGCGAAATAGGCGCATTCCCAATCACAGATGCGAGCAAAACCTTCATTCGATTTCACAATCGCAGATCTCGACCCCAGCCACCGAGCGCTGCTCGCATCACGGTGGCAACTTTACCAAGAAACTGCAAGCTACAGAGAGCATCCCTGCTTTCTTTCCTAGTGCTACAGACAAAATTACGCAGGGAAAATCCTAGTACAAATCTTACTAACAAAATTGGTCCCGCGTCCCGCAGGAAGAGCACACGGGTGTGCCTAGGCCGCGTCCGCCTTGCTTGGCTCGCCGGCAGTCCACTGCTCGGCGGCGAAAGAGAAGGGCCTGGCGCTGGCGAGGAAGGACGGCATGTCCTCGCCGGCCATGATGACGAGGACCTTGGGCTCCCGGTCGAGTGGCACCATCCTCGCCCCCCGCACAGACGCCTCCGACTCCGCCGCGCTCCCGCGCCGCGACGAGCCGGTGGGCTTGCGGCGCGTGCAGACGAGGACGAGCAGCGCCACCGCGATGAGCGTCATCATGAGGGCGAAACCGAGGAAGAGGTACGGCGTCGGCGTCCTCCACAGCCCCTGGTGCGCGTGTCCCGCGGCCGACGATGCCGCGTCCCCGCCGCCGACCACCACCAGCGCCGCCCCTTCTCTCACCGGCCTCATAGTAACTGATGAATTGTATAGACGGAAAGATTTCTCTCTCTGTGTGTGTGTCTATCTCCTCTTTCCTCTCTTGATTTTTCTTTCTGCGTGCGTACACTACAGACTACAGAGTGGTTTCAATTCCTGCTCTTGTTTCTCTGTGGCTGCTGCTGCTGTGAGTGGGAAGACTGCGACCGAGGGGAGGGGGGAGCGGAGGGCAATTTATAGGCGGCTGGCCGGGGAAGGAGCGGAGCAGCGGGAAAAAGAAACCGCGCGCGCGAGAGAGAGATTTGCCCTGTTGCCTCCACCAGGTGCCCCTGCTGCTGTTGGTGGTCTCTTTCTGCTGACGCGGCCGCATGCAGAGGACGACAGCTACGGCTGTCAAGCAGCGGCTGGGTTTTTTGGCTTCTTGGAGAGACTCGGAATCATCTGGTTTTGCCTTTCGAGACATGGAGCTAGCTGCTGACTGGGATTACAGTAGTATGACGATATTGCCAACGTAGCATACAAGCATATACCTCGAATCTATGGTGGTGGCTCTGGAAGTTTCTGCCGCGATGCAGTGTGGACCTTGCATGCATGCATGCATGCATGGTGAAAATGAGAAGCGGAGACTCGAGAACGCGGGCGCATGGCAAGACTTAATACGAGCGCACTGGCAGTGAGTGATCGGTGGAGATCAGCTCCGCAATGTGGGAGGAGATTCAGTGAACCTAGCCGGCCGTATGGTAAAAGCGTGCCCCGCTGAACTTGGTCAGGAGTTCGGGATTATCCCACGTAGGCCTTGTTGGTGCTTGACGCATTATGGGAAACACGATCGCCAACTTTGTACTACAGTAATTCGACGAAGCAGCTCCAGTTTCAGTACTGGCGCGTACCGAGTTAAGCCCATGCGCCGTGAGGCGTGAGAGATATCAATGCTTTTGGTTTTCCGTCATGAGCCTAGACATGAACATGGTGATTCAGTGAACTTGCCGTGGAAAATATGAAGTCGACGAACCTGGCCCATGGGCTCGGGAATATCCATATACACACCACGGTACTACTCCTCCTGCCCAAAATACATTGCATTTTTTTTTTTGTCAAAGTCAAACTTTAAAAAGTTTGACTAAGCTTGACAAAAAAGTGTGACCATGTACGTACAATATCATGTGCATATAATGTCAAAATATATTTCATGTTGATTCCAATAATATCAATTTTGATATATATTGCAGATATTGATACTTTTATCAACATAGTTGGTCAAAGTTTATATAGTGTTCGACACCGCACGAGCTAAAATCAAACTCTTCAAACGCTAGCCGACAGGGTATGTATGGCACTTGCGTACGCCGCCGATGCCTGTCGATGGATACGCGATGTCCGGAGCCGGCCGGCGAGCTGGCAGCCTGGCCGCTTTACGTTTCCCCCACACCCGATCGAGTCGCCGCGCGCATTCAATCATCCATTCATCCGGGCATGCAGAAGTAACTGCGAAAGTTCTCGAACGCCATGGCCAGCTGCGTGACGTGTGCTCTCGGCGCCTCGAAGGAAGCAAGCAAGCCGCTAGATTTGGCCATCCACAGCTGGAATTTCCAGCTCTCCGTTGCATCCATCCACGATCGCGACATCGCGTGCTAGCTGCTGATAGTGATAGCAATAAAACCCATTGCTTTGCTAGCCAGCCTTGCCTAGCTTGGACCCTCGTCTTGCTAGCTGGTCACCGGCTACCTACCTAGACAAAATGTGTCTACATAAATGTAATTTTAGACAAAGTTAAGACATGCTTTTATAGACGGAGGGAGTAGCACGAATCAACCAACCGTCGGTATTGCGCGACCTGGCGTCGTCGTCTCATTGACGATAGTGGTAAAAGTGTTGGCCATCTTTGACAGGTGGTCAAGTCGTTCCTTCCACATACATATACGCATGCGCGGGCTAGCTAGAGTACAGATGGGTCGAAGACATCGAGTAGTTGCCCCCCAGCTTTTGACATCACACGCATGCGCACTAGCTTAATTACTTGGTGATGGCGCGCGCTAATATAATGGTTTCACTCCGTGTCCAGTCCACGCTAAGACTAGCCATAGTGGGGAGTTCATACACTAGTATCATGCATATGATATTAGTCTATGTTACTAATTTCATAGTGGGTAGTAACATATATGTGATATCATATAATAGTGTATTTATTAGCATGCACACTCATCTTGTTTTGAAATTCGTTATGTTACGGTATCTACCTATGAGGGCATGTACAATGGGATGATGTCAATTTTCTCTTAGGTTGTCTTCACTTAGCTAAGGGATGATCTCTTAAAATTAAGAGAAGACTATTTTCTTCATTATACAACATGACTTTCCTTATTAAGCTATTTGTAATCAATTCTCATTAATTGTTAGAGATAACAATAAGAGATAATGCATCGTACCACTAATATTTATTGCCTTCTCTAAATGACGTGGAGTGCCAAGAGAGGACTCGCCTTCCCTACCATTGTACATCCCCTGATACCACCATCGCCTCTCTCATCATTAATTGCAGTGACACGTCATCTTTTTACCTACATGACATGCATAATACTACCTATGATACTCTCACTATGGCTAGTCTAAAATAAAGCTAGAGGGGGTGAATTATTAGGGTCGCTTTATCAACCGTAAACGATTAAACTAGCTTGACCTCTTGCGCACATAAAGTTAATTTAGCCTACCATTCTGGAAGAAGGAATAATTACTCACCCGGATTCGTGGCGCTACCGGTAGTATAGAGTACATTAATTACTATCTGTGGGTTCCGTCCGGCTCTCGAGATTATCCGAAAGTTACTAAATTAGCAACGTGGTTTGTTAAATTCCTGCCTCACTTTAGTTACTGGGGAATATGGCATGACACCATGCATGACAGGAACTGATCAAAGATAAATAATGTAAAGTTGAAGATCGTTATCCAAACAGAAACAAAAAAAATTAGGAAGATTCCTCCGATCCAATTAAGCAATGTAGAAGTATATATGCAAAACGATTCACTCCGACTCATAGGTACATCTACACCCACTACAAAAAAAATAAAATTTAAAATGTCAAAAAAATTACAAACAAAAATTTCGGATGTACATATAAACATTTAATGTCCGTACAAAAAAAATCGGGATGAAAAAACATTTTATACGGCCGGTGTAAAAAAGACAAATCTCCGGCGTTCAAAAATGCCTCTGCACGTAACATTTTTTTTCTCTTTTTTATACCGGTCACACAAAATATCTTTTCGATGCGAAACTTTTTTTTGTATGGATAGACATTTTTCATATGAACATCCAAATTTTTTGTTTGAAATATTTTAACATTGTAAAATGCGTTAAAATGCATTTTACACAATGGGCTCATCTATACCCGTGAGCCAAAACATCATATCCATGCAAAACGACCTAATGAACACATACAGTTGGTGAGGAGTAAGAAAATAAAAAAAAATAAAGAGGAGAAGAGAGGGACATAGGCGTTCTGCCTACCGGTGCGCCCTTTATTTAAAATGCATCTTAAACTCATATTGAAATGTAAGAAAAGTGCAAAAGCATGTTAACTCTTATACTATGTGTTCACAAAGTCGTTTAACGAAAAACCGACATATTTAATGTTATATGTGTATATATAAAAGACAAAATCTGGTGATAAAATCTAGATTCCTATCTAGAGGATGCTCCTATATACTCATTTTGTTCATCATACATTTGGGACAATCCTCTCAAATCGATTCGCAACATGATGCTAGCTGCACTCGTCAGGGTGGCTAGCTAAAATACTTGAGAAAAATCCATGCTAGGGCGAAAGTAGCCAGACGCTCGTAGTGCCTGATCTTTGACAAATTCAATCAAGAAGCGTCGACCTCACGACGAGATTCGGCATTGAGCGCGTGGCGGCTCGACGGGGACTTGTACAGAGAGAGAGAGAATAATTATCACACCAAACACATTATTTTCATCCCCTGTCACTCACGTACGAACGGGATCACTGCTAGCTCCGGCTACTAGTAAGCGTCATTTCGCTCGATTCGCCGCGCACGATTTCGACGTGATATAGATAGACGTTGCCTGATTGTTCAGTCTGCTCTATCGGGGAACAGCTAGCTAGCCATTAGTTTTCGTACCGCGGCGATTGTGGCCTTGGTTGGTGATGTGAATCGATCGGGGGTGTTGCTACGAAAGGGAGATGTGAAACAATCGCATGCCTGCAAGAGGCCGGGTGACGGAGCCCTGTAATTTGTCCACGCATATCCGCCAAAAATTAACATGCTCTCATGCTGCTGCACGTGCACGTTGCGATCTCTGCCCAGGATCGAGTGCTTCCAAGGCGTGCGATCGTACGTGCAGATGCATCGTGCATGTCTTTCCTAAAAGGCGCGCGTTTCTTGTCTTCCTGTTTGCTTCACGGCCAGTATTGTAAGTGCTGCTTGATTTTTTTGATAAAAAGCGTACGAACATATTCTACTGATCTACTGGTAGGAGCAACTGAGGCAAACCACATGAGTTGATGAGTATATATATGCCGCCTGAAGCGTCTGCCTCGCGAGCAGTTATTGGGCCGGCCCATCTGTTTCCTTTTCTGTTTTGTTTTCTTTTCTCATTTCTCTTTTTCGTTTTAATTTTTATTTTATTTTTTTGTTTTTGTTTTGTGTTTTCGTTTCTTTTTTTCTTTTCTTTTCGTTTTCATTTTTCTTTTCTTTTCGTGCTTTTTTAAATTGTTTAATTTTTGAAAATGGTTTCAAATTTAAAAATAGTTCCAAATTTTAAAATTGTTCATTTTTAAAATAGTTCCATTTTGAAAATGAAACCATTTTTGTTTTCTTTTTTCTTTTCTTATTATTTTTCGTTCTTTTTTAAATTGTTTTTTCAAAATGTTCCAAATTTTAAAATTGTTCATTTTTTGAAAACGGTTCCAGTTTTGAAAATGCTTCCAAATTTAAAATGATTGCATTTTTTTAAATGGTTCCGAAATTTAAAATGGTTCCAAATTTATAAATGGTTCTGATTTTAAATGGTTGAAAATTTAAAAATGGTTCCATTTTGAAAATGGTTTCGAATTTAAAATGGTTCCAAATTTAAAAATGGTTTCAAATTTAAAAATTGTTCATTTTTTGAAAATGGTTCCAAATTAAAAAATTGTTCATTTTTAAAAATGGTTCCGAATTTAAAATGGTTCCAAATTTGAAAATGGTTCCGAATTTGAAAATGGTTCCGAATTTAAAAATGGTTCCAAATTTAAAAATAGTTCCGAATTTAAAATGGTCCCAAATTTAAAAATGGTTTCGAATTTAAAATGGTTCCAAATTTAAAATGGTTCCATTTTGAAAATGGGTCCAAACTAAAAAATTGTTTATTTTTTAAAATAGTTCCAAATTAAAAAATAGTTCCATTTTAAAAATAGTTCCAAATTAAAAAATAATTCCGAATTTAAAATGGTTCCAAATTTAAAAATGGTTCCATTTTTTGAAAATGTTCATATTTTGAAAATATTCAGATTAAAAAATATTCGTATTTTCAAATGTAGTTTTTTTCAAAAATAGAAAAAGACAAATTATAGAAAATAAAGAAAAGAAAAACTAAAAAGAAAACATACAGAAAAATAAAGAAACAAGCAAAAAAAATAAGAAATATAAGAGAAAAAAAAGTGAACTCTCCGTATGGGCCGTCCCATTAGCGGGCGCCCTTCAGGCGACGCTAGGGCGAAGCGCCGCATGCGGGCGACGCAAAGGACCTCCAGCAACTGATGTCGTTTAAACACGTTTTTCTTCTTCACGGAACTGTCTGAACATGGCCGCCGGACAGGCCCGTCCCTGAGACAGGGCAATAATTGGGCAATAAGTGTGATGACCTAGGGCCCAACCCAATAAGGAGCCAATATATGTGCATCACATATTATTTATGTTTATATATGCAGTTAGAGAATCAATAGAAAACACCGACCTTTGAGAAGGTCCTGCTAGCACAGTCCCATTGTGCCAAATGTCGACTTATCCCTTCCCGTCATTCAAGACCCTTGTTTTAGTTCCGTTCTAGGCCCTCCTAATTTTTTTTCAACCGTTGCTAATATCGTGGCTTTGTTTTTGAGCAGATGTGCTTAATAAAGTTGTTTGGAGATAAGCACCATTTATTGTTAATTTTATCTCCCGTCCAAGTTATCAAGTAAGTTGTCTAGAAAAAAGTTATTTGGTCAATTGTGCCACGCTAATGGAGTGTGCATCGTACACGGGCTTGTGAGTAGTAAATAGTTCACAACCTAGCCGATCTGCTTAAGTGCATGTGCGACACACTGTTCTTTCTAGGCGATTAACAGAGAACTACGAGTCTTCTATCCATATACATTGCATGCATATAACAAATTAAACCAAGAAACAACTTAATGTATAAAGTATCTGCATATCTCTAGGAAGTTATTACTATATTACCAAGTACAAGACAATTAGTTTTATAAAACTATGGATAAAACACAACAAAAAAACTAAGCAAATTTTATGAGACTTGACTTGATATATACTTTTTGACAAAGTGCAAAATAAGTATGCAATGCCAACTAATTGTTTAAACCGAGAACAAAAAATACATACTTGGCCATAAGCGTACTAGCTAGTAAATGAGCAATATAATAATTATAGGAAAAAACCTTATAGATATTTTGTATATTCTACGAGTTTCTATTTACACATTGATTGTTATATCTTTAATTTAATTACACTTTAAATAGGCATTCATGAATTCGAGAAATCTCTGTTAGCTTTAAACGTTAGGATCATGATATTTAAGAAAACTACAACACACAAGGACACTTACATATAGTTATAATTCACCTAATTGGCATGACTTAATTTGGGAAGACATGTAATTTTTATTTATATCCTCTAATTTTAGTGCAAGTGCAATATTCAATGTCAAAGTTAAAATTATTTAATAAAAACGATTTTTATCTTGATATATAGTTGTACTATCACGTGTTAATTTGCTAGCTATAATGAAAAATAAATGGTTAAAATCACAAGTCAAAAGATTGCGTTGTAAGTGAAAAAAGGTAAAAATGCTTGGTATAAGTGAATGATACTTGTATGTTTTACGTCACCCTAGGCCAACTAATTTAAAAGAATGCACCTGACACCAAATCATCTGTCATTTATCTTCCTTCAAACACCATCAATGTGATTAGTACATGCAGTCACGCTCATTGCGTTCGTGATGGTAGAATCCCGGACACAAGTTCTGTACGGGACATGTCTTTTTAGATTTCTCATTGTTATTTGATTACATGTTAGAGATATATTCCGTGTACGTATAAACAGACGTCTAGGATAGAGATAGATCTCGTGTCTTGTCTTGCACTCCAAGATGACCCCATGTACACCTATATATACTCGCCCGAGGCTCAATAAAACATCCAACATATTCCGCATATCTCTCTATCGTTCTACATGGTATCAGACTAATTAGATCCTACCCAAGAGCAGCCGCCGCCTAGCCCTAGCACCGCCGCCGCTACTCCCAAACCCTAGCGCCGCCGCCCTCATGGCGCCGTGCTAGGCGCCGTCGACACGCTTCCGCCGCGCTGCCCCCGGGGAGGTCGATCTCCATGATCTCCGTCGGGGGCTGCACAACCCGTACGCAGGGCTCGTCCGCCGATCCGTGATCGGCTGCCCTGTAAGTCTCTTCTCCGATCTCTTGATCGGTTTTCTTTTTTTGGTTTACCGATCTTAGATTGGATTGAGTCGCCCACCGCCGTCGTCAACCTGCGCCTCTATTCCGACAACGGCATCGACCTGCACCGGCCATCTTCATCAACCGCTCGGCACGGCCGCACGCGCCGCACACGGGGCGCCCCTACGTGCGTCGCGGCAGGCTGTTCTCGTCCGCGCAGTCTTCTTCGTCGGTCCGTCTTCGTCGTCATCGCCCAGGACTTCACCGACAACCTCGCCATCAACTCCGATATGCGCGTCGTCGTCCACGCCATGGCACGTCCTGCGCCTCCGTCGGTCTGATCAACCGATCTGCGCACATCGCCGCCAAGCCCATCCTCGAGCACGCGCCTATCACCGATCAAGCAACAGGCTGCCGCAGCGCCGCCCCTTCGGGCCGCGCGCCGCCGCCTTGGTCCACCCTCCGGCCTCGAGCGCGCCTTCCCTGGTGCGTACGTCGCCGGTGGCCTCAAGCCGCTGCACCGACTCGCGCACTGCAGCTACGTCGTCCCCTCGGACCGTAGTGCTGCTACACGCGGTCTACCTCGCCGTCCCCGCGCACCGACGTCTCAGGCTACCACCGCGTCGCTCCCACGACGCGGGTCGCCGCCGTCCGCGCATGGTCTTCGTCAAGCTGTCGGCTCTTCATCGCCACGTTCGTGTACCGCCGCCGCGCCTCCTCACGTAACCTGCACGGCCTCCGCCGCCGCTGGTTTCGCCGCCTACACCTTCGTCCTCGTCCAGTACAACTTCGTCGCCTACGTCATCGCCACCACCCGGCAACGCCGCCTCCCGGCATCGCCACCTATGTGTCTACTCCGACGACCGCGGACTGCATCGGCTCTTCCCCGTCTTCACCGCTCTGCGCCTCGCTACCGTCCCGGAGCCTTCTCTGCTAGTCTATCACCGACATGGCACGACACCGTACTGGTCCCGCTCTACGCATGCTCGGTGCTGGCAACACCGCTGCGTGCCTTCGTCCCCGACGCGTCCCCGTGCCTGGCAAGCTCGGATCGGCGCCTCGTCTTCATCGGCATCGACAACGTCTTCTTCGGCATCGACTCCTACGACTGCCTCGACCGCTGTCGTGTCTCGTTGCACGGACACCGGGAGTATAGGATACCCCCTTTTAGGTTCGGCACGGGGCGCGAAAGAGGCTGAGAATCGTCTTCTTGGGCGGAGTCTAGATCAAGCTCTCCTCTCCACGATCAAAGCATGCAACCAAAGGGACATAAGGAGCTACCCAGGTTCAGGCCGCCCGGAGGCTAAAAGCCCTACTCCTGCATGTCTGGATTGATGAGTTCTTCATAGTGTGGCTTACAATGGAGCCTCCCGGGCAGGGTACCCGGAAGGGTTTTGGCTGGAGGTAGAAGAAGGACAGATCCTGACCCGGAGGAGATCACCTTCCTCTCTACCTTCGCAGCCCTAGTCTAGTCTTGCTCAGGTTCTAGCTTGTGTTCGTCCTTGGTCCGACCTCGTTCTATCTCGTCCTTCCCCTCCGTGCCTTGGTCCTCCTTTTATAGGCTAAGGGCTTGCCACAGGGTCACGTGAGGGGCGTGAGGGACCTTCGGGGTGAAGGACCCTCCTCATCTAGTTTAGGGGGAGACGTGGCCTCTCCTCAGCCTAGCGTGTCCTTTGGGTTAGGTGGGAGCGTCCGCCTTGGGGGTGGACAGGAGCTGACACCACCACGGGGCATGCTTCCCGCCCGCGCTGCCTTCGCCTTGCTTCCCAAGTCTTCCGCGGTGAGGTGGAGTGCTTATCCACAGGGACGTGGGGAGTACCCGAGAGGGAGCCTGGCCTCCTGCCGGGAACTCGGACTCTCGGGTCCTTCCTGGCCTTCTTGCTTGATTCGGGGACCCGGAAGGTCCCCAGGACCGGAGCCCTTTGTCGACGCAGGCCATGCGTGTCTTGACGGTGAACCCGCCAGCTTGACTTGAGTCTTGGTCTTGTCCATCTTCATCTTGGGCCCACATGGGGTGGACCCACTTTGGCAGTACTAGGGGAACCCCATGTTCCACTGTTGTGACAGTAGCCCCCGGGCATGGTCCCGGCGGCTCTTGCTCCAGCTGCCGGGGCCATGGCCTAAAGATAGGTCAAAGTGGGTCTCGGGCAACTGGTCTTCCTTGCTCTGCTGGGGACCCGCCGAGGCGAGGTAGAGACGAGACCCCGGGTCCTGTTGACTGAATCACGGCGAACGTTGCGATTCATACGGACCCCTTGCTTATCCTGGAATCCAACGGGCGAAACGCGCAGAAATCGGCACGCCCCCTCGATCCCCACGTCCGTCGGAGTAATGGGGCCGCGACGTGACGTGTGGGATGCCTTATAAGCCACGACTGGCTTCCACTGTAGCCGTTATCTCTCCAGGTTCTCCGAAATCCCCAAATCGCCACCTCCGCCTTCGTCTTCCTGACTCTGCCAATCGCCGCCTCCCACCTTGGCCGCCACCGTTCCTTGTTCTCCCCCCAGCCCATGCCGCCTAAGCGAGATAGGACAGGAGTGAGGAAGATGTCGCAATCTGCCGCCGAGAAGGTGGCGATGGAAGCTTCTCTGGCCGATGCGCCTCCTTCAATGAGGGTGACTCAGGCCCTCTTTTCTCCCAGCGAGTATGCGTCAGAGGAGGCCATTCAACACGTCCGCCAATCCCTGGCCGCGAGCTTCCGCGACACTGAGGGAGTGGTGGTGCGCCCTGGGAGCGGTCCTCAACGAGAAGTGGAGGTGATTACTTTCCACGATTTCTCCGTCGTCGGCCTTCTTCCTCCGTTCTCCGAGTTCTTCGCAGCAATCTTGGAGGCTTACGGATTGCACATGCTGCACTTGCACCCCAATGCCATGATGATGCTTGCTACCTTTGCCTATGCCTGCGAGGCATTCGCGGGCGTCATGCCCTCGGTGGCCCTATTCCGCCACTTCTTCGTTCCGCGCCTGGGGAAGTCCAAGTGGATCGCTGGAGGTGTCTCTTTCTGCCTCCGGAGAGATGCGGCGCACCAGTACCCGGAAACATTCACCAAGGCCTCGGTTGGGGAATGGAGGCAAACTGGTACATTGTCGAAGCTGACGGGACCAATCCCCATCTGATGGTTCCATATTATCCAGCGGAGCGATTGGCACACTCCAAGGAAAGAAGCTCTCAAGGAGAAGCCCTGGTTCCAGTCATCAACAGGCTAGCTGCGCTCCGTGCAAGGGGAGTGACGGGTGCCATGATCCTGGCAGACTTTCTTCACAGGGGGATTGCCCCTTTGCAGTTCCGGAGCCGCCCGCTCTGGGAACTCAATCAGGTGGGCAGCAGCCTCCCACGGTCCAGATTCCACTTGACAGAGACTACCTGGGCTCTGACCATGGGCTACATTTTGCCATGGGTACCCTTCGAGTTCCAGGATGAGACCTTGCCGCTGTTCGAAGATCCGGCCGCCGACGGTATCCGATCTTCGATGCCAGAGTGCAATGAGTACGGGGTGGCGGGTACCACCAGGATTGAGCCCCCGCCGGCACCCAAAGCACGCAGCCCTCAAGGAGAGAGCAAAAGGGGGCGAAGCCTTGCCCACGGGGACGTTTCCCCTGAAGAACCTGGGGCTTCGGATGATGACAGCGACGAAGCGACTCCTCCGGGAGTGCCTTGCGGGCGCGGAGGCCCCGACGCTCCTTCCGGGGCGGCGACAAACCCGCCGGGTGACGAACTCCCAGAGCAGCCTGTGCCGCCGAGCTCGCCGTCGTTGCAGGAGTCTGACCAGGTGTCGGAGGCGATCCCTCCTCCCCTTGTAGACATGGAGGTAGGGGAGGAGAGCCTGTCCTTGCCGGACCTCTTTGACGACTTGGTGCAGAAGAGATGGAGCTTCTCCGGATCGAAGAGAGCCCGCCGGTAAGTTTTGCTGGCAACTGTCCTTGAAAGTGGAGCTACTTCCCTTTTGCAGCCGTCCTGACTTCTGATTCTCATTTCTTGCACAGGAGCCCGACACCGGAGTGGCCAAGCAAATGACCCCGGCGAGGCGAGGACGTCGAAGCGTCGAGCTCCACCGGCACCTCCGATGGAGGCAACTCCGAGCCCCTGAGCCCCCAGTCCGCCCCAAGGACCAGGGGGGTGGCTCCGGTCGTCGCAGACGAGGCGGATGCTGTTGGCGCGAAAGGCCCTGGGGAGAGGCGCGACGTGGATCCCCAGGCGACCCTCGGACCACGCGGACTCGTAGCAGGCGGGTACGTCCCCAGGGGCTCGACCCTCGGGAACGCTGACCCCTGCCGTGAACCCGGGAGAGTTGAGGAAGGCCCCGGGTTCTCCAAGACGTTCTCCAGCGTCTCGGAGTTCTTGTCTTCTGCCCGTGCCGAACTGGCGCGGCTGGTGCCCCCGACCTCCGACAGCGGGAAGCACTCGCAGGCTCGCGAGCTGCGGCTTCCCTCTGGGAGGAAGCTCTTAGCGCCCGTGAACTGAAGCTGGCGGCGGACGAAGAGCTGCTCTATGCTTGGGAACAGCGAGTGGCCAGCCGCGAGAAAGAGCTGGAGCGACGAGAGGCCGAGATGGAAGATGAAGAGAGCCACTACCTTGGCACCATTGAGGAGCTCCAGATCATAATGGAGCGGGATGAGGACCGCTTCGAACAAGGCCTGGAGAACGTGGCTAGCTGGGCTCGCAGCGAGGTCGAAAATGACCTTCGAGCCAAAAGCAGAGCCGCCTCGTCGCTGGGCAAACAGGTCTCTAGACTCCAGAGCGAGCTCAAGAGCGAGAGGGAAAGGCGGGAACTGGCCTTCTCGGATTTCCAGAGAGCCAGGGGCGAAAGAGATAGCTTGTCCGCTCGGGTTGAGGCGATGACGGCCACGATTGAGGCGCAGAAACAGGCCCTCAAAACAGCTGAGAAGTTTAAGCAAGAGGCCACGGCTGGCCGCGTCGCCATGGAAAGAAAGATCCGGGAACTGGGCAATGCAATTGACTTCTGGAAGGACAAAGATGCGCGCATGACTGTCCTTCGCAAGAAAGAAACAAAGCAGCTGGCTGATGGGCGTGCGGCGATGGAAGCGTCCAAATCCCAAGCTCAGATTGCGTGGCACCAACATGAGCAGGCATCCAAACAGCTGACGGGAGCGCATGTAGAGCTGGCGACGGCGATTTGCTCGCCACCGCCGTGATAATCACAACGTCTTGCTCCAGATGAACCACGGGTCCTTGGACATCTTGCAGGAGTTCACGAACTTGGGAGTGCCTTCTCCGCCCGTCCTCATGGCCGACCATTCCACTTCCTTCGCCCGCTATCCGGGTTCTTGAAGTACGTGGCCTCGCTCATCAAGGGTATCAAGGAGCTGGTGAGCAGAGCCACTCGCCTTGCTGGGGAACAGGCAGTGAGGCAGGTGACGACCCGGTTTGTCACAGCGCTTCGCCAGCGACACCCGCAGCTCTCCTTGCTGTCCGAGCTGGAGGATACCCCCTTTTAGGTTCTGCACGGGGCGCGAAGATGTCGTGTCTCGTTGCACGGACACCGGGAGTATAGGATACCCCCTTTTAGGTTCGGCACGGGGCGCGAAGGAGGCTGAGAATCGTTCTTCTTGGGCGTAGTCTAGATCAAGCTCTCCTCTCCACGATCAAAGCATGCAACCAAAGGGACACAAGGAGCTACCCAGGTTCAGGCCGCCGGAGGCTAAAAGCCCTACTCTGCATGTCTGGATTGATGAGTTCTTCATAGTGTGGCTTACAATGGAGCCTCCCGGGCAGGGTACCCGGAAGGGTTTTGGCTGGAGGTAGAAGAAGGACAGATCCTGACCCGGAGGAGATCACCTTCCTCTCTACCTTCGCAGCCCCAGTCTAGTCTTGCTCTGGTTCTAGCTTGTGTTCGTCCTTGGTCCGACCTCATTCTATCTCGTCCTTCCCCTCCGTGCCTTGGTCCTCCTTTTATAGGCTAAGGGGTTGCCACAGGGTCACGTGAGGGGCGTGAGGGACCTTCGGGTGAAGGACCCTCCTCATCTAGTTTAGGGGGAGACGTGGCCTCTCCTCAGCCTAGCGTCTCCTTTGGGTTACACTAGTACAGAATGACACATCGGAAATGGGCCAAAAACCCCTTCGGCAACGGAGAAAGGGTCCGTGTCCCCGCCTCTGTCACTGATGTGAAGCCTCACAATGGCAACGGAGGAGATAAACCGTTTCTGATGTATTTAACATTAGGCACGGAGTTTTGCTAATAACCGTTTCTAATAAGGGTTACAGGAAAACAAAACAAAAAACACGGTGACGGGTTGTGCCGTCGATGGAGCCCCGCTCCATGCGACTAGACGGCCGCCCGGTCGTCACCGTATTCCTGTACGCCCTGCTTTACAAAATTTCATCAGTGCGCGTGGCTGGAGCTCTGCTCCTATGTCTTCACGGTCGCCAGATGAATATCTACTGTCTTTCCTGCTCCGCAAAATGTACTGCTCCTGGTGACGGCACCGTGTATGGAGCCCCGCTCCTAGGTCTTCACGGCAGCAGCATCGTCACCAAGCATCCACCAAGCCCTTGAAACAATGAATATTCTTTGTTAAAAACAGCAAACAAAGCTAATAAACAGATCCAATAAGCAGTAAACAAAGCAAACCGAGCTAAATACATAGCTGAAGAGCTAACTAACAGAGCAAACCAAGCTAAATAAGTAGCTAACATAGCAAATACATAGCTGAACAGAGCTAACTAACAGAGCAACCCGAGCTAAATAAGTAGCTAACATAGCAAATACATAGCTGAACAGAGCAAACCAAGCTAAATAAGTAGCTAACATAGCAAATACATAGCTGAACAGAGCTAACTAACAGAGCAACCCGAGCTAAATAAGTAACTAACATAGCAAATACATAGCTGAACAGAGCAAACCGAGCTAAATAAGTAGCTAACATAACAAATACATAGCTGAACATAGCTAACTAACAGAGCAAACCGAGCTAAATAAGTAGCTAACATAGCAAATACATAGCTAAACAAAGCAAACCGAGCTAAATAAGTAGCTAACCTAGCAAATACATAGCTGAACAGAGCTAACTAACAGAGCAAACTGAGCTAAATAAGTAGCTAACATAGCAAATACATAGCTAAACAAAGCAAACCGAGCTAAATAAGTAGCTACCATAGCAAATACATAGCTGAACAGAGCTAACTAACAGAGCAAACCGAGCTAAATAAGTAGCTAACATAGCAAATACATAGCTAAACAAAGCAAACCGAGCTAAATAAGTAGCTAACATAGCAAATACATAGCTGAACAGATCTAACTAACAGAGCAAACCGAGCTAAATAAGTAGCTAACATAGCAAATACATAGCTAAACAAAGCAAACCGAGCTAAATAAGTAGCTAACATAGCAAATACATAACTGAACAGAGCTAACTAACAGAGCAAACCGAGCTAAATAAGTAGCTAACAGAGCGGTCATTTACCTTAGGCGAGGCGGGGTCGCTTTCCGTCACGGATTGTGTCCCAGGCGTCGGCGCCGGAGCCACTGCCAGAGGAGACGTCAGAGGAGACCTCATCCTGCTCGAACACCGGAGCGTCCTCCTCCTCCTCCTCCGCCGCCGCCACCGCTGCCGCCACCGCTGCCGCCGCCGCATCTGGCCCAGGGCCCTGGCCAGGGAGAAGAGAGCGGTCTATGGCCGCCCGGAGCCGCGTCTGGAACAACGCCTCCTCGGCGGCTTCTATTGCGTGCTCGGCGGCGGAGATGCGGATAGCTCTCTGCATCACAGACGCCCGAATGACACCCTCGGCGCGCTCGCGCTCAAAGGAGGCGCGAGAGAGGAGGAGGCCGACCTCCAGATCCTCGTCCTCATCGTGGACGATGAGGACGAGATCCGGGCGTCGGTGGCCGCCGCCGCCGTGGATCCGGATGGGATTTGACGGCTCAGAATGAACTCACGACCGCAGTCGCCGGGGATCTCGCCCCAGTTGTAGGGGAGATCCAGGCTGCGCCTCGGAGGGTGGGAGGAGGAAGATGCTCCATCCTGACTTCCGTCGGCGCCGGAGGGGTTCGCCATCGATGTACGGCTAGGGTTAGGAACTGAGGAGAGTGAGACTGAGAGTGAGAGTGAGATACAGTACTGGAGAGGGAGATAAATACCGGCACCGCTTAATGTGCCTTCACATGGGAAACGGAGATAGACCGATCTCCGTTTCTGATGGGGAAATATCAGCAACGGAGATATTCTTTCCTCCGTTGCCTATATATGAGCAACGGAGATCTTTTCAGCCTCCGTTACCATTGTGTCGGGCCCATCGACCGACTAGCGTGCGCGCACTCGCGGAAGCGCGCGGAGCTCATTTTTCCGTCGCCTAACTCTTGCCGTTGCCATAGAGGGGTATCCGATGTGTCGTTCTGTACTAGTGTTAGGTGGGAGCGTCCGCCTTGGGGGTGGACAGGAGCTGACACCACCACGGGGCATGCTTCCCGCCCGCGCTGCCTTCGCCTTGCTTCCAAGTCTTCCGCGGTGAGGTGGTGTGGCGCCCCGACCCGACTACTATACAGTGATGCTGTGTGTCACCGGTTAAGCGATACAACCGGAGGTTACGGGTTTACCAATCCCCGGCCAAAACCTTTGGCAGGTGTTGCTCGGAATTGATCATCGGCAACACAACACCCCGATTGATGCCTTAACACAGGCACAACTATCATAGTATAATAATAAGATCAAGACTTGTGGAACAACTGGCACATCACAGACTCTACGACACAAATCATTATAGCTCAACTCTTATAATAGAGAAAGATAGCAAATGACAACCAGAGGTCACAGACCCAACATTACAACAAGCGGAAGCGAAATAGGTTGTTCTAAACAACAAGATCCAAAATATGGCCTAAGAGGCCTACAGATAACATCACAGCGCCAGCTGTTCCGGGATGTCCCAAGCTGCCACCTGGGAACCCCAGACTACTCGTCGACGTCCACAAAGAACCCACCTTCGAGGTCGGTGAAGTCCTCCTCTGAAACAAAACAAACGACGTTGAGTTCGACGAACTCGCAAGATTAAGAGCTAATATATGCTCGATGAGGCTTTCAAAGTTATATGGCTCTTTTGCATAAAGCTGATTTTATTTAATAAAACAAACTCAAAGGCATCGTCTATCAGAATACTTTTAAAGGAGGTAAGGAGTAACTCTTTCTTTCATCACCTTTCATAAACCATTAACATCAACCATTGTACCTGTTCATCAAAGGCACCTCCCCGAATCACCCTCGAGGAAGCTCACCTTGCATTTGTGAGTGGTACCTCTAGTACCCAGTTTTTAATCATTCCGTTAAAGTTATTCTATGATCTTACCTTCACTTCCCAAGTTCGTCCATAACCGCGGACACGGCTTTTCGAAAAGATTTAACCCTGCAGGGGTGTACAAATGTTTGCCACGCGTACCGTCCGGCCCATTACCTAGCTTTTAGCTCTCTTCCTTGGAAACCGGCTGGGTGGGAGCGGTGTCGACTTCTCCCCGTTAAGGACTTTCCAGGATCATCAGTGGTGGCAGGACTGCCAGGATCACAACACCCCGCCCCACGGCCACTTATTTTCCTAACACCACAATCCTCATCCCAGTTCATACCACCATCATCACGCACGCGCAAATGGAAGCCCGAACTAGAGGACCCTGGCTAGCCCGCTCGAGTTATTTAGTCTATGAGGGTTCCTGCAATGCATAGGCCTCACGCATGGTTGCACGCTCAGTCTTGGTTCAAGAGGTAAAGAACTCGCACCTAGGCGGCGAGAACGAGACAAAACACCACAACCACAGTGGCCTCTCATCCCCACCTTTAAACATTTTATTAACCGTCACCATAAATCTCCACCATCATCTCAACATTTCACACCTGTTTCCAACAACACATATATCCATCGTATAGCTATGCATATAACTAGGCATGGCTAAGCATCAACATAGCATAGTAAGTATCTCGGCCAACAATACAAACCTATGGATATAGGAGGGAAACAGGTAAATGGCATAAGGAACTTAATGCAACTATAGGATACTCTAATCCAATCAAATTGACATTTGGAACCGCATGCAATATTATAGTGGAGAAAATATTTGCGGAAAATAGGGTAAGACATGCTCAGAGGGGGGGATTACGCTTGCCTTGATCAACGTGCTGGTAGTACGGCTCGGCGGGGTATTGAGGTGGAACCCCGTCTGCTGGATCTATCGAAGCACACAACGGAAAAACAAATCAATCACCACACCTGTGTACCATGCAATGCACCACCACATGATGACATGACAAGTTTATGCGAAGATGGCATCATTTAGTTTATCTAGCAAAATTAAATGGAGAGCCAAATAATTAGTGCAATTATTTGGAAGCAACCCCATATTTAGCTTAATGACCACATTGTTCATCCATTATCACATTACCAAGAGGTGGCTCAAATATGCATGAACATGTGAAGATGCATGGTTTGGGGGGGGGGGGGGGGAATTAAACATACTTGTAACCGGATTACAAAGATTGGGAAGAACAGGTTTGTGTTAAAGTCAGAACAGGTCAAGCGGATTATCCGATAGAGTTGGACTCGGATTATCCGATGCACACGCAAGAGCAGTGCAACGGCGAGCTTCGGTGCATTTGAGCTAGAGAGCAAGAGGGAGCGAGGGAGTGGAATGGGAAGGTTCACATGCTCACCCTAAACTCGTGGGTAGGCTTGCCGAAGGAAGGGAAGGTCGGAGTCGTCGTCGACTTGCTTGGAGTGCGGCGCACGTCACGGACGAAGAACGCGAATCGGGCAATGTACAACGCCTTGGCTTGATTCCTTCGGTGGAATGGTAGAGGACGTCGAGGTGCAACTTCCTATGGTCTTCGATTTGCTCGGGCCTAGCTCAATCTCCGGCGGCGAGCTCGGCCATGGCGGGCTTGGTTTGGAGCTTGTGGGGAAGAAAGAGAGAGAGAGAAGAGGAGCAAGTGAAGGGATGGGGCATGGGGAGAGTGGGGCAGCCCCGAAGCCGTGCTGAGAAATCCCGCAGCGGCGGTACTACCGCTTAACCCAGCGGTGGTACCGCTGGTGCGTTCTGTTTTCGCTCTTCCCCACCTCGGCGGTACCGGCGGCGGTACCGGCAGCGGTACCAGTTGGTACCGGTCGAGCGCGTCAGACGCCGATTCCGGCGGTAGCGGCTGCGGTAGCGGTGGCGGCAGCTCTCGGGCGGTGGTACCGCTTAACCCAGCGGTACTACCGCCGCCTGGGTCTTTTCTTCTCTTTCAGTTCCTGAATTTTATTAGGGCACCAAAACATTTTATAAAAATCTGCAAAAATTTGGGTAGCCTCCCAATAACATGTAGAGGCACCACAAAAATTGGCATAGCCAAATAAAAAGTTTTTGACAGCATTTGTTCATAGGTTCAAAATAGGGCATTTTGCTAAATTCAACGATGTTGCTCCTTTAACAATTTGGAGCAAACGCAAAATATTATTTTGGAGCTCTTGGAACTTCCTTGACAGATAGGGGATGTCAAAGTAATTTTGTTTTGCAACTTTGAGTGCCATCATTGTGTGGAAGTTTTGTTCTACACTTTGGGCATTTTGTTTTAGCAACTCAATAACCTTCCGATATCAAAGTTGTATTAACTCAAGAGAGACATGTTTATGCATGGATGCCATGATGCAATTATCACAAAAGTGGAAAAATTACACAGGTTTTTAGGTTCTCAGTTTTGGGCTGTTACAACTCTACCCTCCTTACAGGAATCTCGTCCCGAGATTCTAAGATTGCGAGAAGAAATCGGGATACTCCTCACGAAGACTAGACTCTCGTTCCCAAGTTGCTTCTTCCTCGGAATGGTGCGACCACTGAATCTTGAGAAACTTGGTAGTCTTGTTACGGGTCTTTCTTTCGGCTTCATCCAGGATACGGATAGGATGCTCGCGATAAGTAAGATCTTCCTGGAGATCCAGCTCTTCATGATTGACCCCATGGATAGGATCTTTGAAACACCGGCGAAGTTGAGATACATGGAACACATCATGCACATTGGGAAAGATGACCGGTAACTCCAACTTATAAGAAAGATCTCCTCGCTTGGCCAGAACGGTGAAGGGGCCAACATAGCGAGGTGCCAATTTCCCTTTGATTCCGAAGCGGCGAACGCCACGAAGGGGAGAGACGCGGAGATAAGCTTTATCACCAATTTCATAGTGAACCTCTTGATGATGCTTATCATAGTAGCTCTTCTGCCTAGACTGAGCAATCTTCAGATTCTCCCTTATGATTCTAACCTTCTCCTCAGCTTCATTAATATCTGGACCAAAGAGTGCCCTCTCTCCGGTCTCAGACCAATTTAGAGGAGTGCGGCATTTTCTTCCATAGAGAACCTCAAATGGAGCCATGCCCAGACTAGCTTGATAGCTATTGTTGTAGGAGAACTCCGCGAAAGGGAGATACTTTTCCCAATCCTTACCGAAAGAGATTACACATGCCCTAAGCATGTCTTCCAAAACTTGGTTCACTCTCTCGGTCTGACCATCAGTTTGGGGATGGAAAGCGGTGCTGAAGTTAAGACGGGTTCCCATAGCATTTTGGAAACTAGTCCAAAACTTGGAGGTGAATAGGCTTCCACGATCAGAAATTATCTTCTTGGGAATGCCGTGAAGGACAACAATCCGGGAAGCATACAGGTCTGCCAACTTGGCAGCTGTAATGTCAACACGAACTGGGAGGAAGTGAGCCACTTTTGATAGTCGATCAATGATGACCCAAATGGCATCATGTCCCTTTGGAGACTTCGGCAGACCAGTAATGAAATCCATACCAATTTCATCCCATTTCCACTCGGGAATAGCAATAGGGTGAAGAGTGCCGGCAGGCCTTTGATGTTCAGCCTTTACCCGTCGACAGGTGTCGCATTCAGCAACATACCTAGCAATTTCCCGTTTCATACGGTCCACCAGAATTGTGGCCGAAGGTCTTGGTACATTTTGGTACTACCGGGATGAATAGAGAGAGGAGATTCATGAGCTTCTTGGAGGATCAACTCCCTCAATTTTCGTTTCTTTGGCACTACCAAGCGGTCACCAAAATAAACAACTCCAGATTCATTGACAGAAAAACATTTGGCCTTCCCGCTAGCAATGTTCTCCTTGATTTTCAGAATACCCTTGTCACGCTTCTGAGCATCCTTAATCTGGTCCACAAGAGTAGATTTGATCTCCAGATTTGCAAGGTAGCCGGAGGAACATTTCAGTTCAAACGGGAGAACTCTTCATAAGGGCAGGTTGGGCCTCTTCAATCATCAGATTGTTGCAATAGGACTTCCGACTTAGCGCGTCAGCCACGACGTTTGCTTTGCCGGGTTGATAGTTCAGACTCACATTGTAGTCCGTGATTAACTCCAACCAACGCCTTTGCCTGAGATTTAAATCCGGCTGGGTGAAGAGGTACTTCAGACTCTTGTGATCCGAGAAGATCTCGCAACGGTTACCAAACAGGTATGGTCTCCATTGCTTCAAAGCATAGACCACGCGGCAAGTTCTAGATCATGAGTTGGGTAGTTGAGCTCATGCGGCTTAAGTTGGCGAGAAGCATAGCCACCACATGGCCATCTTGCATTAGCACACAGCCCAAACCTTGTAGAGAGGCGTCACAGAAGACGACGAAATCCTTGCTTGTGTCCGGCAGGACAAGCACAGGAGCGGACGTGAGCTTGGCTTTCAGTGTTTGGAAACTCTCTTCAGCTTCGGCCGACCATACAAACTTTTTATCCTTCTTGAGAAGGTCAGTCAGGCCTTGGCTATCTTGGAGAAACCTTCGATGAATCGGCGGTAGTAACCCGCCAATCCGAGAAAGCTCGAATGTCCTTGACTGACATTGGAGTTTTCCAATCCAAATGGACTGAATCTTGTCAGGAATGACAGCCACACCATCAGCGGATATCACATGACCAAGGAAGATGAGATTATCCAACCAAAACTCACACTTGGAGAACTTGGCATAGAGGCGGTGTTCTCGAAGTCTTGTCAGAACCAAACGAAGATGTTCCTCATGCTCTTCATTGGTTTTGGAATAGATGAGATGTCATCGATGTAAATGACGACAAACTTGTCAAGATAATCCATGAAGACAGAGTTCATGAGCCTCATGAAAGTAGCTGGGCATTTGTGAGACCAAAGGACATGACGGTATACTCATATGAGCCATAACGAGTAACAAATGCCGTCTTTGGAATATCCTCCTTTCTGATTTTTATCTGATGGTAGCCTGACCTCAGATCCATCTTGGAGAATACGTTGCACCAGCTAACTGATCCAACAGATCATTGATGCGAGGAATAGGATACTTGTTCTTGATTGTCACCGCATTCAACGGTCGATAGTCAGAGACTAGACGAGGCACGGTAGAATCCCTCTTCTTGACAAAGAGTACCGGACAACCCCAAGGTGAACTGCTAGGCTGGATGAACTCCTTGCTAACAGCTGATCAATTTGCTCTTTCAACAGAGCCAACTCTTCCACCGGCATACGGTAGGGCTTCTTGGAAATTGGAGCGGTACCGGGAAGTAGCTCTATGACAAACTCCACACTTCGGTCAGGAGGCATGCCAGGCAACTCTTCCGGGAACACATCCGGGAAGTCACACACCACGTGTATGTCCTGGATTTCAGGAGGGGATTCGCCTTCCATAAAGCAAAGAGGATCTCAGGTGAGCGGGGTACGATGGCGGACGGAGGTATTGATGTTGCAGGCCAATACTTCACAATGTCACCGGAAGGAGCGGTCACGTAATGGTCTTGGCAGCACAGTCGAGATTAGCCTGGTATTTAGCTAGCCAGTTCATGCCCAGTATGACATCAATGCCTTTGGACTTCAGAGCTACCAAGGCATAAGGAAAAGACAAGGAACCTATATTAATCTGGACCTCAGGAGTAACCCCATCGGTTTGCCATTTGGAACCAGGAGTAGCGATCACCAAGGGACGGCTCATTTTCTCGAACGGTATTTTGTGCTCTTTTGCAAACGCTATGGATATGAATGAATGCGATGCTCCAGAGTCAAACAAAACTGTAGCTGTATTGCCGTTGATTCGTAACTCACCCATGAGAACGCCGGGGTCTCTTCAGCTTCTTCAGCAGAGATGTGGTTCAGGCGACCACGCACCATAGGTCCAGCCTTGCCAGTTGGAGTGGCAGGGGCTCGTGCAGGAGTTATCGCGAGAGGTGCCTTCTGGGGGCACTCCCTGGAGTAGTGACCAGCCTGGCCACAGGTGTAGCAAGTGACTCCAGGTGGAGCAGGTAGCATAGGACGGTACCCACTTCCGCCTATCCCAAGTGTCGAAGTAGGGGCGCGGAGGAGGTGGCCTATATCCTGCTGCTCTCGGCATGAATGGAGCACGAGGTACGGCGCTGTAGGGAACAAAACCCTGCGCTTCTTGCTCTCAGAACCCGAGGAACTCTGGTGGTCCCCATGTGCGGGCCTCTTGGAAGCTTCAAGTTCCTTTCTTCCTTGCTCAAGAGTGAAAGCCTGGTTGAACAGCTCCTGATAGGTCTGGAACCTGAAGGGCAACAACTCATAGCGGAGCTGCGGAGTCAGACCCTTGCGGAACAGCTCTTGCTTGTCAGCATCATTGGTCACGTCCCTTGGGGCGTAACGAGAAGATGGTTGAACTCACGACCATAAGTGCGGAGGTCCATCCGTCCCTGTTGCAAATCCAGGAACTCCCTCCTCTTCAAGTCCATGATCGGCTGGGAATGTACTCCGCTCGGAAGGCAGTGCGGAATTCAGCCCAGGTGAAGACATGGTTGGCTGGAAACAAAGCCACATGGCTCCCACCAACAGCCAGCAGCACCAACCAAGAGATAGGTGGCAAAGTTGACTTGCTCCGCCAATGGGACATGAAGCGCGGAGAACTTGCGCTCCAAAGCACGAAGCCAATCATCAGCTTCCAGTGGCTCCTTAGCATCAGCAAAGTGGGTGGCTGCGAGCGCAGGAACTCGGTGAGAGTGTTGCACTCGTTCCTCCGTGCATTCTGCTGCACCAACTGTTCAGCAAGCGCTCATTGCGCCCACGGTTCTCCTCAATGGCCATCAAGACCTCAGCCATCGAGGGTGGTGGCGGCAGATCATCCTCATCATCATTGTGGTTACCGCGACCACCACGGCCTCCACGACCTCCTCGAGCCATTCTGGAGATTTGACAATGACACAGTTAGTATCTTTCTCCGAATGGTCGAACAATAGCATTAGCGTCTACAAGTACACAGACTAGGGACGATAATACTTTGCGAGAAGGAAAACAACAAGATAGAACTTGGGTCAAAGATCAGCATCATGTGCTACTAGTGAGAGTTAAGAAATCACAACTTAACACACTCTAGTTGACACAATCCGGGACCTTATGTTCAAGTCCGTGGGTTAAAACCCAAAGAAAGGATCAAAGATTGATTAGGTAGAAACATCTGAGTTGATTTGGGATTGCAACGCAGCGGGAGCAACGTGACACATAACACTAAAGGTCGAACCCACCCCGTTTCTAATTTTGAAGTAACAGATGAGAAGTAAAACCTTTAACTCAAATCGAGGTAAGATTGCTCCGAGATTAGAGGGTAACCAGATAAGGAGTAAAAAGAATCCTAAGATGGTTTTCACAACTCATTTTTAGGTTAAAAATATTTTCACAAACACTAGACTCAACATCGACCAGTAGAAGGGTTTCCTACAGGCAGTACTGCTCTGATACCAACTTGTGGCGCCCGACCCGACTTATACAGTGATGCTGTGTGTCACCGGTTAAGCGATACAACCGGAGGTTACGGGTTTACCAATCCCCGGCCAAAACCTTTGGCAGGCGTTGCTCGGAATGGATCATCGGCAACACAACACCCCGATTGATGCCTTAACACAGGCACAACCCTCATGTATAATAAGAGATCAAGACTTGTGGAACAACTGGCACATCACAGACTCTACGACACAAATCATATAGTTCAACTCTTATAATAGAGAAAGATAGCAAATGACAACCAGAGGTCACAGACCCAACATTACAACAAGCGGAAGCGAATTAGGTTGTTCTAAACAACAAGATCCAAATATGGCCTAAGAGGCCTACAGATAAACATCACAGCGCCAGCTGTTCCGGGATGTCCCAAGCTGCCACCTGGGAACCCCAGACTACTCGTCGACGTCCACAAAGAACCCACCTTCGAGGTCGGTGAAGTCCTCCTCTGAAACAAAACAAACGACGTTGAGTTCGACGAACTCGCAAGATTAAGAGCTAATATATGCTCGATGAGGCTTTCAAAGTTATATGGCTTTTGCATAAAGCTGATTTTATTTATAAAACATAACTCAAAGGCATCGACTATTCAGAGTATTTTCAAAAGAGGTAAGAAGTAACTCTTTCTTTCATCACCTTCTCATAACATCATCAACCATTGTACCTGTTCATCAAAGGCACCTCCCCGAATCACCCTCGAGGAAGCTCACCTTGCATTTGTGAGTGGTACCTCTAGTACCCAGTTTTTAATCATTCCGTTAAAGTTATTCTATGATCTTACCTTCACTTCCCAAGTTCGTCCATAACCGCGGACACGGCTTTTCGAAAAGATTTAACCCTGCAGGGGTGTACAAATGTTTGCCACGCGTACCGTCCGGCCCATTACCTGCTTTTAGCTCTCTTCCTTGGAAAGCCGGCTGGGTGGGAGCGGTGTCGACTTCTCCCTCGTTAAGGACTTTCCAGGATCATCAGTGGCGGCAGGACTGCCAGGATCACAACCCCGCCCCACGGCCACTCATTTTCCTAACACCACATCCTCATCCAGTTCATACCACCATCATCACGCACGCGCAAATGGAAGCCCGAACTAGAGGACCCTGGCTAGCCCCGCCGAGTTATTTAGTCTATGAGGGTTCCTGCAAATGCATAGGCCTCACGCATGGTTGCACGCTCAGTCTTGGTTCAAGAGGTAGAACTCGCACCTAGGCGGCGAGAACGAGACAAAACACCACAACCACAGTGGCCTCTCATCCCCACCTTTAAGCATTTTATTACCGTCACCACAATTCTCCACCATCATCTCAACATTTCACACCTGTTTCCAACAACACATATATCCATCGTATAGCTATGCATATAACTAGGCATGGCTAAGCATCAACATAGCATAGTAAGTATCTCGGCCAAAACAAACCTATGGATATAGGAGGGAAACAGGTAATGGCATAGGAACTTAATGCAACTATAGGATACTCTAATCCAATCAAATTGACATTTGGAACCGCATGCAATATTATAGTGGAGAAAATATTTGCGGAAAATAGGGTAAGACATGCTCAGAGGGGGGGGGGATTACGCTTGCCTTGATCAAGGTGCTGGTAGTACGGCTCGGCGGGGTATTGAGGTGGAACCCCGTCTGCTGGATCTATCGAAGCACACAACGGAAAAACAAATCAATCACCACACCTGTGTACCATGCAATGCACCACCACATGATGACATGACAAGTTTATGCGAAGATGGCATCATTTAGTTTATCTAGCAAAATTAAATGGAGAGCCAAATAATTAGTGCAATTATTTGGAAGCAACCCCATATTTAGCTTAATGACCACATTGTTCATCCATTATCACATTACCAAGAGGTGGCTCAAATATGCATGAACATGTGAAGATGCATGGTTTGGGGGGGGGGGGGGGAAATTAAACATACTTGTAACCGGATTACAAAGATTGGGAAGAACAGGTTTGTGTTAAAGTCAGAACAGGTCAAGCGGATTATCCGATAGAGTTGGACTCGGATTATCCGATGCACACGCAAGAGCAGTGCAACGGCGAGCTTCGGTGCATTTGAGCTAGAGAGCAAGAGGGAGTGGAATGGGAAGGTTCACATGCTCACCCTAAACTCGTGGGTAGGCTTGCCGAAGGAAGGGAAGGTCGGAGTCGTCGTCGACTTGCTTGGAGTGCGGCGCACGTCACGGACGAGGAACGCGAATGGGCAATGTACAACGCCTTGGCTTGATTCCTTCGGTGGAATGGTAGAGGACGTCGAGGTGCAACTTCCTATGGTCTTCGATTTGCTCGGGCCTAGCTCAATCTCCGGCGGCGAGCTCGGCCATGGCGGGCTTGGTTTGGAGCTTGTGGGGAAGAAAGAGAGAGAGAGAAGAGGAGCAAGTGAAGGGATGGGGCATGGGGAGAGTGGGGCAGCCCCGAAGCCGTGCTGAGAAATCCCGCAGCGGCGGTACTACCGCTTAACCCAGCGGTGGTACCGCTGGTGCGTTCTGTTTTCGCTCTTCCCCACCTCGGCGGCGGTACCGGCGGCGTACCGGCAGCGGTACCAGTTGGTACCGGTCGAGCGCGTCAGACGCCGATTCGGCGGTAGCGGCTGCGGTAGCGGTGGCGGCAGCTCTCGGGCGGTGGTACCGCTTAACCCAGCGGTACTACCGCCGCCTGGGTCTTTTCTTCTCTTTCAGTTCCTGAATTTTATTAGGGCACCAAAACATTTTATAAAAATCTGCAAAAATTTGGGTAGCCTCCCAATAACATGTAGAGGCACCACAAAAATTGGCATAGCCAAATAAAAAGTTTTTGACAGCATTTGTTCATAGGTTCAAAATAGGGCATTTTGCTAAACTCAACGATGTTGCTCCTTTAACAATTTGGAGCAAACGCAAATATTATTTTGGAGCTCTTGGAACTTCCTTGACAGATAGGGGATGTCAAATAATTTTGTTTTGCAACTTTGAGTGCCATCATTGTGTGGAAGTTTTGTTCTAACACTTTGGGCATTTTGTTTTAGCAACTCAATAACCTTCCGATATCAAAGTTGTATTAACTCAAGAGAGACATGTTTATGCATGGATGCCATGATGCAATTATCACAAAAGTGGAAAAATTACACAGGTTTTTAGGTTCTCAGTTTTGGGCTGTTACAGGTGGAGTGCTTATCCACAGGGACGTGGGGGAGTACCCGAGAGGGAGCCTGGCCTCCTGCCGGGAACTCGGACTCTCGGGTCCTTCCTGGCCTTCTTGCTTGATTCGGGGACCCGAAAGGTCCCAGGACCGGAGCCCTTTGTCGACGCAGGCCATGCGTGTCTTGACGGTGAACCCGCCAGCTTGACTTGAGTCTTGGTCTTGTCCATCTTCATCTTGGGCCCACATGGGGTGGACCCACTTTGGCAGTACTAGGGGAACCCCATGTTCCACTGTTGCGACAACCGCGTCCACGACGATTCTTCTTGCATACTCGGTTCTGGCAAAACCGTAGTATGCCTACGCCCCCGGTGTGCGCCTAGTTCTGGCACAACTATGGCTGCACATCATCCTCGACGGTTCGAACTGCATCAACCTCGGCATCGACATCCTCGACGACTGCCCTCGATGCGTCTCCGTCATCATCACCATGGCGCCTTCTTCGCGCCCGCGGCTTCACGTGCGGCTACCTCTACACCGGCATCTCCGACCACGACATCGACCACGGCGTCCCCTCGCAACGGCTACCTCGACCTCGGCACCGCCTCGCGCTCTCGGCTCCCTCGACATCGGCACAAGGGCTACCACCTCGCCTGAGCTCTCATCAGCTTCCTCTCCAGTCCAAGCATCCGCGCCGCGACATTGACCACGATGCTCCCGCTACGACTGCGGGGGGGGGGGGGGGGGGGGGGGTGTCAGCCTTCTGGGTCTACTTCGATTTATCTCCAGTCTGACCGTCCACGTCGTTCATGTTGTTCACGACGCTCCCGCTACGACTGCGGGGGAGTGTTAGAGATATATTCCGTGTACGTATAAACAGACGTCTAGGATAGAGATAGATCTCGTGTCTTGTTTTGCACTCCAAGATGACCCCATGTACGCCTATATATACTCGTCCCCGAGGCTCAATAAAACATCCAACATATTCCGCATATCTCTCTATCGTTCTACATTACATACATTGTATCGAGACCAAAACGAGTACCCAATATATGGTTGTCTGTATAAGGATGTTGTGGACATCTCTTATAAATATAGAGGCGTTAACACATCACACAATTTACAGTTTACGACATTACAAAATAATACACACTACTAACATCATATTTCACCGTTTCTTAAATGTTGTGAAAGAATGATGCAAGCTAACATGATATTGTGGATATGACCTCGATTATACAAACGAGCCAGACGACGACGTAGGATAGAAAACCAACCCTGCAAAACGCGAAAAGCACGTTCAACATACTTCCTCGCTCCTTGTTGGTGTTAGCATAACTTCATCACTACTACCAGTAATAATTAAGTTGAAAGTTAAGCAAATCATTCCAGAATAAATAATTAGCCCAGATTAGCCCGGATTCGTAGCACTACTAGAAGATCATCAATGCATGGATACGTCCTGCTCTTGAGACCATCCAAGAGTTAATTAAACGTGGTTTGATAGATTCCCGCATCGGGAATCAGAATGAGGTGACACCCAGAAACAGAACAAATATAAATACTCCCTCCGTCCCAAAATAATTGTATTAGATTTGTTCAAAAGTGCGTGTATCTAGACTTGTTTCATGTATAAATACATCTAATTTTGGGTAAATTTGAGACACTTATTTTTGAACGGAGGAAATATGTGTTCTAAGCTGGACATATAGTTGAAGATCGAGTAGTGCTGCCAATTAAGAAAAGAAAGAATGAGGGGTGAGAGGTCTCCGGTCTAAATTTTAAGCAGGACACAAAGTTGATGATCAAGGACAAGGAGTAAAACAAAAGGAAAAGAAATAGGAGATGATCGATGTGTCTGATCTATGTATATGGTAAAGCATATATTCATGTGGTTCATATATCTCAACGTACCTATCCTGTCAAACAAAGACAAAGCAGCCGTACACAACAGCTTACAGCCCCCGTCTTTTCATCTACTATGTACTACTCTCTCCGTATCAAAATATAAAACTTTCTAGTTACTTTCTACACACATGTATCTAGACATGTTTTAGTGCAAGGTTCATGAATCTTGCACTAAAACATGTTTAGGTACTACTCCCTCCGTATCAAAATACTCCCTCCGTTCACAAATAAGTGTCTCAAATTTGCAGAAAAGTGGATGTATCTATACATGAAACATGTCTAGATGCATTCATTTTTGGACAAACTTGAGACACTTATTTTGGGACGGAGGGAGTATAAGACTTTCTAGCTACTTTCTGCACATGTATCTATACATGTTTTGGACTAAACATGTCTAGATACATGTGTAGAAAGTATCTATAGAGTTTTATATTTTAATACGGAAGGAGACGGTGGGCCGCTCATGGTGCCCGATCATCTTTTGACGATTCGGTGGCTGCGCGCGGCGGCTCGACGGACAAGCACTACTGAATAACGATCACACCAAACACATTCTCATTCCTCGGTCACCTTCGACCTGCTCGCCATGCGTGCGGCGAGGTCAAATGCTAACAGCATTACGTGATAGACGTGCGTGAATCCAGCTAAATTCGTCGATCGGTCAGCTCTATATATCTGGAGCACTTAGCTAGCTAGCTAGCGGTATTGATCGCTTTTGGTGATGCGGCGATCGGTGGTGGTGGCTCTGGTTGGTTGGTGATGTGATGGGAAAAGGCACCGTTCGATCCATCTGGTCCCTGCTTGCCACGAAAGGGAGATGGGGAAAGGTGGTGGCCGGGCGAAACATCAAATCAGCAATGCCTGGGAGAGAGCGACGGAGCACCGGAATTTCTTTTGGCAATAGTTTGCTTAGCAGGTAATATAGGGTTGCACGCACGGCCGTAACATCACGAAGCACGCAGTATATGGCCACCACCTCCTCCTCGCGCCGCGTGCGAATTGGTTGCACCGACGACACGCAGTGGGCGGCACACGACTGCCGGTCTGCCTCGTGGGATCCCCTATATATGTCTCGCTTCAAGCGAGTCGTACAATCTGAGTCGCCCGCGCGCTCTGCTTGATCGCTTGCAGCGCTCCACCACCTGGGCTGGCCCAGTTTGATATTTTCTTTTTTCATTTATTTTGTTTTTGTTTTTGTGTTTATTTCTTTTCCTAATGTTTTATTTTTCGTCACTGTGTTTTATATGTTTTCTGTTTTATATCCTATTTTCACGTACCGTACGGGCGAGCGCTACTACTACTCGCAACGGGCGATTCATAGCGGCTGCGGTCCTGGGGCCGGAGCCCGCTGCTAGGCCACGGGTGGAATGGGCCGAATCCTCATGCCACGAACACCGAACTGGACGGCCCGGCGCTGTCGTCCGGGCCGTGTCCCAACGGAACGGGATTCCCCAACTCCCGATACCGAAACCAACCGTCGGATCGGCCGAACCACACAGCACAGCACGCACGCGCGCGAGCAGGTTGCCTGAAGTCGTGAAGTGCCTCAGGCCAGGCGCACGACAGGTAGGGCCAAGCGCGCAAACCCTAGATCCAGAGCCCGGGGACAGACGCCGCGCCTTATCTCTCCACTCCCGGAGAGTTGCCCCCGCGCGCCCCCCGGTCAGCTAGCCCCGCCGCCGGCCATCCCTCTCCCTCGCCTCGCCCGGCGCGAGCGAGGCAAAGCACTGCGCCAGCCGTAAATCGTCTTCTGGTAATCAATCACACCCGCCTGCTTTAAAGGACGGGTTATTTGGTACTCAGAATTTGCTATTAAGTGATATACTGCCTGCTCGCAATTGTCACGATTTAGAGCGAAAATCAGGTTCAGTACTTTCTGCTCTATCACTGCGTTCATGATTCATGTTGTGGAGAGGCCTTCTGGTTCTTCCGTGAGGCGATTTTCTTGCTTCGCCTTGCCCGAATGCCGCCCCTATTTTAGTAGGTACTAGGTAGGAGTATGGTTCTGGCGAGAACTTTGTCATTTGCTCTGACCTGAATTCAAGTACTGTAATTTAGTTATGTCACTTGAATTGCTCAAGCTCCTGCTTTATGGAGCTAGGAATGAAGAAATGGACTAGTTTGCTTAAACCTTGTGTGTACGCCCTTACTTCCAGACCACCCACCAATTTGATCATACTTGAACACATTAGATCAGTTAAGTCACCGTTTAGTCTCCCCGCAAAAAAGAAAACAAAGTCACCCTTTGAACATTATTGCCTAATTGGGCTGAGTTTCAGTCACAGGCACACCATTTGCACCCCTACAATGTTTTCTCGTATGGTCCTTATAATAATTTTCTCACGGAAAAGGCAATGGCGTGATTTTTGAAAGCCTTGAAGTAAGTTGTTTCGTTGGAAGATTCCTGTACTCTAGAAAATGCTGAAACAACCAACTAGGCAACTACTATGCAAAGTTACCTTTCTGGCTTAATAAACTCATTCAATTACTGAAATTCTATTCAACTTATTACAGTTGCCTAATTTCTGCATTCGTTTGATCTTGTTAAGAAGCAGGCACTCATGGGGAAGGGACAGATTGTGGCTGTTCTCCAGATAGGTGGGGAATTCACCACAGATGCTGATGGGAATATGTCATATTCTGGTGGAGAGGCACATGCGATGCTTGTCAAAAGTGACTGGACTTTTAGTGCATTTAAGCATGAGATATCTTCGACGCTGAACAATATCAAAGTTGACCAGTTCTTGTTCAAGTATTTCCTTCCAAAGAATAATAGAACCTTGATTTCTATTTCCAATGACAAGGACCTACATCGCATGGTGGAATTCCATGCTGAGTCGGAGACAACGTACATTTATGTCATAGAGAAGGTTGAAAACAGGTACCTCTCTGTCCCTGTCTCAAAATCAATTGTTTTTGTCCATTGCATTGCCAAACTGACAAATTAAATATTTGCAGGGCACTGAGCATTGTTGCTGACTCGGCACTTTTGTAGTAGATGCACCTGGCGTTGTCCCAACGACCCCGGATGGGTCTAAGAGGCAAAAAGTGTGTGCAGCTTGGAAGGATGTGATAACTGGAGTTGGCCAAGTATTTGAAAGTCCTAAGGATTTCCGTGATGCCCTTCATAAGTACGCCATTGCGCATAGGTTTCATTACAGATTTATCAAGAATGATTCATCTCGTGTTACCGCGGAATGTTCTGGTGAAGATTGCCCATGGCGGATACATGCTTCCAAGTCCCCTGCCAAGAAAGATTTCATGATCAAGAAAATGTCTGAAAGCCACACCTGTGAGTCTGAAACAGTCAAAAGTCATAAATTGGCATCACAGCGATGGGTTGCTAGTGTTATAAAAGAAAAGTTACGTGATAGCCCAAACTACAGGCCAAGAGACATCGCAAATGATCTCCAACAAGAGTATGGACTGTCCCTAAATTACTCACAGGCTTGGCGTGGAAGAACAATTGCTCAGAGAGAGCTTTATAGCTCACATGAGGAGGCATGCATCCAGCTACCTTTGTTTTGTGAGCGGATTAAAGATACAAACCCTGGAAGTGTGGCAACAGTAGTGACTATGGAAGATTCAAAATTCTGTTTCTTTGTTGCCTTCAATGCATCGCTTCATGGTTTTGAGCATGGGTGCAGGCCACTTCTTTTCCTTGATGCAGTATCTCCGAAACCAAATAAGCAGTGGAAGTTACTGACTGCTTCTTCAGTTGATGGGGAAGGCGATGTCTTCCCAGTTGCATTCACTGTAGTGGATTCTGAGAACCGTGAAAACTGGCATTGGTTTCTTGAGAAACTAAAATCTTCACTGTCAGGATCTCGTGCTATAACATTCATATCTAATGGAGAAAATGGACTATGGGATGAAGTACCTGTGGTTTTCCCTGACAGTCATCATGGATACTGCATAGACTTTCTTATTGAAGAATTTAAGCTGCAATTGGACGATGCATGGACTGAAGAAGTAAGAGATGCCATGGTTGAGCATCTTATGAAGGCCATTTATTCATGCACAGTTGATGAGTTCAATCAGCATTTGGAACAAATTAAAGGTGAATCGGAGAAGCTTGCTGATTGGCTTTTGGAGATCAAACCTGAGCGGTGGTCAGATGCGCTTTTCAAGGGGTCACGGTATGGTCAGTACTCATGCAATATTTCTAACACAATTGTCGACTGGATGCCCTCAAGATATGAGCTTTCAGTTGTGCAGTTGGTTGACACAGTAAGATGCAAGCTCATGGAGATGATGTACACGCGTAGAGAGTCTTCTAATGAATGGGCTGAGGTATTAACGCCTGCAGCTAACCAGAGATTGCAGGAAGAGGTGAGCAAAGCTCAGTCACTCAATGTTATGCCCCCAGAAAGTGATGGAGATGGCAATTTGTTTAAGGTGTGCGATGACTCGGTTAATGTTGTCAACATCGACACTTGTGACTGCACCTGCCGAAAGTGGCATGTTTCTGGGCTGCCATGCATGCATGCGATGGCAGTATTTGAACGCACTGGGCAGTATGCCTATGACTACTGTGTGAAGTATTTCACGACAGAATGCTACCGGTTGACGTATGCCGAGTCCATAAATCCGATACCTGATGCTGTCCCGCCTTCTAATGCATTAACTGATCCGTCGCAGAGTCCAGCGACATACCCATTCCCATTGCGAACTCGTCGGCGGGTTGGCAGGCCGAAAGAGAAACCAGCTGATCCGCGCATCACAATTAAAAGGGCAGTCCGCTGCAGCAGATGTAAAGGGTATGGTCACAACAAAGCGACTTGCAGGATTCCTATCAGCGGCGAAGCCTTGCCATCGGCTGAGCTCTCCCTCTCCGAAGTACCCAATTAAGGTGGAGGGTTGCTCCTGATGTTCCCTGTCAGCTACTTCTTTCTTTGAGTAACCTGTAATATAGGTAGTTGTTGATCTGTAGCTCAGATTGCTTCGTAAGCTTGTCGTATTCGCTGCCATGCTTATGCTAAAGACGTTCAGCTCGTAAATCAAACATTGTGATGGACACCACCATGAGAGAAGCTTTGGAAATTCTGGTGCCCGGTCTATTGCTGTATTTACCATTCCTCCTGTTGTGTTGGCTGTCTTATCATGTTTTCAAATTATTTTGATGTTCAGGGCACTTGAAATGCACTTGGTATCTGCTCGTGTGTTTTACCTGTTATGCCTGAAGTAACTTTTTCTCTTGTGTACCCGTCCATTGAGCATTTTTTTTCACAGCAAGACATAGTAGTCTATCTGCTGTGATACTCTTTGAGTAAACAAACACTGAAACACAGACGCGAGAACTCGAGGAAGATAATGGATATTTGTTGCTTCATGTTGAGCCAGGAGATATCTGTGCTGTTCTACCGTACTATTTGATCTTCGAGTGTTCATTTTAAATTTTGTCTGCTGCAGTATGAGATGTTCTTCCGGTGAATGCTGTAATCGCTGTGCTTTATTAGGATGGGACATTGCTGTATTTGGACTTCTCGATCCTTTTTACTTTCATTTTGGGTGTCCACCCAATCTCATTCTTTTTATAGTTTCATTTTTCTCGAACTTACATACATCTTCGATCAGTTACTAACCCCAGTTAACGAAAACGTGTCCTCTTTTCATCCATTTTACCCGACGCGTGGCAAAAACGCTGATGTGACGAGGCTAACGTGGACTGAACAAGCGTGGCCGCCCACCGTGGCACCGTCCCCTCTCCTCGGTTACATCTTCGATAAGCTACTTACTAGCAGAGCATCGTGGAGACTGGCGAGTACGCGCGCTCTCACCACACCAGGCATGGCGTACTCCGCCCGCCCTCCACGGTACAAGTATGCGGCGGTGTCGCTGTCGCCGAGCTGCCTCACGAAGCTGGTCGGTAACGCTACCAAGCCCTGCACTGCCCGCCATTGCCCTCCTCCTCCTCTGCTCCCCTTTCACATTCCTGACCGGCTCTGTTCCTATGTGCCCCTGTGGTTGCAGCGTGTCCCGGCGGAGTTTGCAGCGCGCCTCCAGCCCGGCGCCGGGGAGGAGGAGCGGGAGGTTATCTTGGTCGGCCCGCTCGGCAAGGCCTGGCGCGTGGAGCTGCGCTGGAAGGATGGCGCGTGCTGGCTGGGCGGCAGCTGGGCGGAGCTAGCCGCCGCGCATGGCATCGGCGCCGGGTGGTCCGTCGTGCTGCGGCGCGAGCGGCGCGGGGTGGCCACCCTGAGCGCGTTCGACCCGGGCCGCTGCCTCGCGCGACTCTGCACCCCACTCGCAGGTGATTCTTTCTACGGTGCACAGAGGTGCATTTTACGCCTTTCTTTTATGGGAAGTTGAACTTTTAGTTCATTTTATTGCAACAATATGTGTATGGTTGCGTAGGCGTGACGTCCAAGATCAGGCCCCGGTTCCTCAAGCTGCTGCAACCGGATGACCTAGAGAAGATGGTGAGCAAGCAACCTAGCAAGGCAAGCTAGTCTCCTAATTTTATTCGTTTCTACGCTTCATTTTTTTGCTTTCAATTTTGTTTCAGAGGATCCCTGCTCAGTTTGTTCAGCAACACTTGACTGAGGCTGGAAGTTTCCCGAGTAGCAGCCAAAACGCCCTGATCTTGTGCCCTCTGAGCAAGGTCTGGCCAGTGAACCTAGATCATGGTCAGTCGGATGTGCTGCACGGAGACGTCTGGGCGCGGTTCCTGGCGGCGCATGATCTCTCCGAAGGAAGCATCCTGCTGTTCAGATACGAAGGTAACATGGCGTTTTCAGTCGAGGTGTTCCTGCGGAATGGATGTCTGAAGGAGTACCATGGAACACTTGCTCTGTGTACAACTGATGCTGCAATGGGGCCAACTAGCACTACACTCCCGCAAAGTAAGGCGATACATTCTTCCCGGAGTTTGAAATTTTTTCGTGTGGAAATCCTGCTTACTTTCATGTGAATTTCCATAGTTCCAAACCACAGTTGAACAATATTTATGATGTTTGTTTTGTCATGTGAAATGTAAATTGTGCAGGTCGCAAGCGGCCTGTAGCTGCAGCAGCTGCCAGCAAGAAAAGGAGGAACGATAAACAAGTGGTTTATGCTATTGCTGCAACGGCCCAGCCGAAGAGTAAGCCTGCAACGGTCCAGCAGCAGAGCAAACCTGCTGGGATTTTGCCGAGGCACTCATTCACAAAGGAGATGACCAGCTCTTACCTTAATAGATTCTTAGTGAGCACTGCATTTTTTCTCTTTATAATTTGGTTTATCTGGGTATGGACACAAATGTTGAAGGATTAGAAATTAATCTTAATGCCTTATATGCTGTACCAGGTATTTCATCACATTAAACTGTTAAGCCTACAATTGTAACATTTTTCATTACAAACAACAAACTGTGCTATCAACTTCAATAATTCTGTACTGTATGAAGTTTCTATGAAATGCCTTCAATCAAATGGTGACAATGACCTGACATGATGTCTGTTTTGTAAGGAGTCTTACAAAGTAGCTATTTGGATCATTCCAAGCCAGGCCTTCTCTACTCTGTAAACAAATCTACTGTTTGCACTTGTTTCAACCTAGACAAAATTTTAAGCTTAGTTTGCAGTGTACACAGAACTTCACTCAAATGATATTTCTTACATCGAACCCTCATTTATTATGTACTAATTGTGAACGGCTAGTTTGCTAAACTAATCATACATATCTCTCAGACTCTGACAAGTGTTTCTTCAAATTCTGGTAACAATGCAGGCTGTAGAGGCAAAGTTTTGCAACTCAGTTGGCCTTCCACAGGAATGTACAATCGAACTTAAAACATCCATGAAAAGCGCAAGATCTTGGCCAGTAGCTTTCAAGTTCAAGGCCTTCGGCTCCATAGCGGGAGAAGGTTGGAAAAGGTTTTGCCGAGACAACAAGGTGGAAGTAGGTGATCTCTGCACCTTCGAGGTCGTTGAAAAAACGGTCTGGCTTGTTGTAATCGAGTGATGTTTGATCATGCGCAGCTTGTACAAGCAAAACACTAGTCCCAGCATTTTGCGTACCAACACAAATGGCAGTTCTTGGTCAGTGTGCCATGTGAAACATCAGTGTATCTGGGTAGTCCAGTAGACAAGTTAATCTATGTTAGGGTCACTGTGACATCCGTGTTTGCTGAGTGTCAGTACATTAGTCTATGCATCTAGGTTAATAGGTAGTCCAGTGGATAAGTTAATGTATGTTTTGGTCCGCAGAAAAAAAGTTAATGTATGTTTTGGTCACTCAAGCATAAGTGTTGAATGCAACTCCCTCCGTATTAAAATATAAAACTTTGTAGTCTTTTTGTATTTGTCCAAATTCCTTACTAAATGAGTGAATCAACATACTAAAACATGTTTAAATACGTATGAATCAGGACAAACACAAAAATGGTAGAAAGTATTACACAAAAATGGTAGAAAGTATTACATTTTGATATGGAGGGAGTAGTAAATTAGTCCATACATCGATCTACTCCCTGTGCAGCACCAAACCTGCTGTTTTTCCAATTGATATTAGATTGCGTAAGTATCAGTCTGAATGATAAAACTATGTTCAGAAATCAGAATGGATAATGAAAACCAGAGGCTTCTTGCTTCAGGCTTCAGAAGAGGCGAGATACGCACATGTACGCGAGCTTGTTGGGCAGCACAGAACGTATTCTCAGGGAAGCCTTTTGAGCCCACTTAAAGCAAAATTGCAGGTGTGGCTTCAGAGTGGAACTTATAAAGAGAAGCCTAGATCCTTGTCTAATGTGTTTCAACTTAAAGAGAAGGCCGTAGGAAATTAATGGAGTCGACTTGTCATCATGGCCTGAGTTGACGCTGCCGGTGGATTGTCCCAAATTATAGTCCAGTGCTCATGGTCTCTGAAATAGAACCTGCCCAAATGTCAAGACTAATTACCAACCTACCTGGGTGCAACATTAGTCCGTATGATCGGCACAGACTCTAGACAAGTGACATTTTGTTTGTAAGGACTTGAAAATACGGGTCATTTTGAATTCATAAGTCGAAGTTGGAATGATATAGTCAACACAAGAATTGATTAAGAAAGTAAAGCTAACCCCTTCCATGCATCCAACAAGATTTACATATATCCGGATATCACAAACCACCACTTCATAGTTCATACAAGTTAGCACACCAATTCAGAAGCAAAAGGCACAATCCCACTGCATAAAAGCACTGGTCAGATGTGGTCCTGCTGCAACTTCTTACATACTTGCTTCAGTAAACTAGTTATTGTCATCAGTTAGCAGTACTATCACATCAACCAACCTTTGCTTGCCCACCATTGCTTGAAGAAATAAGGCCAGTGGGATAGCTTAAAGGAAAGAGAGACCAGCCAACGGTAACTTCCATTTTACACGAGTCAACATCAAAAACACGAGAGCTCCTGCCAGATTTTAAAGGTTCAAGGAGCACCTCACGCTCAACCTTGCTGCTGCCTCGCCACGCTGCTGCACAAATTCGCAGCTCCCCAAAGCTTTCAACACAAACCACATGTCGTGAGAGCTCTATGGTGCCATCGGCGGCAGAAACAGGCACATCCCCATCTCCAAATTTTAATAGGGACACCTTCATGCGACTGACGTTAGCAGTACAGGCAGTGAACTGCCCGTAGAATCCATCTGGCCATGACCCTTCAACGATACGCACACTGATTGTGGCCTCGATGGATGAAACCACGATGCCACATGTCAGCTCCAGTGTGCTGAGCTTGCTTTTATATTTCTTAGTGCTCACGCACGATCTGAGAGTGTACTCTCTCGCCTGATAATCAATTGATCTGCAGCAATCGTAGCGTGTGGTTATCAGGCATAGATCTTTGTCCTCAGATTCGTTAGTGTGATTCATCTTCAGGATGACTTCAAAATGTATAGGCCCAAACATAGTCACAGGAGCACGGGCAGGACCTGTTAGTACTAAATATGGATCCTGCATGCAACACACCAACACCATCGATTGAGTATATATTTATTTTTAACTGCATAGCATAAACAATGTGAGGTGCATAAACATTAAATGCAAATCTGTTGTGGTTGACTTATGCTTTAAACGCATGCCATGTCTAAGAACAACTGCACTCGTTCCAATACTAAAGAAGATTACAACTAGAGCATCTTACGTTCTGAAACTGAAAGTTAGCCTAAGGTAAACTAGTGCTGTTGTTCTTCTTGTTGCCTGATATATAGCTCAAAGAACATTAACACAAGCCATGTCTAAAACATTTGTTTTCTGATAACTTCCAACATTCCTAATACATCTTGCAACCAACCTCACAAGAAACAAATATTAAGTACAGTCAGAGTAAAACGTTATCATCAAACATATTGATGGTTATTTTCCTATTTATTTTGTGATCAAATACATGGCATGCGACTATTTTCTCAGACAATTTCATTACTTTGCTTGTTCCTACATAAACAGAGCTGTACACATTGCTCCAATTTATAACATAAGTTTATAACCGAAAAATCATGTTATTTGTAACAAGCAACCAGGTCCAGTTACCATATATAGCACATTATCTTGCAGAAGCGCATTAATGAGGTACGTATATTGAATTAAATGGGCTAACTAAGAGCTGTGAAGTAAAGAGCATGAAAGAGAACAATAATATAAAAGGTTGTGTTGCACAGCAAGAACAAATGGCAAGTGATATGAACCTCCTCACTGAGGGTTTGACAGTTGTCCCTCTTGCGCTCAAAGATGATATTGCGATTGTAATCCAGGTCGTCCGCACAGCAATCATACCAAACACATCGAGGCCAGTGTAAAGCCCCATATACTTCCTCGACTTTGACTGAAAATATCTGCATAGTATGCATGGTGTCGGTGCGACGAGGCATCGCTCATCCATGAAGCACATAGCGGGGATCCGAGCTGCACATAGTGACAGAAGATTTCGATTTGATAAATAGATAATCAACCTACATATGTAGCGGTGGGGATTCTCTGACTTAGTGTATGGTGACTTTGAGTCATTGACAGGTATGGTGCCGCATATGCAGTGCCAGGAAGTCATGATTCAGTTACATCCTACCATTATCTATTAGCACAGTAAGAACATCAACCGATGAAAATACACAGAATCATAACAAAAAAGAAATCAATGAGAATTAATCAGGGCGAGATATGAAACTTACTCCTATCCTCAAAGGAGCCGAACTCTTTGGCCGTTTTCCATTCCCAGTGCTCTCGGTACTCTTGGTACTCCCGGTCGTCGTCGTCTTGGTTTGGATCCCTTTCCTCCTCCAGTCTCGCCATCTCTTCCGCCTCCTTGGCTGCGTACGCGTCGGCACGCACATTCTCCCTGGCCAAATACTCTTGTAGCAGCGACGCCCGCTGCTGCTCCGTGAGAGCTTCCACCACGAGCGGCGTCACGTCGGGTTCTCGGCGTTCCACTCCGCCACCAGTCGCTCCATTTTCATCTTACCTGCCTCCTTAAGCAAAGCATCCATCTCGTCATCCAAAGCATCCATCTGCTCCAGCCCTGATGAATACTCGCTCGGTGTGATCTTCCTGGACGTTCTCCTCTCCCCGGCCATGTCGGACCCATTGTGGATCTCCCTCTTTCTCCAACCTCCTTCGTCATCTCCGCATCCACATCCATCTCGGCGAGCCGCTGCAGTTGATCGTCCTGCCGCCGTCGCCGCTCTGCTCCTGAGATCTAGACTCCTCTTGCTTCGTCTGGCATTAGGGAGTTGAGACATGTAACTTGGGCCGGCCCGTCTATCGTAAACGATAGGTTTCGCCTGGACTCAGCTCCGGGAGCTGCTATGCATCGCTTTTGACGCAAAACCTATTTATCGCGTAATGCGGAGCCGTATAAGCTCCGCGTACCCCCATTTCGTTTATGGACCGAGCCCAACTAACTCCCGGCGGCAAAATCTTTCTTTTTCTCAAAATCTTTCTTTTTCTCAGTACGGACGTACATACTCGCTCATCCATTGTTGGCTCGCTGCTGTACATGCATCCAATGGTTTGCCTACAATCCGAACTGGACATCTCACGTTTTATTTTCTCTTTGTTTTCTGTTTACATTTTCTCGTTTGTTTATTCCTCTTTTTCTTGCTTTATTTTTTCATCGTTTATTTTTGTTATTATTTCTATTTGTCTTTTCATTTCTTTAAATTTTTCTACTACATTTATTTATTTCTCTTTTTTCTTCTTTTCTTTCTTCCTTTCTAATCTTTCTCTTTTCATGTTCTGTTTCCTTTTTTTGTATTTTTTGTATTCTTTATATTATAAAAATGTGTATCTTCTGGAAAAAGTATTAGTCCTTTGTTTCTTGTTCAAAATTGTGAATGTTTTTAAAATTGTTCACATAATATAAATATTTTTATTGAAAAATCATTCAAATGAGGTAAATGTTTCATGTTAAAAAACATACAAATAAGATAATTTTTTGTATTTTTAAAATTGTTCAAATAATATAAATGTTCTTATTGAAAAAATCATTCAAATGAGATAAATGTTCTTATTATAAATTGTCCAAATATGTATTTCATATCCGTTTAAACCCACATTTCGTTCACCTGAGTTTTCAAATCCGTAACCCACATTCCGTTCACCGGGTTTTTCAAATCCGTTCAAACCCCATTCCATTCACCGGGTTTTCCAAATATGTTCAAATCTAGATTTTGCTCACCGGGTTTCCAAATTGTTTAAAATTAGATTCCGTTTACCGGATTTTCCAAATCCGTTCAAACATAGATTACGTTCACCAGATTTTCAAATCCGTTCAAACCCACATTTCGTTCACCGGGTTTTCAAATCTGTTCAAACCCCGTTCCATTCGCCGGGCTTTCCAAATCTGTTCAAACCTAGATTTTGCTCACCGGGTTTCCAAATCGTTTAAACCTAGATTCCGTTCACCGGATTTTCCAAATCCGTTCAAACATAGATTACGTTCACCGGATTTTTAAATTCGTTCAAACTCACATTCCGTTCACCGGGTTTTCCAATTTTGTTCAAACCTCGATTCCGTTCAACGGGTTTTACAAATCTGTTCAAACCTAGATTCCGTTCACCGGGTTTTTAAAAATCCGTTCAAACCCACATTTTGTTCACCGGGTTTTCCAAATCCAATCAAGCCCAGATTCTGCTACTTGGTTTCCAAATCGTTCAAACCTAGTTTTCGTTCACCGGGTTTTCCAAATCCGTTCACACACAGATTCCATTCACTAGGTTTTTCAGATCTATTCAGATCCACATTTCGTTCACTAGGTTTTCCAATTGTGTTCAAACCTAGAATCCATTCACCGGGCTTTTACAAATCAGTTCTAACCTAGATTCCGTTCACCTGTTTTTCCAAATATGTTCAAACCTACATTTTGTTCACCGGGTTTTCCAAATTGTTCAAAACTAGATTTTGTTCACCAGATTTTCCAAATCCGTTCAAACAGATTTTGTTCACCGGGTTTTTCAAATCCGTTCATATCCATATTCTGTTCGTCGACTTTTCCAAATCATCCAAACCCAGGCTTGCCAAATAGTTCAAACCTAGATTCCGTTCAACGGGATTTTTCAAATTGGTCAAACCCAGAATATGTTCACCGGGTTTTCCAAACCATTCAAAACCAGGTTCGTTCACCTTGTTTTTCCAATCGTTCGAACACAGATTTTGTTTACCGGGTTTCCAAATCGTTCAAACTTAGGTTCCGTTCACCGGGTTTTTCAAATCTGTTCAAATATAGATTCCGTTCACGCGGTTTCCAAATCCTATCAAACCTAGATTTCGTTTGCCAGATTAGAAACCGTTCAAACATAGATTCTGATCACAAGATGTTTCACATCGTTCCAACCTAGATTCCGGTCACCGGGTTTCCAAGTCCGTTCAAAACTTGATTTCGTTCACTAAGTTTTCCAAATCGTTCAAACCTAGATTCCGTTCACCGGGTTTGCCAAAACAAAAAATATTCATATTTTAAAATGATCATTTTAAAAACTGGTTCAGATTTTGGAAACCGATTAATTTTGAAATTATTCGTATTTCTAAAATGTTCACATTTTGAACTTAGGACAATCTACGTGACAAAACCATGAAGAGCGGCGAGCTAGAAAACGGCGCGGTGGCAGCGGTATGGGGCGGTGGCCGTGCAGGACAGCGTTAGTGCCGCGATGATGGCAGAGTTAACTGTGGCGAGCAGCGGCGACACAAGTTGGAGAAGAGAGGTACACTGAACGAAAATTAAACACGTTCAAACCTACTCGTGTATGACCTTCAAAACGGGAAAATTACAACACAAAAGTTGTGCGATACATTGAAATTAGCCTACTCGTCAAGGTATATTTCAAACGGTCAACCGAGTGCGACTAATTTTAATTCATATAAAAAGTTTCGAACATCGATTAGAAATTGAGAAGTTACAAACGGCGAAACTCGAAACCGAGTACAGGAATGGAACCTACCCGTCTATGCGCATAATTTTCGTGTACATTTTATTTTAAATTGAATTTTTTTTATGTAGACTTATTTGTCGAGCACGAAGCACACAAACAGGAAAACGGACCACTAATAAGGAAACAGTGAACCAGGCATTCCTGGGCGTGCGAGGGCATGTGAATACGGATGGCAATGGGTACCCGCAAACCCGATACCCGACGGGTACCCGCCTTAAATGGGGCGGGTTTGGTAAGAAAAAAAACCCACGGGTGTGCTTAGCGGGTAAAATCTATACCCGTCGGGTCTAGCGGGGACGGGTATGGGGGTGCCAAACCCATACCCGCAGACCCGCTATGTCTGAGGAGTGGCCCACATGTCATTGCCTCACACTCTAACTCTCACCTAACCCAGCCACTCTCTCCCCATTTTCTGTGCTGCTGCAATGCTTGGCGGGTACGGGGCGGGTCCCGTGTACCCGCCGGGTCGCGGGTATGGTTGAGATCTTGACCCGCCGGCGGGTATGGGGCGGGTGGCGGGTGCGGGTGGAGGGGCCGGGTGCGGGTATGGGTATGCCAAACCCGGCCCCGAACCCGGCGGGTGCCATCCGTACATGTGAATAAAAAACAATCCCGCGCGTGAAAAGGAGATGCTACTCCAGCGGCCGAAACTGGGCCAGGAAACGCGGCTCACTAGCGTCAGGCGGGTGCGTGGAGCGTGGTCTCCTCCGCATAACGTGTAGAGTAGGAGCTCCCTCGCTTTGAGGCGACGAACCGTGGCCGCATCGCCCACTGTAGCGACTAGTCGGCTGGGCCCATATGCGTGCTGCTGGCTCGGCCGGGACGCGACGGACGTTTCCTACTGTTTCTGCTTCGGACCGTTTTTTCTTCGTACGGGACGGACGTTTCCTACTGATCAACTTTTTTTATCAAATGCTCAATTTTTTACTTTTTCAAATTGGAACAAATTTCAAAATCGATCAAAAATCAAATCCGAACAAATTTCGAAACCGAACAATTTTCAATCTGAACAATTTTGAAATTTGAACAAATTTAAAATCCGAACAAAAATCAAATCCGAACAAATTTCAAAACCGAACAATTTTTAAAATCTGAACAATTTTCGAATCGGAAAAAAATTCGAAACGGAACAAATTTTGAATTTGAATAAATTTCGAAATTGGAACAAAATTCGAATCGGAACAAATTTCAAAATCGGAACAATTTTAAAATTGAACAATTTTAAAATCGGAATATTTTAAATTTGAACAAAAAACAAATATGAAAAAATTTAATTTGAACTTTCTCCAATTTTATTCTTTTCGAAAGAAAAACGAAAAGAAAAAAGAAAGAAAAAGAAATTGCTATTGAGATACCCAGTCCTGAGTGAAAAAGATACCGCGAGCACGATCTTTTTCAATAAAATCATCGCGCAATAAATTAACAAAACCTAAAGTCATTTCGCCTTCCCCTTCTAACTTACCTACTACTGTACCGGAGTGGATATGATCTCCCCCAAACATACGCAATGTTTTAGCTAATACACGGAAATGCATACCATGATTTTTTTTGTCTATCAATAACTGCATGCATTGCACAGTGAATGTGAAGACGTAGGACAGGCGGGTAAGCAGATGGTTGCAAAACCTGCTCGCGTGGTCTCTTGGTGGAAACCGGGCTTGATAAAGTTAAATGTCGACGCTGGGCATAAACATGATATATTCCACGAGCATAGTCATACGTTATCATAGTGAGAAATTGCTTAGAGCTATGGCTCGCTGGATTGATCAAGCGGGCAAGCTCGGTCATCTTAGAAGTTGAAGCCTTGAGAGATGGAGTGCGGTTGGCACTAGGCATGGGACTTCAACATGTTTGCGTGGAAACTAATTCTGTAGAGGTTGTCAAAGCATGGAGGGACACATGTACACATGTAGATCGGTTATCTATAGCATTTGTCCAGAGTTGAAAGAGCTCAGCGGTTTCTCTTCTAGCTTTGATATTGGTTATGTAAGTAGAACTTTTTTTGAAGGGAAAGCAAAAGCTTTATTACGAAACATTCTGAGCAGAATCGCCCAGTACAACAACAACGGCGCACTCTGGCACCTCATAGTCCCAAGTTAAACATGAATTAACATTACATTTTGCACCAGCCTGTGCTAGCTCGTGAGCAACCTTGTTTGAGATACGTTTACTGAATCGAATAGAGCAGGATGAGAACCACGTTCGGCTCTGAACCTAAGTCTTCAATGATTGCCGCTTTAGTGGAGTAGCCTGCCTTCCGATTATTCAGAGCCATGGCTAGCATTTCAGAATCAGTCTCGAAAACAACTCTGATCACTCCCAGTTCAGCGGCAAGATTGAAAGCCTCCTCCATAGCTCTGAGCTCAGCAGTGAAGGCATCGTGTATAGCATCAGAGCAGCCCGCTCGAGCAGCAACAACTTCGCCATCAGTCGATCGTGCCACAACTCCCCATCCACCTCTCCTCTGTCCTTCTACAAATGCACCGTCAGAGTTTAACTTGACAACACCAGCTTCAGGAGGTGACCATCTATCAGCTCTCGGTGGTTTTGCTACACTGTTCTTCGCGAAATAGCTCGTGTACTCCACAGCAGTACATTTAACACGATGTGCCAGATCAACCACTGTAGCAGGTATCTCCCCCTCACGGATTTTGTTCCTCTCTGTCCACCACAGCCACCACATCGTGATAATCTGCATACGTTTCTCTTCTGAAAGTTCCCAAATCGCGTCCATAGTACTTTCAATACTTGTGCAATTCTCCAGTTTGTCCCTGATGTTCTCATAACCCAGTTAACGCCATAGCTGTTTCACCTCTTTACACTTAACGAACAAATGACATCCATCCTCATGCTGACGGTTGCAGAAAAGGCACTTGGGGTCCTCAATCTTCACACCTCTTCTAATGAGATTGTTTCTCAATGCTAGAGTATTGTGTGCACATCTCCACCAGAAATGCTTAATCTTATTTGGATAGTCAAGTTTCCAAATTCTCCACCATTTTTCCATTCCCCCTCCCCCAAGACCTCGGCCTGTTGCATACTAATAAGAGCATCCGATCCATTCTCCTGCATCTCCAGCTCGACCTGCAGCTTATAAGCATTTCTAACGGAATGGATGCCTCGTGGATCAAAATTCCATGCTATGAAATCCACAGCTCCATCACGTATTGGCATATTCATAATCAATTGTGCCTCCTCTTGAGAGAAAGTATCTGTAACTAGTTGTGGGTCCCATTGTCCCGTGACTGGGCTGATAAGTTCTGAGACCTTAGACAGAATATTGTCTCCCCTGGGTGTCTCAATCTTCCTTGACCATGCCCTAGGAATCCATTCATCATCCCAGATATTCACCTGCTCTCCATCACCGATACGCCATATAGCACCTTTCTTGATCAATTCAACCCCATGAAGGATGCTTCGCCAAGTGTAGGACATATTTTCACTCGGCTCGGCATCAAGAATATGGCAGTCAGGGAAGTACTTGGCCTTCAGTATGGTCGCACACAAGCTATCAGGGTCCTGAACAAAACGCCATGCTTGCCTAGACAACATGGCAATGTTAAAGCTATGGATGTCTCGAAAGCCCAAACCACCACGACCTTTTGATTTGATTAACTTCTTCCAACTTATCCAGTGGATTTTATTATCTTTCTCTTGCTGGCTCCACCAATACTTTGCAATCATCGCACTCAGCTCGTCACAAAAGCCCTTAGTGAGATAGAAACAGGACATAAGAAAGGTTGGAATTGCTTGCGCCACCGCTTTAATTAATATTTCTTTCCCGCCCTTGACAAAAGCTTTTCTTTCCAACCTTGAATAGCCTTCCATATCTTATCCTTAATATAGGCAAACTCCTTTTTCTTCGACCTGCCAATATAAACTGGCATTCCCAAGTATTTGTCATTCCAGTTCTCACTAGTAATTCCCAACTCCTCCTTGACAACATCTCGAGCATTCTGTTTGGTGTTGGCGCTGTACATAAGCGATGACTTCTCCATATTTATGCATTGCCCCGAGCAATTTTCATACAGCAGGAGCATTTCTTTCAGTGCCATAGCCTCCTCCCTACGAGCTCTCATAAGCAAAACAGAGTCATCCGCAAAGAAAAGATGGGTTAAGCTCAGTGCATTAGGACAAATTTTGACACACGACTAAAAAAACCTTGTCTTTCAGCCTCCTTCAATAGTGCTGACAATCCTTCTGCACAAATGACAAAAAGGTAGGTTTACAGTGGGTCACCTTGGCGCAAATCCCGGGTCGGTGTGAACTGTTCGGTGGGCTGTCCATTCACTTTGATTCTGTAAGTTACAGTTGTCACACAGCGCATAACCACCTCGACCCACCTTTGATGAAACCCCATCTTCAACATCATTTGGCGCAAAAACTCCCATTCTACCCGATCGTACCCTTGCTCATATCTGCCTTAACAGCCACATAACTCTCACCACCTTTCTTCTTCTATTTTAGAAAGTGGGACACCTCATATGCCATCAATATGTTATCCGTAATCAGCCTCCCCGGAACAAATGCACTTTGATTATCCGAAATAATGTTATGGAGGATGATCTTGAGCCTATTAGTGAGTACCTTTGAGACAAGCTTGTAGAGGACATTGCACAAGCTAATAGGCCTTAAATCTTTAATTCTTGAGGGGTCTTTCACTTTTGGTATGAGCACAATGAACGTTTCATTCCACCCTTCTGGCATCTCACCTCCACGTAGCACATTCAAAACTTCCTCAACAATAGTTTCACCCATTATATGCCAATACTTCTTATAGAACAAAGATGGCATGCCATCTGGTCCCGGTGCCTTCAGATCTCCAATATGATCGAGAGCAGCTTTCACCTCCATGGCTGTGAACTCAGATGTCAAACAGTCATTCATCGCTTGAGTGACACACGGCTGCACCACTGCCAACAATTCAGCGATACGATCGCCTCCTTGCGAAGAGAAAAGGTCCTGAAAATAAGAAGATATAATTCGTTAGCCCTCCTCCTTCTTCCACCACCACTCCATCCTCCCTTCTTAGCTCCTTAATGACATCCCGTGCTTGTGCTCTTAGAGCTAGTCAGAAGAGAAGGAGGTGCCTGTGGATTAACTTCACGCCACCATTTCTTATTAGGATCGTTGATCATGATTGTAATTCCGCTGGTTGAGTATAAAGCTATTTATTTCTAAAAAAAATCACGTGGGAAACCTTCCGCCAGTGGAAACTGCGGGAAGCACCTTCCACCAACTGCCTTCGGGGGTATGACATGTGTCACCTAGCCTGCTTTTCGCCAGGTTAGATTTGGCAATTGCATTCGGCCAGGGGCATTTTGAGCCATCATAATGAGTAGAGGGTCATATTTGACAAAAAAAATCTCCGATGCCATATGCCGCTGTCTACGCATGGGTTTTGCCCGGCAACAACCACCAGCGGCACCAGGGGGTTCGGGTTTCGGGCAGAGGGGTAGCCGAAGTTCTGGTAATAGGTCGCCCCCATATCGCCCAGGTTTGGGGCGAGACAGGCGCCTTGATCCTTCTTTTTTGGAACGAACACAATCAAGATTTGTGACATGGCAACGTCACAACTGAAGTTGCCATCCGCCATCGATATAAAAAATTAAATTCGTTTGTTCTAGGTTGTAAAATCAGAACGTTTTCTTCTTATAATTTTCCTTATTTGTGTGTGGCCTCCGTGCGGTTCAGATGAATCAGCATCGACTGTTGTACGGACACGGCGTTTCGGGTCATGGGTGCAACCACCCATTGTGTAAAACATTTTTAAAATGTTAAAAAATTCCAAAAAAATCAGATATACGTCAGGACATTTTGTGCTAGCACAAAAAGTTTCGCGGAGAAAAGAAATTTTGTGTGTCCCGTGCAAAAAAGACAAAACAATGTCTCGTATAAAGTCATTTTGGAGCGTCCGAATTTGTCTTTTTTGGACATCCCACAAAAATAAAATGTCTTGAGTATATCCGAAATTTTTATTTTAAATTTTTTGACATTTGAAAATTGTTTTTTGAGCAGTGGGTGGATCTGCACCCGTGACCCGATATGGATTTCCGCTGTTTTACTAGTTCCCAATGTACTTAGAAGAGAAATAGCAAGTCCGCGGTTTAGCATAACTTCAAAGACCAACTTCTAGCCAGAACAGAAGCTCATGCTTCCGGTGCTGCTCTTATTAATGAAAATACATATTTACTTACACACCCTTGATTACATATTTATATAAATTAATGTAGATAGTGATGCATGGAACTGGACTAGCTAATACAATTAACTAACGGGAGCAGCAAGATAACAAATCAATGGCGAATGAACCAAGTGGATTAGCCAGCCACCACTGTCCGGCTGATGTAGCCGGAGGTGAGAGGCAGTAGGACGAGATCGACAGAGCAAAGATTCATCAGATATTTGTTTTCCGGCCGCACGCTCAACGGCTCAAGCCTCCACGTAGCTGGCGGAGGCGTGGAACCTGGCGATGAACTCCGTGGCCTTCCTGTCGACGTCCCGCTCCCCGACGTACCACAGCCCATCCTCGTCGCTCGGCCTCACCTTCCTCGACGATCGCCAAGGCTGGTCATACTCGTCGTAGTCCTGCCCGCCGCCGCCGCCGAAGCATGACTGGCTCCCTCCCATTGATTCTCTCGAGGCTTTCTTCCTACCCTAGCTGCCTAGGCTGCTCCCTTGAAGTTTCTCGTGAAGTTGCTGCTCTCTTGCTCAGGTTTGGAGGCCAGCCACCCGTCCCTGATTTATAGGGAAGGGAGGTCTCACCCGGACGTACAGGATTCTTCCAGGGCGTCCTGCACAGCAATCTGACGATAGAGACCGGCGGACGGTGCACGTAGCACACGGTGAAACCAAACACTGAAGGATTGATTCTTTCGTCAGGCTTGTCCAGCTTTGGTAGCCAGCTTTGTTGTTCTCTGAAACCTGAAGCCCTCAAAGTCTGAACAGAACAGGTAATGGGGCTACCTCGAACAATCAACCATTCAACCATGCATGGATTTGAAATGACATGAATATATTATATGATAATAATGGCGGCCAAGTAGTATTTTGGTGTTTCTAGCATGCAGTGCGTTTTTTACGTAAGAACAATTTCCTTTTGTTCCTTTTCCTGGGATGATGATGTAATTCAGATAAGGGAGGAACTGTTCAGATGAGAATAAGTTTATGGCGATAAGTCGGCATCTCAGAGTCACTAATACGTTTGGTCATTTCAGGGCGAATTTAATATAGTAATTAATTAGCGTTCGTGAAGATTTGGTCTATATATGCGGTACGTGATCGATCACTGCGTCGTAACCAATCACACGCACACAACTTGCAGGACAGCTAGCTGCTGCTTGATTTCCAAGCAGTACCGCGTGCACTTGCCTAGAATGCTGCCGGTCACTTGCTGCATACCCATGCTATATACAACATAATTTTTCTAAAAGATATATTCAGAGGAATTAAGCCAGTAAAATGCATTAGATCTCTGTTACTTAATTATGGGCTTATGCTTGTCACATGCTTTTGTATTACCTTCTTTACTTCGTTGCTTTTCCCTTCCTAAATCTCGCATGCCAAGCTCGTGATATCTATGTATTCTTTCATCTGATAGGAGCCTAGAAAATAAGGTTTGAAGTTCAAGAAATTAAGTGATACAATGCATATATAGTGCACAATTTGATCAGCAAGTTCAAACCATAAAATCTACCGTGCAAAATATTAAGCAACAATATTCATGGTTGCCAATAGAAAGAGTCTCATGGTTATTGAGTTTCCTATCATGACAAGTGTGCATATAATAGATTGTGCCCAGAAAAGTACAGTGATGAGTACACTTATTACAAACGCAGGATTGCTGCCGGTCACTCTCTTTTTCTTTCACGATATCCCCTTCTGCACGATAATTAACATTGGTTCAAAGAGAAAATTAGCAATCATATAAACTTGCTCTCTCGTTCATAACCATATTCGATTGGTGCATGCCTAACAAGTACATAGAAAACATAGACCAAACTCCACAGTCCCTCTCCCGCTTATTTTACTTGTATTATGGCACATGTATGCATCTAGGTCAATGAAAGTAAGATAAAAGATTACTTACCAATAATGGAGGACCAGTCAAAAAGGAGGATTATATGAAAAGCACCCAGTAATGTAACTGCAAAGTGCAAGTCTCATGCATGCACGCCTACAACTTTCACTGTCTTTACAGAAAGAATTGCACCGTTTGGCCCGTTCTAGCTAGAGATGCAAAAACTGAAGGAACAATGCTCTCTCTCTCTCTCTCTCTCTCTCTCTCTCTCTCTCTCTCTCTAGCTTAGTGGCATCACATCCATGCGCGTAATGTGCTTGCACGCTGTAACCACAATGCTTATAATAAGAAGCTTTAGGAAGAATCCTATGGTTGATGATTACTTGATCAGAGGTCTATACTTGTTAGGCGAGAACTATGCTTGATGTAGTTGATATATATATGTTTATGTCTAGCTCCCCATTGCTTTTTGTAGTAAACTCTGAACCAATTGTTTCTTTATGTTGATCTCTCCAACTGTCGATAGGAAAAGATTACTCGAACGATAAGAACACCTCAGACATGTTGTATGTATGTCCTTCTAGTGAAATGAGATATAAAAGGAGAGAAGATATTTCCCCTCAATTAAGGGTTTCTGTGTGGGGAAGTCTTTTCTATTTGTGGGACGGCTTTATCAGTACAATATACTACACAATGAAATTATCATTTCATACCCTTTTGCATTTTCCTACCCTTTCTAGCTCTAGTTTTCAGATACTTGCTAGAGATAATTAGTTATAACCTTTAGCATTGAGGACTTGGCTAGTTTGACCAAGTTTAACTAGCGTGTTCCTTCTATTCCTGTTAGTGTGGCATGATTTACGTATGTATTGTACTAGTTGCTCCCAATCATGGAGCAATGCTGAGGGGATTAGTCTGTTCCAAAAGCTAACTATAGCTTCTCACATAAGGTGGTTAGGAGATAAGAGAGCAAGGTGACAAAAAGACGGAGCAGGTTCAAACTTACACGAACAAACCTTTTAGGCAAAGCTGCACTATACCTCTTGAGATTTGAAACTATAAAGTTTTCCTTTTACAAAGGTGGGGTTTGGTCAGGTCCAGGTCGCTTTAGAAAAATCTAATCAAATCCTCAGTGTATAGGTAAGTAACGACTCGGTTTTCATATTTATGTCGGGTTACCATCATCATGTAATTATCAGGTAGAACAAGTATATCAGTAATTGGATGGAAACTAGATCTAGAAATTTTTGGTCACATAGGAATCAAATGGTAGAGAGAATTCTAGAATACATTGAGTCTAGTAGCAATATGTAGCACCATCTCGCAAAACCTATAGATGCCTATACTATATTATTTTTGGGGTTCGCATATGTCTGTTAGGATATGACATTTTTGTGTGTTTGTAGGGAAAGGTAAACTATTTAGCGCTCTTAGGCATTTGTGACCTCCCTACCCTTTTTCGGACTACACAAGACTTTAAAAAAAGTTGAAATTACAAGTTCATACTTAATTATGTTATGCATATAGACATATTTTTTAACAAAATAGAAGCGAGCGCAATTTGGGGTATTGCCCCGCGCTATATAAACTTGTGTGATACATAGTGTGACACAAGTTTTTTTTGAAGAAAAGTGTGATAATATGGCATGCTCTTGCTGCTCGATTTGTACCTAACCTTTTTTTATAAAGGGTTTCTTGATTTCCATCACTATATAATATTAAAGACAAAAGGGAAGAGAATTTTGTGACACAGCTAACACTCTAGGACGCAGATGTACATTCTTCCTTATCAAAGCAGAAAAAGGGAGAGATTATGTGCATTGCGAAGTCAATTTTATACTATAAATAAAGCAGCACCCACATAGTTTTTTTAGTTTCTTAGACCAATATAAAAAACAACACCTGGGAAGAAAGGGTTTAGGAAGTGATCATTTTCGGGCTCCATCGAATTACCTCAGGAGCTCCTCTGCTTGCATGGCCTAAAAGGCTAAAATATGCTCTTTTAGAGCGTAAAAGATGCTCCCCTTTAGAAATATATATCCCTTTGTTTATTCATATCTATCTTAATAACATTGGTCCATGGCTTTAATTAATGTTTTAAGCCACTAGATGTTTTTTTTAGATCAAGCCACTAGACTAGTTTGAGCTAGTTTGAAACTCGCTCGGTCATGGATTGTGGATCGAATTCGAATACATGGTCCGGGCTGATCCAGTGAATGACCATACTCTTGGGCTGGACTATAATGGGTTTTAAAAACAGAACAATGAGTTTATTTTCCTTGTAGCCCTTTGGGCTGTAACTTGCCCATTCAAGCCCATCTGCGAGCAAACGTTATTGGGAGTTCGGGACCCTTTTACTGAATTTTTTAACGAAAAGTGCTTTTGGCACTTGAAACTCTTTTTTTAATCCAAAATTAATTTTTAAGACGCTAAAAATTCTAGAAAAAATACATACAAGTACATATACATGTCTAACCAAATTTATATTAAATATATTTCACATGTGATCTGGACAAAAAAGACAAATGTGGAAAGAAAGTAAGAAACAATGAGTACCTTTTCCTTTTTATATCTACTAGCTAAATACCCGTGCGTTGCAACGGGATTAAAGCAAATTTAGACCCTCATAAAAGTAATTGCTTATTTTTCTGTGTTGTCTCACTAACGTTGATGACGTTATGTGGTTACGTGTCTCACTTTTTCCCCTCTTTCCTCTTTTATATGTGCGTCCCCACTATCTCGATGTTCTTGCATCATGTAGTTGTGCAAATCCATATAATGAAGCGAAAGGCAGAGTGGCAGAGGAAGGAACCATCAACACCAAATAAATGTCCTAATTTTATCTTTCCTACAGCCCAAAGCCTTCTGAACATTATAAAGAATCAGTTAAACTACAAAAAATTAATGGTTACATAATAATTGTGTCAAGCATGTAATTTTAAAATTCTTATGCAATCAAGCATCTTTGTCATTTTTTAGCGAAGATATAATACTATTTCATAACGTGTTTTTAGCAAAGGAATGCTCACGATTTTTTGCTACATCATAAAAACATGATGTATATCTCACTTCTATCGTCCATCTGAATATCCCCCTTTGGTCCTTCCCTCCCTGTGTTTCATCAGCTTCTTCTAATTTTGATGATTCTTTGATCAATGAACTCAGTGGAAACAATTTTAACCCACATTTAGCAATAGCCAAAAATGGGGAGGAGACAAGGGGACAACATACGGAAATATTCTGTGCGTTGCGGGCATTTATTGAATATCTTTTCGGCCATGGAGAATTTCACTACGGAAACAATAGGTCGAGACACAAGCCATGATCGACTACGCTCTTTGCAAAATATTTGTAGAGTGTCCAGCCCAAAAGGCCTCTCTCCTGGCAGTCTGCTCGACGCTTGTCATTCACATATCGTCCTCATCCACCACGAACAACCATGCCATGTTCATGTAAAGCCTTCCTCCCTAGAAGGATCTCTTCATCTCCTCATCCACCTACATCAGAAAAGCATCCGCAAACGCCGCCGTAGAGGAGCCCCATCGGCCTGTTACATTGTAGTCGCTGTCAGCTTGAGAATGGAAGCTACACTGGCACATGATTCAGATTTAGAAGAAAACGTAGGAAAACAAGTAAAAAAAATACACTTCCTAAATCAATGTTGCAAGTAAGGCATTAGCAGACATTCTTATTGTTGAACTCCTCATATATGCAGTTTCTACAAACTGACTAAAGGTAGAAAATTAATGAATGCGGTAAAACAAAGAAAGAGCTACTTGAGATATATAGACAACATATCTTTTTTCCAGTGTGCAATACAAAGCCAGCAAGGTTCGAGTGATAGTATTTTATCCTTGATTACTACATACAAAAAGAGAGTAAGAAAACTGCCTTTTGAGGTGCTCCTGGCCTCAGTTTCAGAAACTATACTCTCTTGCTGCACTCTTGATGCTTGATGCTTCTGTCTTTGTTAAAAAAATTGATGTCGTTAATTCTTAGTACTACTATGTGCTCTGTCAAGTTGATAGTTGAAGCTTGGTTTTCAGATGGACTATATATGAATCTTGGACATGTTCTTCTTATCCAGCTCCGCTTCCACACTTTGTTTTGCACTGCTCATCAAATTCTCGGACAGGTGACAACCGGCCACACAGCTCTAAATTTTATAATCACATACTCTAAGCAATTATATAGTAATATACTGTATTATACACCTTAATCCGTATTGGTATCGCATTACTTTTACTCTGTCATATAAAATTTGCCGACCATGTACATGACCAACTACCACTAAGATACCCCAATATCGGAAGTTAGGGCCATATTATTCTGGATAACTTAAAAAATTGCAAGAAATAAGTATTCAGCTCATACAGCAAAACCATCAGAGAGCCCCTGATTCTCATGAGTTTCAACCATTCCCTAATAATAGGAGCATGGTAATACCTGATGTGCATCAAACCAACAATAACATCATGCCAGGCAGTATCAATTGCAGACTCACACGATCAGCAACATGCTCTCCTTCTTGCTCAGCCTGAAGACGCTAATTGAAGCTCATCCTGCACAATGCCAACAGATCAGAACCACAACCCATGAGGAATGATTCACAATACCAGAAAAATATCCTCGGAGTACCATATACCGTGATTATACACAAAACTGAGCCTGGTTGTCAACCAAGCACTCATCAACCATCACCTACCATATTGATCAAGCCGTCATGAATCACGACGCTGCTAATCTTCTTGAATAAATCGTAAAACTGGCTACGCACACAAACCCAACCCCACACACGTGTGAATTCAGTTAACTCTCATAAAGCGAAAACAACAGAAGAGAAGAGCAGCCAAGAACATGGGTGGAAAGGTACAGACGATCCCCCGCGGCTGCTTGAGCTCCGCTATTCTTGCAGATCTTGCAGTGGAGCTCCGCCAGGATCGCGGTCGCTGGCGCCGACGCAGAAGGACCTCGCGGCCGTGGACGCACCTGGGACTTGGCAACGGGGTCGAAGCTGACGAGCGCGAAGAGGATGCCCGCAAAGAGGCGCCCATCATTGCAGCCATCATCCTCGCCACCGTGTGGGGGCATGAGGGAGGGGTTTGGATCGAAGGTAGAGAGGGGTTGGGTCTATATACAGTTCTAGAGACCATGATAGCTTGAAGAAAAATCCCACAAATCTGCTCCTCACAATACCCCCACAAATCTTCTCCTCACAATACCCCACAAATCTGCTCCTCACAATACCAAAGATTAAACTACCTCCACACATTGAGCTATAGAACTACCAAAAGTAGTATTTCGCTTCATGCGGTTCAATGACAGTAGTATAAAGTACATCGCAAATGCCTCGTTCTAGGACTGAACTACCTTGTGGTTGCAAGCTAATCGGGAAAATAATTCAAGAAACGAAATCCGTTCAGAGGTGGATCGATCGAAGCGACTGGAGTCGATGGGGAAAAGCTAATCCTGTGATGTGCTCTTAGGGTAGCAGTCACCACTCTGCCACGCCTGCTTCAGTACTTGTGGCGGCGGGCGCCTAAGGCGCGACCGCGCGAGGTCCCATGGTTTTGGTACAGGGTGGTGAACATGGGGACGGATGCGGCGGCGAGGAGGTACAGTTGGAGGAGTCGGACCCCGTCGACGCCGCTCTGCGCCGGATACGGGGTGAAAGGACGGCGGCCACGTCTTGATTGGCGATGACGAGCATGGGGTGGGTAAGGAGAACATGGCCCGCCGGGATTTGCAGTGAATTTGGGGCAGGGTATTGCGGCGGCGACGTGGGATTGGGGAGGCAGGGGATGATCAGTTTTTTACTCGCGGGGCGAACGGCGCGGGGGAACGATGGATTGCCGGTGAAGCTAAAGGCGCGTTAATTCCTCCTGATTGATCGTTAACTGTTGGCGTATTATGGAAAAATTACCGGTGCGGGAAAAAACCAGCGTGGGACAACAGGATGTTGGACGAAAAAGCAGGCAGAATGTGGAACCAAACTTTTCTTTTAGATGATGAGAGAGAGAAGATAATTTTTTTTCATTTTTCTATATTTTACAATATAACATATTATCGATCAAAACTCAACTTCTATGTAGATAACTTGTGTATTATCCATATAAATTTGTTTTGGAATTTCAGGAATTTTAAAACATTTTTTTCGAATTTTTCAAAATTCCAAGATCACAGGATTCCAGGAGCCAAAACTCCTCACTAGTCTGTCAGCTCCTAAATGAAGACCACTAAAAAAACTCATAAATGAAGATAAAATGTAACACCCTGAATTTTGGCCTTTTTGAATTTTTTCCCAAATTGCATTGTTTCATTATTTCATGTGCATTCGGACTTAAACCTCCGGAAAACTCTTTTAAAATCTTGAACCTTTGCAAACATGATAATTCAAGTGGGATCTTGTGCTTTCCATTTTCCTCCCACTTGGCACTTGCATTTGTGATTTTAACCCTGGATAATTATTTAATTGGGAATTCTTTTTCCTTTTTGAAAATTACCCCTTTTATTGACCTTACAAAGGAACCCCTATTTTTATGTCTCCAAAAATTCTGCAAAAATTAGGGAACCTCCCCTAGTTGATGTGGATCACGTTTATAAAAAATATGGGGCCATGACTTGGGAAATTTTCCCTCCACAATTCTTTTTGTATTCTGCCCATTTTCTCAAAACATTTTTAACTCTAGCAAAAACATTTCTCCTGGATGAATCCAAGGCATGGATAAGCTCCCCTTCATCACTCCTACCTCAGGACAAAAGGGCATATCCATCTAACACCATCTACCCCTCCAAAACATTAAAATTCTTTTTGACCAGTATTGTTTTTCTCAAAATCTAGTCGGACCAACTTTCGAATTTGAGCAAACCATAGTCAGGAAAGTTGCAGGGTTTTGAATTTGGCGCACGGTGACGCAGGTCTCATCTCATTTGGAGCTGGGAGCTGAGAGATCGATGCCGATGCCGATATTGGCATGAGCTGGACCGTGCCAGGATCGGCATGGTCATGACCGTGAGCGCCGCCACTTTGTGGTCGTCGCCGTTCTGCTCCCCCACGCCGCAATCCACGCCCAGCGTGTTCCCCTCCTCTCCCTGAACCTCTCAGCCACCACGCGTCGCCGGAGGAGAATCCCGCACGCGCCACCGACGCGTCCCGACGCGCCGTCCAGCACAGCGCCGTCGGGGCCCCGCTCGTCAGCGACCCAGCCGCCCCCGAGCTCATCCACTCGCTTCCTCCTGTGCCGCGTGCGTCTCCTGTGCCACCGGTTTCGCGACGCACCGTCCACTGCGCCACCACGCCGTGAACGACACCTCGCCGTGCCATCAATGGCGGCCACCTCGCGGGGAGCTATAAGAAGGGCACCCCGGCCACCACTGAGCACCGCACCACCTCCCCTGCCCTCCCAATCCCTCTCCCACGCAGTTCCCGAGCCAGCTGAGCACCACATCGCCGGCGGCGAGCTAGCCCGGCCGCACTGCCCCCACCTCGATTCGACCACCCTAGCCCTCCCCTGATCGATTCCTCCCACCCAGACGCTCCACAGAGCAACACGGTGACGATGCCATGCTCGCCAGGGTGAACGGTGGCCGGAGCCGTCGTATCCATCATCGACAGATCGCCGGAGCCGTGAGAGGAGAAGCTCCGCTCCATCCCGACCTCCCCGTCAAGCGTGGGTGCCCGAACTAGCTGCGGCAGGCCTCCCCGAGACGTTCTGCTTCCTCTCCCTCACCTCCCCGTCGCCCTAGCTCCCTGGAACCGCCGCCGGTGAGTTCGCCGGAGACGGCGCCCTGTTCTTCTTCTTTCCCGCGCGGAATAACGTTTCGAGTAGTGTCTATGACATGTGGGACCCACTAGTCAGATTTTTAATCATTTCCTGAACCGTTTTTCTGTTAAAAAAAAGGGCAGAAATTAACCAAACTTTGAATTGCAATATCTCCCTGAAAAATGGTCAGAAAAATATGAAACCAATTTTGTTGGCTTTGTTTGAATTTTCTCTTTCAAATGGAACCAGAAAAGAATTATTTGGAAATTTTTTTTTGGGCATTTATTTAAATAATTTAGGAGAGAGTTTGATGCATGTTTGTCTTGTTTGGATAGATTCGAACCTCTCCGACGGAGTAGGAGTTGTCTCTGAACCCGAAGGCAAGCCACCAACCCAATTTCAAGCTTGGTCGAACTTAGGAAATATTTTGACTGTTGAATTAATATCTGTTGCACCTCACATGCCATATTGCATTTTAAATTGTTGCACTACCTTATAGTTGCTTATCTGTGCATCACTCCCGTCCCCTAGACAATGGCCGGAGGAACCGCCTCAGTCGAAGGAATGGGGGAAATATTACAACTGTGCGTCTCGCGCTTGCGGGGCTTTGTTTGCTTTTTCCTCTTCGCCGAGGTGAGGAGCGGACGAATGTCGTCTTATGATCCTCGGAGTTGGGGGCATTTGCCAAAAGAGTTATTTGCTTCTTGTCCCTCCGTCAAACGTGGTTGGCGTAAGCCACCTGGACTGCGACGCTTGGGACGCTGACTTTCCATTTGGTTCTTTTTGCCGAGATTGCTGACACCACGTCGAATAACCCTCGAGTGGAATGGATGCTCTCTCACTTCTATGAGTGCTTTTCGGTTCATTCTTTACGGTGACCACCGGCTGGAGGAACCACCACGGTTATTGAAACACTATGTTATTTATTCTGTGAACACTAACCCCTGGTGACACCGGCTGGAGGAACCGCCATAGTCACCGGGTATTATTATTGTTATGTTACCTGCAAGTGATATATTTATTCTGTGCTGTTATTGTTATGAGGTTACTTTTTAATGTGGATGTCTGTAATCAAACAAAATGACTAAGAAGATAATCACCTCCCTCGACTAGATTGAGCCACGTAGTGCCACTCACCAAACACAACCAGCACAACCATGCGTCGTCCGTGTGGGCGGACCATGGCCGGGTATTTTATCAGCCTCCTTTGATGCCACCTCTTTGGCAAGTCTAGTCGGTTACCATAGTTGGTCGGGGCTAGGCTTGCGAAGGTTCCGGAGCTAGGCGTCGCTCATGGGTTGGGGACGTGCCGGATTCACTTCTGCATAAGGCATAGAGTTATGTCGGTGGCTATACAGGGAGTGTCTTGGTAGAGTAAACGTCTGTGGAAGTATGGGTTTGTGCTGTCCGCCATGGTTGATTCTAGTACTTCGGTACCGGCGGTACAAGCCTAGACTTCAGCGTGTGGATAAAAGTTGCAACCTCTCGAGAGTGTAAATCTGGATGTCTAGCCTTGTCCCTGGGTTATGGGACGACGTTTGGGTCAAGTCACACTATGAGTCAGTCCAGTCGAACTTGGAGAAATAAATTAAGTTGAGACCCAACGAACTCAGGAATTATTGGAAGTCCAGCCAGAGTTGGCTAAGGACTCGGGAAGTTGTGAATTAAGCCAGAGTTGGCTAGTGGCTTGGTAGCCTAGTTGTGGTTACGAGTTGTTGAGTGAGAAACGTGATCTCACTTGATGACATGAAAATATCCCTACTAAGGTAAGTAGGTAAGTTTTGTCCAACCGTTAAGCTTGGACTCTCCCTCGCACCCGAACTCCTGCCATGATACTTTCTGAACCATGCCATGCCATATAGATAGACTTTGTTTGTTTTGGGGCTGATGTCTTGCGAGTACTTCAAGTACTTACCTGGCTTTTCATGTGGCCAGACCCTGCTGAACCAGTCACCGAGTACCCGCTCTATGAGAACTAGGAACCCGTGTCTCAGGCAGGACCCTGTGGAATAAGGCCGCTATCGCCACGCTACTATCTTCGCTTCCGCTACGACTTCCGCTAGAGGCTCAATGTTAGAGAAATAATGTACATACTGTTGTGTGCGCCTGTTGCGCAAGAGCTGGAGCCTCACCCGTGTTGTAACCTTGTATTTGTGCAAACTTGAAGCCTTATGAATATAGTTGGTTCTGCCTTTGTTTATCAAGCTGTCATATATCCAGTGTTTCTGGGACTGGTATATGGGGTAACTCGATCATCTGGATCGGGGTGCCACATAAAATCATAAAATTTATCTTTGTGTGTTATAGAAAAAAAGGTTACAAAAAAACAGTAAAACACATACAAAATTAACAAAATGAGTAAAAACAAATCAAAGTTACGTGGAAAATACAATATTGCACACGGTAATGAAATAGTTGCACATATATGACATTTAAGTTTCCAAAGTTCCTATATAATTGTGTAATAAAACTAGCACAAGTCAATAAGATTTCCATCAAGGTTTCTAGATTCATGGTCTACTGAATCTTTTAACTTGTTTGCATTCGAGTAATACTCTATCGTCAAGGGCTTTCACCTGTGAACATGGATGATGTTAGGGAGAAGGGACCTTGATGGAATCTTCATGAAGAAAAAAAGACCCCCATGGTGTGTCACCTCCATCGAGGCCCGACCAACTGACTAGAGGTTTCTCCCGGCCTCGAACCTGTGCACTACCAACACCTCCACCTTCCAGGTCCGACAACAGAGGTTTACACGCGAAAAGATCCACCGGGAAGGAGTAAGCTGAAGGGAGGGGAGCTGAACTTCAGATAAGACACGAACGGCGTACATGGCAGCCCTTCTACTAGGGGGCATCTACCGTCCCCTTGCCGCTCGCACACCCATAGATGTCACCTGATACCAACTGACGCGATCACCCAACCTGAGATCATTACACTACTGCCAAAACACCCGACTCAAGAAACGTAGCGGCGATAGACACGCCACCAACTTCATCAGCGACCAGATGGCATGCCCGACGGTCTCCTTGGGTGGCGCGCAGTGGAAGGAAGGTTGGAAGGGACGGGGATGGTGACACTAAAACCCTAGTTGCCTGATGGGGCGACTCGAGGGCCTGGAACGTATTTATGAGGGCAAGCAACTGAAATGGATCTAAGAGAAAAATACCCGTGAGCGTGAAAGAGAGAGAGAGAGCAAGGTGAAGAAAACATGGGTGAGCGTCCGGCACGTTCACGTGGGCATGCGAGAGCTAGAGACTTGGCTAACCACAGAACCATCAACTTAACCCAACACCTTGTAAGAAAAAAACTTAACCCCAGCTCAAAGGCTTCTTTTGAAAGAGATAAGCACAACAAAACTGAAAAAAATTATCACTACTGACGCGTTCACTTTCTACTTTGTACCTAATCTATTGGACTCTTCGGCTGAACCAACAGAAATCTCCAACTGCGAGGTTACTTTCCCAACATGCACCGACTACTGAACATATTGGTCAAGAATCAAACCAACAAGAAAGAAGTCCAGATAACCCCCCTAACTTTCAGGTTTGGGTCGATAAGCCCCCCTAACTCTAAACTGGAGCAAATGGTCGTTCCTCTTTTCTACTCCTCCGCCGCTGACAGCCGCAATCCATCGCCTCATCCTCCGCCGCACCCAAATCCGGCCTGCCATGCCTTTGATACGACCCATTTCGTGCCGGATTTGCCTCTACCAGAACCTCCACCTCACTTCTCCACCGTTTCTCCATCTAGCAAACCCTAGCCTGCCGCGATGGAGGTCGAGCGGAGGTTGATCCTGCAGCCGGCGACGAAAGAAGTGGCGGAGCTTGAGGAAGCGGCGGCGGCGTTGCTCGATCTGGCGGGGGCGGAGCGCATCGAGCTGTTCGAGCCTCGCTCGATTCTCGATATGCGCCGTCTGGGTGTCGAGTGCAGGCGCAGAGGCACGGAGCTCGTACTCCGGTGGGATGGCGACGGCAACTTGCAAGGACTGCTGGAGGTCGATGGTGTTGTTCTGGAGGGCTTCAGGTCTGGCGCGGCGAAAGCAAGGTATTCCTCGGAGCCCATGACGGAGGTGATTAGGCTGACGAAGTACGTCGGAGTAGCAGGGGTGGGAGTGAGGTACGTGCTGAAGGACGAACTGAAGCAGATGTTGCTGAAAGTTGCCAACCATCCACGTCCTCTTGGTGTGCCAATGTCTTGGGTTCCAGGAGTCCCAGGGGTGCATGCTCCTGGTTGCAGCCACAGATAATTGTGGAGGAGAAGAAGATGGGCAGAAGACGAAGAAGATGGAACAATGTAGTAGTAGTTTAGGTTGAATATGATGTTAACTTTTGGAGATAGTTAAGTTAGCTGTTGTGCAGCTTTTGGAGATAGTTGAGGTAGCTTTTGGAGATGATCAGAACATGTAGTTGTAGTGAAGCAATGCAGCAATGCAGTAGGTGTAGTGTAGGTTGACTATGATCATGACTTTTGGAGATAGATGAGCTCTGTACTTTTGTAATCAAAGTATCTATGTAATTGTCGCAACAGTGGAACATGGGGTTCCCCTAGTACTGCCAAAGTGGGTCCACCCCATGTGGGCCCAAGTTGAAGATGGACAAGACCAAGACTCAAGTCAAGCTGGCGGGTTCACCGTCAAGACACGCAAGGCCTGCATCGACTAAGGGCTCCGGTCCTGGGGACCTTCCGGGTCCCCGAATCAAGCAAGAAGGCCAGGAAGGACCCGAGAGCCCGAGTTCCCGGCAGGAGGCCAGGCTCCCTCCCGGGTACTTCCTACGTTCCTGTGGATAAGCACTCCACCTCACCACGGAAGACTTGGGAAGCAAGGCGAAGGCAGCGCGGGTGGGAAGCACGCCCCGTGGTGGTGTCAGCTCCTGTCCACCCCAAGGCGGACGCTCCCACCTAACCCAAGGAGACGCTAGGCTGAGGAGAGGCCACGTCTCCCCCTAAACTAGATGAGGAGGGTCCTTCACCCCGAAGGACCCTCACGCCCCTCACGTGACCCTGTGGCAACCCCTTAGCCTATAAAAGGAGGACCAAGGCACGGAGGAGGGGAGGTCGAACCAAGGACGAACACAAGCTAGAACCAGAGCAAGACTAGACTAGGGCTGCGAGGTAGAGAGGAAGGTGATCTCCTCCGGGTCAGGATCTGTCCTTCTTCTACCTCGGGCCAAAACCCTTCCGGGTACCCTGCCCGGGAGGTTCCATTGTAAGCCACACTATGAAGAACTCATCAATCCAGACATGCAGGAGTAGGGCTTTTAGCCTCCGGGCGGCCTGAACCTGGGTAGCTCCTTGTGTCCCTTTGGTTGCATGCTTTGATCGTGGAGAGGAGAGCTTGATCTAGACTCCGCCCAAGAAGACGATTCTCAGCCTCCTTCGCGCCCCGTGCCGAACCTAAAAGGGGGTATCCTATACTCCCGGTGTCCGTGCAACGAGACACGACATCTGGCGCGCCAGGTAGGGGGCGCAAGCGCTGGATTCGCCTACATCAGCCGCGACGGCAAGCTCTTCGTCGACAACGTCGGAGTCTACATCAGGCTCCTCTTCTTCGGAAACAAGCTCGTCGTCAAGTTCTCTTCTGGTTCGCGGTCTACGGCAAGATCTGCCTCGAGCACCTCGCCCGCGGTCGGATCCGCTCCAGGAACAGCCGTCTCCTCGGGACAAGGCAAGCAGCTGCCTCAGTCACAAGCAAAAGTCATGTCGGGGCTCGGGAGGTCTTTGGAGAGCAAGCGTGCCAGGCATCGCGGAAAGGCTGGGGGCTAGAGGAAGCTCTGGGCGTGGCCCGGGCGCTTCTCTCCTTTCCCCCAGATCAGTGCAAGAGTGATCCCCGTGCGAAGGCATGGATCAACAGCTTGGAAAACCTGCTGGACTACGCTCTCCAATGCCACGCTCCACGAGTCCTGCCCCGACCATCGACCACGGCGCTGCCGTCCCCGAGCCACTACCTCCGGCGGAGGAACAGCCTGAGGACCCCCATGGCAAGCGGCCCATGGAACTTCCTGAAGAAGGTGCTGGTCAGAGCTCCAACCCCAGGCGTCGTTCGCGGGAGGACATGGAAGGCCAGGCCAGCCAGCACCTCAAGACCTGCTGCACGCCGTACCCTGCAACCGTCTCCGACCTCTATCACCTGGAGCAAGAAGCTGAGGAAACATTGCGACACTACATCTGGAGGTTCCGGGGCGTCGTCGACCGCATTATCCCGAAGTACCTCTGTGAGGCTTCCGTCATCGCCGCGTTCCACGTCAACGTCCGCAACCTCAAGATGCGTGAAAAGATGAGTATCCATGTTGTGGATACCCTGGAGAGCTTGTGGGACATGGCCAACCGATGCGCCAGGATGGAAGAAGCTGCTAACCTTCCTCCGTGCAAGAATCGTTGAAGCAATCCGTGTTGTGTACCCGGAAGAGCCATGTTGCCACAAGATGTACCCTGAAGTGTCCAGTTGTCGTTCAGAGACGTCCATGATGAATAAAAGATAAGTTACCCTCAAACCTGTTTCTGCAGTCCGTGCTATCTACTTCTCGGGTAACAGAACATGTGCGGAACTAGAAAGGCAAGGCTCGACCGTCGTGCGAGCACTCATGGGGTATCGACTCTCCCGGGGGTAAAAAGCGGTGCGCAGACCTGATACACCCCGGGGACGTGCGTGCCAACAGAGTGAGCGGCTTTTTGGGTATCGGTAGGGCTCGCGAGCGCATGCCTGACCTGTCAGGGCCTCGCGGGTAAGCTTACATCCCAGGAAGTTCCTCAAGGACGTGGAGAAAAGTAAAAACATGCTAAAGACAAATAAAAGCAACCCGAGAACTAGAGTAGCATAGCAAGTTCTAGCCTATTACAAGCAAGTTTTAATATGCTGGTACATGAGATCTGACGCAAAGTTTATTCGGGGGCACGAATGCCCAAACATGGTGCAGGACAACTAAAGTGGCGGGAACTTCTCATGGCGAGTGCGGTCGCGGGAGCTGACACCGCCTGGAGAGATGCCTCAGAAGGAGACGAGGCCAAGAAGTCCGGCAAGGCCACGCCCGGATTGGCCTCTCTGAAGGACGCCATCACCAAGGCCGCCGTCGCCTTGCTCGTCTCATGCTTGTCGCTCACAAGCCGGGTGACCATCTTGTTCTTGAAAGACCGGAGATCAGCGACTACTTCTCTGATGAATCTCGCGACGAGGGGCAGACTCTGGCGCTTTGGCTCCAACACCGGGGCTGCAGTGGGCAGACTCAGCCGCTTCACTCGCGTCGTCGCCAAGTCGCAGGCGGCTTCAACCTCGGCGAAACCTTCCTGGTTAAGGCGGCGAAGCTCGGACAGCTCAGAAGATGCCTGGGAGTTGGCCTGGATCAGCTTCTGATGGCCTTCCTTCAGTGCTGCAAGCTCATTACCTTGCGCCTCCAAGGATTCTTTCAGCTCGGACATCTTCTGGCCGTCATTCTTGGCCTGCTGCTGCAAAGCTCGGACGGACTCCTGCTCCTGATGGAGTGCATTCTTGACATCTTCAATGGTTGGGCGGCCTCCTGCTCTTTGGACTTCCAGAGTTGGATGTCCTTGTCCTTGGCCTCGAGCTCTTCACGGTGGCGGTCCTCTGCCTCCCTTAGGCGTTTCTCAGTCTGCTGCTCCTGCTGGAGTTTCTGGAGCTCCAAGGCTTTCTCCTTCTCAGCCAGTTCTGCCTCCCGGGAGGCTAGCTGTCGCTCTTTCGCCAAGAGGACTTTGCCTTGGCGCTCACTTTCGGCCTTCCGGTCTGCGTCTTTCTTCTCAAGAGCCGGGAGCAAGGTGGTGATCTGGGTTGCCAAGCGGTTCAGCTTGTCCATCCCCGTCTGGATCAGTTCCTCGACACTCTCGATGGTCCCCACAACGGCGGCCTCACGGTCGCACAAGTCTTTGCCCAGCTGAGCTATCCCGCGGATGATGGCATCCATCGCGTCGTCACCACTGATGGTGAACCCTGGAGTAGCTGCCGGGGGACCTCCCGGGGCAGGCACACTTTTCTTGCGGTTGGCGGCCAGGCTCTCCTTGATCTTCATCAGCGCCGCCATCTCCTTGCTGGCACCAGAATCAGTGGAAAAAGAGGCGAAAGTCGTTAACACCGTCCCAGTCATCAAGGAGCTCTCTATCAAATCGAGGCCTGGACCCGGAGCAGGGTTCGCGGTCTGCGTTCCCATTGCCCGCGAACTCGGGGCGCCCTTGGACACCTCTTGACCCTCTGAAGGCGAGAGGGAAGGTGGTTTCTCCTGGCTGGTCCCCCCATGAAGGCCCCGGGAGAAAAGACGTTGGCCACTGAGGCATCTGGGAACAAAAGGATGTCAGGAAAAGCATTGGTGCGTCAAGAAAACGAAGTTACCCGCGAGCTCTGGGTTACCTGCTTGCTCGGGCGTCAGGGCGTCGAGCGCTTTCCCCGGGTGAGCTAGGGAGGTCGCCGTCACGCTCCCCACTCCGCTCCCTCGACGGCCTTCAAGTTCTGCTATGGGAGGGGAAGCATCCCTCCTCCACCGGCTCCAAGGCTAGTGGCGGTGTCGTCCTCCGCCGTATCACGCCGTCTCTTGCCAGTACCCAAGGAAGGAGAACCCCTGCACCAACACTCGGTCATTTTCCTTGGGGAAGGCAAGGAGTGCAAAGTGCAAGAAAGAAGTGAAGAAGAGGCTTACTCTTGGGTGCGCTTGGTACCCATTGACGGGGGAACATCTGCCGACGCAGCAGAAGACGCCTGGGGGCTCGCTGGCGTCTCTCCCAAGGCAGCAGGTGGCTCCACCACGGGTGACAGGCGGCCGGCAGGAAGCTCTCCGGCGGGGGGCTCGGACGAAGCCAGCGGCGTTCGCTTCTTCGTCCACATGGTCTTCATCGTTCCCCATCACCACGACTGGCGGGGAACGGCTACGGGCACTCGGGTCTGGGGCAGCATCGACCCCGAGGGCAGACTGCGGGGGCGGAGCAGCCCCCTCCTCGTCGTCATCTTCATCATCGTCATCGCTGCCAACAGGGTCGTCGCCAGCTTCCTCGTCTCTGTCGGAGGCGTCGGTCTCGCGCCCGTCGCCTCCGTCGTCATCGTCATCATCAGAGCCGGAGAATTCCTCTTCGGATTCCTCCTCGCTCTCCTCGTTGGACTCCCAGCATTCTCCTTCTTCAGGGCTGGAAGGTGCCCTGACCTTGCGGGTCTTCACCACAGGAGGTCTGGGCCCGTGATCAGCCCGGCCTACGATACCAAAGCGTTGCAGACCGGCATCTGCGCCAGGATCTTGTCCTTCTCCGGGTCGTCGCACAGGGGCAGAAACCCCTTGGGCAGCTGGTACTTGACCCCTGGAGTGAAGGTCCCTCACATTATCCCGGACAAGGTTTTCCTCCATGTCGGGACACCTCAGGCGAGAAGGATCCCCGGGGCCCTGGAAGTTCCAGGCCGGGTGCGGGCGTTTCTGCAGCGGCGCGAGGCGATTGCGGAGGAAATGAGCGACAATGGCGGCTCCGGAAACTTCTTTCTCGCGAAGAAGTTTGAAGCGCGCCACGACCGCCGAGAACTGTTCATCCTGCAAGCTGACACTTCTCCAAGTGTCCAGATCCACTGGACGCTCCGTCGGCTCCTCCAGCTGAGCATCAGCTTCTGGCACCCCGACCAAGAACCAGTGATCCCTCCACTCTTCCCATCTGGATTTGGTTTCCATGAGGGGGAAGGCCCACTTGATGTTCGGACGGAAGCAGAACGTGACGCTGCCTCCCATCCAGCCTTGGCCCCCAATGCGAGGGTAGAAGAAGTGGCGGAACAGCGCCACGGATGGCATCACCCCGACGAACGCCTCGCAGGTGTAGGCAAAGACCGCCAAGTCGAGGATGGCGCCGGGCGTCAGATGCAAGAGCTTCAGCTGATACGCGCGCAAGATCTCCATGAAGAAATCCGAGAAAGGGGGGACGAGCCCCATCATCATGAAGCTGTCGAAGATGGGGATCTGCTTGGGTGTCCTGGTCGCCGACGGCGGAAAGACCTCCGACGCTTTCCTTGCTGGGACACCATCGGCGCCAGCGGACTCCATCACCCCGAAGTGCCCCGCTTTCCGCATCATCTCCGCGTCACCGGCGAAGCAGCTGGGAAACAAGGCCTTCTGTTTCTTGATCTCGGCCCGCTCGGCGTTGCGCGCCGATCTCCGCCGCGATCTCTTGGTTTTTGGGGACAGCGGCTTCTCGGTGGGCGAGGCCTCCGCGCTCCTTTTCCTCCGGCCGAGAACTTTCACTCGGCCATTGGAGCAGAAGGGAAATTGGTGCAATGGCGACAAGGGGAGGCGGCGGAGCAGAGTCTGGAAGACGAAGGTGGAGGCGGCGATTTGGGGATTTCGGCGAATCTGGAGAGGTAACGGCTACAGTGGAAGCCAGTCGTGGCTTATAAGGCATCCCACACGTCACGTCGCGGCCCCATTACTCCGACGGACGTGGGGATCGAGGGGGCGTGCCGATTTCTGCGCGTTTCGCCCGTTGGATTCCAGGATAAGCAAGGGGTCCGGATGAATCGCAACGTTCGCCGTGATTCAGTCAACAGGACCCGGGGGCTCGTCTCTACCTCGCCTCGGCGGGTCCCCAACGGAGCTGAGAAGACCAGGTACCCGGGACCCACTTTGACCTATCTTTAGGCCATGGCCCCGGCAGCTGGAGTAAGAGCCACCGGGACCATGCCCGGGGGCTACTGTCGCAACAGTGGAACATGGGGTTCCCCTAGTACTGCCAAAGTGGGTCCACCCCATGTGGGCCCAAGTTGAAGATGGACAAGACCAAGACTCAAGTCAAGCTGGCGGGTTCACCGTCAAGACACGCAAGGCTGCATCGACTAAGGGCTCCGGTCCTGGGGACCTTCCGGGTCCCCGAATCAAGCAAGAAGGCCAGGAAGGACCCGAGAGCCCGAGTTCCCGGCAGGAGGCCAGGCTCCCTCCCGGGTACTTCCTACGTTCCTGTGGATAAGCACTCCACCTCACCACGGAAGACTTGGGAAGCAAGGCGAAGGCAGCGCGGGTGGGAAGCACGCCCCGTGGTGGTGTCAGCTCCTGTCCACCCCAAGGCGGACGCTCCCACCTAACCCAAGGGAGACGCTAGGCTGAGGAGAGGCCACGTCTCCCCCTAAACTAGATGAGGAGGGTCCTTCACCCCGAAGGACCCTCACGCCCCTCACGTGACCCTGTGGCAACCCCTTAGCCTATAAAAGGAGGACCAAGGCACGGAGGAGGGAGAGGTCGAACCAAGGACGAACACAAGCTAGAACCAGAGCAAGACTAGACTAGGGCTGCGAAGGTAGAGAGGAAGGTGATCTCCTCCGGGTCAGGATCTGTCCTTCTTCTACCTCGGGCCAAAACCCTTCCGGGTACCCTGCCCGGGAGGTTCCATTGTAAGCCACACTATGAAGAACTCATCAATCCAGACATGCAGGAGTAGGGCTTTTAGCCTCCGGGCGGCCTGAACCTGGGTAGCTCCTTGTGTCCCTTTGGTTGCATGCTTTGATCGTGGAGAGGAGAGCTTGATCTAGACTCCGCCCAAGAAGACGATTCTCAGCCTCCTTCGCGCCCCGTGCCGAACCTAAAAGGGGGTATCCTATACTCCCGGTGTCCGTGCAACGAGACACGACAGTAATGGAAGCAAATGGTGTGAATATATGCCCAAGTTTATAAGAATTTCCAGTGTAATTCTCAGCAATGTGTGGATCAAATGGTGCCATTGAACTCAACTGTTTCATAATCAGCACAAACTCAAAGTTTACATGAACTGAAGCAAAACTGTCACAAAACTGAACAGAAAAGGAAATCTGAATTTTCTTGGAAAATCGTTACAAAACTGAAGCTAAATTGGCACAGCCATTTTATTTGTCTTATCCATCTCCAGCTGGATTTTTCTTCTCTCCTAACAACCAGTTTATCCTCCCATGCTTTGGCACTTTTTCTGTCACAACCTAGGACATAGGAATGGTCTGTGATGTCTTTTTCCTTGTAGGTACATGTTCTTGCTGTACAAGAGATGTGAAAATCAATTAGTATTTGATGTTGGTACACATGAGTTTGTTGCACATAAATAAAGTAGTACAAATATTTTTTACCTGGCCAGCTGGTTGAGATTGTTGAGAACTTCCCTGCCCAACATCACCTGAATTATGCTGCTTTTTCTTTGGTGGAGCGAATGGCCTCATGGCAGGTGCTTGCGGCTGGGGAGGTACTTGGGGCCTCATGGCAGGAGCTTGTGGCTGGGCAGGAGCTTGCTTCCTTTTCTTCTTCTCGACATACACCACATGTCTCTCTTGTTGCTAGGCACTAGAAGTTGCTTCAGCTGCTTTGCTCTGTTTTTTCTTAGTTCTCTTGGCTGCTTTCTTGTTGTGGGCATGTTCCCTCACAACATCAGGATTAGCTGTGCACTTTCTTTTATTATGTTTAGGACCTCCACATGCTGAGCATCTAATTGTGCATCCTTTTCTTGATAACTTGCTGTCTTTTGGTTTCTCCTGTTCTTCTCTTCTTCTCTCTACCTTGGGCCTGCCTGGCTTTTTCTTTCCAATTGGGGGAAAAGGCCTAGGGTTTGGAGCTATTGGCCAGCTCTCTTTCCCTTCAACTGGTTGCTATACATGGCTGTACACCTGGTCATGCAGAGCAATTCTGTAGCAAGGTGCAATAAATTCATCCAACTCTTTATTCACTATGTATATTGCACTAATAGCATGGCAACATGGCAAACCAGACAAGTCTCAATATCTGTAGCTGCATGTAAATGTTTCCAAGTTGACAGTGAATCTTCTGTGCTGCCCTTCCATAACCTCAAATTCTTCAGTTCCATTGTAAAGCACTATGCAGATATTAGATCTTTTCACATTTAACTTCAGTTTCTTGAAAATGTTGGGGCATATTGTACCAGTCCAAGTTGCTGACTTTGCTTTGTTCTCTGCAATTCTAGCCATCACCTTTCTCCTCATAATTTCCATTGAAGAAATGTCTGGATAAAATCTTGCTCTCATAATAGCATTGTTAAATGACTCACAGAGATTGTTTTCGACAGAATCACAAAAGGAACCAAGCTTAAATTAGGCTCTACACCAATGTGTTGGAGCATTTTTCATCATGTCCCTAGCACCTTCTGGAGTTTTCTGTGCTAGCTTGGCCCTATTGTATTTGACTGAATCCTGTCACATGATTTAGCACAAGCCCAGAATAATTTTTGAAAAGCCTTGTCTCTGTGCAGCTTTCTACAATTTGCATATATATGCCTTGCACACATTCTCTGCTCTGCCTCTGGTATAATTTCATTGACAGCTTTGATAAGCCCCTTCTGCTGATCTGAAATGATAACCCAACCATCGCCTTGGTTGTTGATCTGTATGTCCTTCTGAAGTAGTGACAAAAACCAGTACCAACTGTCATGGTTCTCCCCTTCAACTGTAGCCCATGCAATTGGGTACATCTGGTTGTTTGGATCTCTTCCAATTGCACACAAGATTTGCCCACTGACTGTACCTTTCAAGAAACATCCATCAAGCCCAACAACCCTCCTACAACAAGCAAGAAAGCCTCTCTTGCAACCTTCTAAGCAGACATACATTCTTTTGAATACAGGCTTGTCAATTACATCAGGATTTAAAGTGACTGCCACTGTTGTGCCTGGATTGCTTCTCACAAGTTCAAGATGGTAATCATACACCCTTGCATATTCTCCATTTGTTCCATCAATAATTCTGTCGAAAACAATCTTTTTTGCTCTCTTGCATTTTGATTCACTGACATCTGCACACAAATCTTCTAGCACTGCCTCCTGCATTTTCTCAATCCTCCAGCCAGGATTATCCTTGATCTCCCTAAAATATTTCTCAGCAATTACTGTGCTAGTCACCAACTTGTTGTTCCTCCTTGGTACACAATTGAGCATATTGTTGTACCTGCTAACAGTGAACCATTCAGACCTGTTGGGTACAGGTGAACCATATATGCTCCAGTTGCAAGTTACCCAACTGCATTTAGCCAATACTCTTCTTTTCTCATCCTTTGGAAAAATTATGTGTTTGAATTTTTTAAACCATAGTTCACTACTGCTTGTTTGAATTCCCTGCTATCATGGAAAGCCTGGCCAACTTCAAACTCCTTCACATCAGCATTCGGATCATATACTCTATGCCTTGTCTTCTTTGTGCTCACATTTCCATCACTATCTTCTTCATATGACAGTTCATCTTCACTGTCAAAGCAATCACTGCCATCTTCTAGTTCTTGTTGAATATTCTCTGGGACAATGAACTCTTCTGGGACAATGGTTGTTGTCGGATGTTCCTCTCCAAGCATCTTTTTTCTCACTCGCTCCTTCAGTTCCTGTGCATGCTTTCTGTAACAAATGGCCTCTTCATCGTCAGCACTACTATCTCCACTATCTACTTCATGATACGCATCATAGTCACTATCTGAACTGTCTTCACCACATTCTGCTTCATACGCACTGATTTCTTCAACTCCCTTGCCTTTTTCCTGCACCTACATTGAGGCCCTCACAACATGCAATTTCCTTGCTACATTGGACACAACTTGATGATCAATTTCCTCAATTTGATGCCCTTCTTGCTGCTGCTCATTCTCAAATTTCTGCCATTCTTCCTGCTGCCATTCTTGTTGCTGCTCATGCTCAATTTCATGCCATTGCTGCCATTCTTGTTGCTGCTCATGCTCAACTTGGTGCCTCTCTTGCTGTCCTTGTTGGTCAACTTGGTGCCTCTCTTGCTGCCCTTCTTGCACAACTTGGTGCCTCTCTTGCTGCCCTTCTTGCTCAACTTGCTGCCCTTCTTGGTCCTCAATTGTATCTTCATCATCAAAACAATCTTTCTCTGGCATTCTTGCATAGATCTCAACAAAACCATCTCTCTTATCACATGACTAACCATACTTCTGATAGTTGTCTTGTCAACAAGACTGCACACGCAATTCACATTACTATCCCTTTCAGTTAGTCTCCAACTGAGAGTAGTCTCCTGCAAATCTTCGTCTGTGATCATGATATGATCAGCCAAATGCCTCTTCAACTCTTCTACCGACAGGTTTGACACGGGCACGACTGAAAGGCTACTCCTCCCCCCTATGTAGATCCATTGCTTCTCATGCCATTCCATTCTCCCACGGTAGTGGAATCTAACGGACAGAGCATCCATCCTACAGAAAAGAACAACAAATAATTTTTTTAGCAACATAACTGAATTTAGAGATAACTGACCTAGTAAAAACCTAAAAACCTCTCCTTTTACAGTGCCACACTTCGAAACCTACCCCAATTGATGTGAAATCGATTGGGAAACCACCCTACGACCATCTTGTCTACGATCCTACACCCTAAACGACCCAAATCATCGAATCCAAACCGCAATTCGACACACAAGATCCTACCTAAAACCACCTCGGTTGGAGCAGGGTCAGTGTGGGAGGCAGAGCAAAGGATAAGCCAACATACCTGCTTGTCGACGCCGCAGCTGTCGTGACGATTTCAGCCGCCGATCGTCCCCGTCGCCGCCGTCACTGCCGTCCACGAACAACCGCCGCAGCCGTCGAGGAGGTTGACACACTGTGGCTGCGGTGGACAGCAGAGTGGTTCAGGACGCGCCTGCGGTGGAGAGCGGAGCGAAGGGAGGCGGACGGAGGACGCCGTCGAGAGCGAAGACGAAGGACGCCGACGGCGCGGCGACGCGCGGAGCGGCGCGGACAGGGCAAGGATGGGTGCGGCTCGATCGGCGCGACGCATAAATACCAGGTGCCGACTAGGTGCGGCTCGACCAACCAGGTGCGGCGCGGTCAAAACTTGGGGGGGGGGGGGGGGGGTAATTTGCACCATGTCCATGTCATTCGATGACGTGTCAAAAACCACTCTCCAATACAGCCAATTAGCACCTAGGGGGTAATTTGCCTGGTTTTAGATACTTGGGGGGAATTTGCTCCAGTTTAAACATAGGGGGGCCAAGCGGCCGAAACCTGAAACATAGGGGGGTGATCTGGACTTCTTTCAACCAACAACTAGTAACAATCACACGGCTGCAGATAGTCATGAGATGCGTCGCAACATGCACCCTCTCTGCCGAGGTCGTTTTTGTTGGCTCAGCATTTCAACAATTGGTAAGAATCGTCAAGAAGATGGTGGAATTTTCCTGGACAATTTAGATCCGGCACCTACTACACTGTGGAATATATATCAGTTTTTCTTTGCTTCCTCAGTTGTGTTAAAACTTCTTATAGCACGGTAGGTAGATCATCTCGCAGAAATGTTGTAGTAAGAGAAAATATCCTTGATCCTGTGTTGATGCTATCATGTTTTCTTTCCAAGTGTCCAGAAGCACAATACGTCAACAAGTACACCTGTGGATTCGGTTTTGAAAACCATGACGGCAGAGTCGATCAGTAAGTAAACGCCGCGACTGGAGCACGAGCAGCCAGCAACGTTTATAAACTACCCGACCCACTCCGCCCGGCAGCATCTCACAGCTCACGGGGTTTGACTCGTCACTCACTTGGCAGAAGTAGGCGGCTCGTTCCGAGCTCGATCCAGGAAGGGAGGGAGGCGACGAATTTCAAGGCGGCGGCGGCGGCTCCGGCGGAACGAGAAGACCGAAATGGCCGCTTCCACTGCCCTTCGCCCTCCCCGGCTCCCAGGTGCGGCCGTGAATCTTCTTGATCTGCTAGCCTATTTCTCTTTGCTGTAGCGGCCTGTTGATTAGATTAGTAGGAGGGCAAGAACCTGCTCTGTTCCTCTCCTCGCCCAAAACAGCTCCCAATCCCAGCTCTCCCCCATCAAATTCGTCGCCGTTCGTCGACGTCGGACTACGCCCAGATCCCCACCGTGAGCTCCTCTCCCGATCCCAGCTCTCCCCCATCTTGTTCCGGCGCTGCACCCACCATGACCATCCCATTCGAATACGAGCGCGCGTCCGCCATGGTCGCCGCTGCGAGCTCGCTCGTCAGCCAATGGTCGCTCTGCTCTTCTCCGCACCGTGCGACCAGCCCTGCACACACCTACACCCCGGCGTACACCCAGCTGCTGCCTTTGAAAGGCTGTGCCTGGGTCTTGGCTGGAACCGCTCGAGGACGTGGATCCGCGGCCTGCAGGGCCATGGCAGGCGCCGCTCGAGGTCAGGGAATCCGGCTGGACCGGCGACGCGCGTGGGAGTGTACCGCGGCGTCGCGGCAACACATGTCGCAGAAAAGGAACATAACGTTTCGGGATTTGATCCGGATCGTTGATCAATATGAATGGCTCAGATTTAATGTATCAACACAGCACTACACAAAGTTTGCTCTGTTTCGCGTGGGCTCGCGATGTGATTTGGTTCTAGCTGAGCCGTGCTCGTGCTGTTCTTCTGATCCGGTCGCCCAAAACCAAACCAAAAACCAATAGAATAGTAACATAAATGATAAAATCAGATGACCAACTCCTGAACCTGAACATGGGGAGCGTACTAGGCGATAATAGTATCAAAGTGTAGTGTTTCTTTTTTCATTCGTTTCTGTGATGTGTGTGTAAGGTGTTAATTGGCAAAACTGGTGATCTTCGTTCTAGAGAGGAAAAAAAGAGCATGGGAATCTTTTGCAAACCGGATCGATATTAATGAGGACCTGTCTGTGAACTGTTTCGAACCGTAGGTTTGTTTCGCGTGTGCTCGCGATGTGATTTGGTCATAGTTGATAATTTCAGTTAGATTTTGTAACTGAAATCTTTTGCTCGTTGATAATTTCAGTTAGATTTTGTACTACCATTCCTAGTTTTCCTAGATTCTGACGCTGCAGGCACTTGTAACTGCCATTGCAGCAGTCCCAGAGCAAGCTTCTTCGCTCCCCCGCTTACCGAATAACAGAGTCGCTGTCACCGGAAGGAGGAGCATCGTCACTAGGGCCAGCTCGAATCCGGGCAACGTCAGCATCCCGAAGCAATGGTACAACCTCGTCGCCGACCTGCCGGTGAAGCCGCCGCCGCAGCTGCACCCGCAGACGCACCAGCCGCTGGTACCCGGCGACCTGGCCCCTCTGTTCCCCGACGAGCTGATCAGGCAGGAGCTCACAGAGGAGCGCTTCATCGACATACCCGAAGAGGTCCGCGACGTATACGAGCTCTGGCGCCCGACGCCGCTGATCAGGTAACAGAAAAAACATGTGCTTGTTTGTATGATCGATCAATGGCTGTTGCTGTCAGAGTTCAGGGGAGCGTGGACAGTAGAGTAATTTGTTTGTGCTGTTGAGATGACAGGGCCAAGAGGCTGGAGAAGCTGCTGGGCACGCCGGCGAAGATTTACTACAAGTACGAAGGGACTAGTCCGGCGGGGTCGCACAAGGCCAACACCGCTGTGCCGCAGGCGTATTACAATGCGGCCGCTGGTGTCAAGAACGTCGTGACCGAGACCGGCGCCGGCCAGTGGGGCAGCGCGCTGTCATTCGCCAGCACCCTCTTCGGCCTCAACTGCGAGGTGAACCTGCATTTCTCACCTCGCTGTTCCCCTCTCCCATTCTTCAACTTTCTTAGTTCAGCATTGGCATTTGATTCGGTTTCTGAATTTTCTGATGGCGTGTGCGCGCGCAGGTGTGGCAGGTGCGCGCGTCGTACGACCAGAAGCCGTACAGGAGGCTGATGATGGAGACATGGGGTGCGAAGGTGCACCCGTCGCCTTCGGACGTGACCGAGGCCGGCAGGAAGCTCCTGGCGGCGGACCCGACAAGCCCCGGCAGCCTCGGGATGGCCATCTCGGAGGCGGTGGAGGTGGCGGCCACCAACGGCGACACCAAGTACTGCCTCGGAAGCGTGCTCAACCACGTCCTGCTGCACCAGACCGTCATCGGCGAAGAGTGTCTCGAGCAGCTGGCGGCGCTCGGCGTCACCCCAGACGTCGTCATCGGCTGCACCGGCGGCGGCTCCAACTTCGGCGGCCTCGCGTTCCCCTTCATGCGCGAGAAGCTCGCCGGCAGGATGAACCCACAGTTCAAGGCCGTCGAACCCGCGGCGTGCCCCACGCTCACCAAGGGCGTCTACGCCTATGACTACGGCGACACGGCCGGGCTGACGCCGCTGATGAAGATGCACACCCTCGGCCACGGCTTTGTCCCGGATCCCATCCATGCAGGTGTTTGATCAGTGTACCTGCTGAGTACTAGCTCCTTGTTAATCTCCATTCAATGGTGTGTGCTTGTTTATTGATGCAAATCCCTTTTCTGCAGGTGGGCTTCGCTACCATGGAATGGCACCTCTGATTTCCCATGTGTACGAGCTCGGCTTCATGGAGGCTATGTCCATAAAGCAGACTGAATGCTTCGAAGGTACTGCCAAGTATCTCTGAATTTTGGCTGTTGGTTTCTAGTCCCCTGACCTTGTACTTGAACTCAGACATTCCTTGTCTTCTTTGATGAATTAACTGCAGCTGCCCTGCAATTTGCACGGACGGAGGGCATCATCCCAGCACCAGAGCCGACGCACGCGATCGCAGCGGCGATCAGGGAAGCGCTGGAGTGCAAGAGGACCGGGGAGGAGAAGGTGATCCTCATCGCCATGTGCGGCCACGGTCACTTCGACCTTGCCGCATACGATCGGTACCTAAGAGGCGACATGGTTGATCTTGCACACTCCGACGAGAAGCTCCGGGAGTCTCTGGCCGACATTCCCAAAGTATGATGTTAGCGAGTGTTAGAAGAAAAGCGTCGGAACTCGGAACACAATAAGATGAACAATGTGACTCTTGCTTGGGAGTCCAGGCATGCCTGATTAATCAGCTGGGAAATGTGGGTACGTGGCCCAAATAATTTGATCAATAAATGGAGTTATCCGTTCCTACCACTCACAATTTGAACTTGTGCAATCCAAACTCACAAAAAAAATTAAATTCATCGTCCCAAAAGAATTGTTGAAAATGGGATTGGACTTGTTCCCGTTGGCACGGTTATAGATGTTCTTCATAAATCCCCTAACGTGGACTCTCTCGACTATTTTGCAATAAAATGGTGATAACTCAATGTTAAAATTCCTAATTTTGTTGCAGCAGTGGCACCTGCGATGTAGGCAGCGAGACATGGGTGGCTAGAGGGCATGCTTGTCAGTCTTCTAGGACCCGCACATCTCCTATCCTCGCTTTATAGCCGCTGAGCGCAAGGCGGCCTCGGCTTTTGTTCTTCCTCCCCCTACCTCTGTACCCCACTACCTCCCCTCTCTCTTTTAGTTGTCTTCTTATTGTTGGGCTTGCTTGTGTTGTTGCCCCATTAGGTTTTTTTTCGTAATTGAGAACTCATACGAACTTGCTTGGCATGCTGTTTTATTTATAAAGCGGGCAAAAGCCTGTTTCGAGAAATAATGAGCTAAACGGCCCTCCGGTGGCAGTTTTCCAATAATTCGATGAATCGCTAGTACAGTAGGTCCGGACGGCCCTTTAGTGACAGTTTTCCAGTAATATTGTGCAACAAAAGGGGAAAGGCTATACATGTTCCGTTTGGAGAGACAGATACTCGGGAAGCACCTTGCCTGGGTGCTTTTTGTCTGTGCAGGAGAACGAGCTGCTTTGGTAAAAGCCCAACGCACCGCTAACCCGTTTGATTCCTTTGTTCAGCTTATTTTTCGTGAAAAGCAGGTAGAAATCCAAACAAACACACCCGGGAGATATACGCCACAGATACAAACACATGAGATTGCCACCGGGCTCAAAAGAGTTACACCGCTGCTCATATTTTGTCCATCCTGTTTTCCGCGGTGCACCGCTTGATGGGACAGTAGACATGCACAACCCTATTTCTGATGATCTATATGGGAGAAAGGCGACCGAGTTTTTATATTTTTCGATAAAGGACCAAGTTTTTATGGTGCGCTCTCGCACGGCTATTGGTTTTTTCTCAAACACCTACGACTAGTTGCCAGCGATGACTACTTTCCAGAAATTAACAACATCATCGACATTATGTTGCTACTGACAACACCGCCAACGTGAAGGGTTATTCTTCCGCTGCACCGTATGTGCTTCGATCTATTATTTTAGTGATTATGTTCACTCTACTAGTTTTGGAGATCGATTTGGACATGTTATTCCTATCATACTCACACGATCACATCCATAATTTCATGATTGATATGTTTGATGCATTTATTATATCTGTTATAATTACAATGGTTTATCTCTTATATTTCAAGACTAAATCATATGGAAAATTGCTTATTGTCTCAACATTTGTATGTTTCATATTCATCTCTTCATTACCCGCATTGGATCTGCGTCTGATCATTCCAAATTCAGCAAGAAAATATGGTAGACCATATTTAAACAAAGCAATTATCCGACCGACCCGATCCATTTGTTGTCCTATCTACGCATCGTTATTAACGGGTCATTTTGTGATTATCTACTGGGCTGGCCCAAGCAGACAATCTTTCTGACACCACTTCGACCCAAGACCAACCCCAGGGACAAAATCGTCCTCCGAAGAAAACTAAAAAAAAAGACAGGGGAAGCCGAGGTGAACCGGTGAAGGACTCGAGGGTTTCGGCTCGAATCACTTCGACGTCTCAGGCGCCGGCGACCAGTGAGCGCGACCTCCGCCTCCGTCCTCTTGCCGGCGGTATATTCCTCCCCCCCCACCCCCCACCCCCCCGTGGTCCAGGTGAGAGAGCCTAAAATTTCGTTCTTTTACGGTCTCCAAGGTTTCAAAACGGAGTGGCCCTGACGTCGTTGGGGCCCGTGGTTAGGTATGAAGAGGGCCGCGCCGGCGGAGGACCCGGTGGAGCTCTCTTCCGACGACTCCGTGAGCTCGGATTCCGATGACGAGGCTGGGAACGGGAAAGGCGAGAACTTCTTTCGGCTGCCCAACTCCTCCAAATCTGCAGCTTCAGCAGAAGGTGAGAGCTATTTCGCTGACTTTTTGTTTTTGTTTTTGGAAGAATCGATTTGCGCGCTAGTTGATATGATGTCTCCTTGTTATACCAGTTTGGTGTAATTTTGGTCTGTAGTTGTCTAATGGCTCTAAGATGAATTAAACAATTATAGATGCGTAGTTCGGATTTCCTCGTATAGTACTTGGTGTGCAGTCTTTGGTAATTTAGTCAATATTGTGGAAAATCCCATTTTCTTGCTAGGATTTGATGTCGGGGGTAGCAATTCTGCAAAACTGCATGCCACCAAACAAACCTGCTTAGAGTTTAGTGCTAATATGTCTTACCTAATTAGTTGTGTATTGAACCCCCAAGAAGCTTACCGGCCTACTTTTGCAACATCTGGCCTAAGACCATATCTAAAGTTTCTTCGGACATGTTATACGGATTTTATGTGATCGAATTAATTTTTAATATTTTGTAACATATTAATAATTCGTGATATTATGCATATCCCGAATTACCACAACTTTTGTAGAGATATTTCCTATCTATCTCATAATAATCTTGTCTATACGTATTTTGTATACTTACGATTTGATATCCAGTTCTTGGATTTGTTACCATTACTAAATGAGGTGTACCTCAGGTTCTGTCGGAAATAATAGTTATCACTATGAATTATGACATTCACTAAACGTTCTCAAAGTAACTGGGTCCAAACAGTCTCGGTTGGTTAAGCGTGTAGCTTGTTTTACTGGCCAAAACCTAATCCTGATTATTGTCATGTTACTTTTTACTGTTCCTGCGAGGAGAGCAGTATCTGATTGGCCTGCTGATTTTCACAAATTGTTTTGGTTCCTTTAATGATAAATTTGTGCAGATGAGAACACACTTATAAATAATTTTGTATATCCAAAATCCAGTTCATTCCTTGCAAATAAGTATGTAACTTTGTAATGTTCACCTGGGCAAAATAACCCTTATTTCTTAAACCTGTTCACTCCAAGCATGGACTGACTTGTGCGCTAGCCTTGACCCTCAGTGCCATACCCAGTGGCGGAGCTGCATGTTATTTATGTGGTCAAGCGACATCACAAAGTTTGCTAAACACGGTACATATCAGCTAGAAGTACACCTGATTTGATCCTACAAGTACACGTTAATGACCACACTAGTCCCTTATGGCCTTCATTTTGGTTTTTTGACATCACTGACTACGGATCCCAGCTCCGCCACTGGCCATACCTTGTCTAGATACCAAAGGAATAATACAGGAACTAGTGTCAGCAAAAAGAGTCAACCAGTCCGCCTTAGTCCTCAAGCACTACTTGGGACCCTGAGCTAGAGTCTGCACCCACCAGCCATGGACTTTAGAGGACTGCATTGCATTAGCTCCTGTAGTTTTAAGATTATATCTTTTTTCTGCCGAGAGTTGCATATCTGTAGTCTTACTATAATGGGATACTGCAGGTGCACTGATCAGGAGAGCTGAAATGTATCAAGAGTACATGACGCAGATCCCGATTCCTGATCATAGTGGTTCCCTGATCCCATCCACATCATGGCTAGGACTCGGAAGATCGGTGAAGCAGTTGTACGAGCAGCCCTTGCATTACCTCACCAACGTCCTCTTGAGGCAGTGGGATCAACAGAGGTTGGGGAGCGATAATGAGCACCAGCATCTGGATGCTATCATCCACCCTAGGAAAGCCGAAGCCCTCATTTGGGCCACTGAAGAAGTCCATAGGAGGACCACTTCTAGCCACCACTTAGGGAAGCTCTGGGCCTCAGACCCCATGTATCATGCTTACATAGATCCAGTGTTCCCCTCCCTAAAGTTGGATTAGCCTACAATGCAAGTTGGACCGTCTTATTCTGTCTATTTTGTTTCTTACTTTTGTAATCCGGCACAGTTTGCTTGTTAGCGAAGTAGTATGAACAATGGATCAGTGATGTGAAAAGTATGGTATTTACCTTTTTTTACTGTAAGGTATGGTATTTCATCATGAGAGTTTCTTTTAACACTGATGTTAGCTCTCTGAACAGCAGCCATGTCAAAGAAGAAGAAACCTGGTGGTGTGGATTTCAGTGCGTTGAGCCGGCATGGGTATCGCGGCGGACCATCTGTACTGACAGTTGCTCCTCCAAAGGTCGAGCCTAACTGGACTTGGTCAACCGGGAAAGATCGCAACGAGAAGGAAGTTCTGACTGAGTCTTATGAAGAGCGGGAACGCACAAGGGCTGCAGTAACAGAAGGAGAGAAGCTTATCGGTGTGCGAAACCCCCAGCCTGTGCAGACAGAGAAAGAGAAGGAGGCTTCATTCTCGCAGAAGGAGAAGCGGAAGAGAGACCGTGGACAGGCCAGCAGGGGGAAGAACTACGTCGAGGAGGAGAAGCGGCTCCTGAGGGGGAGTGGCGTCTACTCGGGCTTTGATACCTGACACTGTCAGTCTCTAGAGCAAATGTAGTAACCTTTGTGTGGGAGCACTGTGGATTGGTCCTTGTTAGCTTGCATCGTCGCTATTGGTGCGTGCGTTCGTTGTTGTGATGCTGTCACGTGGGCCGATGTGGCTTTTCTTATTAATGTGTTTCTAACCTTGTATTGTTTGAGTTCGGCTCAACGTTGTACCACAGTGTTGCTGCCATTCATCTATACTCCCATGTCTATCTTCTCATTTGTGCTGCCAAGCCAATCTTCGACTCCGAGATCCTGAGGTCCGTGTGTTGTAATGAAGTGTTTTTCTCCGTTTGTTTTTCTATGCTCTTTTAAATTACTGTCATAGGCACAACCAGCCAAAGGGAAGACACTATCAAGATTATCAATGCACCCGAAAAAATTAATGCACAACATTTATAATTCAAAGACGCGCATAGCACTTATTTTTGTTTGTTATAAAGCAATTGAACTATACAGGTATGAAACGTGTCGGATTGTGAATCTTTGAACATCTGGTCGAAGAATGTTTCTATGACCGCCTCCACTGTTGTGCCCTGCCTCTAGACTTCTGTCTAAGAGACATCTCTCTACCTATAGGCTATAGCCAACAGAAAGGGGGAAAATCGATCATCCAGAGCTATCCATAGACATGCCTTATGGCCCATAGACACACTAGTTAGAAGCATAACTAGAGGGTGCATACCAGCAAAACCAACGCCTCACACTTTTTGCCTAGACCTCACGCGTACACTGCCGTTCTTCACAACAAACCTTCAGTTAAGAAAAGCGGAACGTGTTTCTGCTTGTGGTCTGTTTCATTCGATTCGTTTGGGTGTACGACAATGCCGATTACATGAACATCCTTGTTTTTCAAGTGAGATGTGGCCACTAACTTAAAACTTCCGTGCTAGGCTGCTAGCTCTTCATGTGATTCCTCCAGATACTTTAATTTTTGGGGAGGAATTTGGGTACCACTAGCTAGAGGTTCCCTTTGGAATGAGAAATTCTGATCGATACCAGTGCACCACGTGGCGGGTCTTGCGGGATGGAAAAATCAAAATTTGCCAGTGCAGCTTATCGGGACGGACGGGCGAAGCCACGCGATTCGTTGTGCGCGTTGGAGCTGGCCCAATGGATCGAAGCAGGACGCGCGAAGCCACCCTGTACGTCGGCCGAGCCGCGCATGTACACGATGGTACGAATCGGCTAGCTTCTCTTGGACGCTTGCTGCGCCTGGACGAATCACAGCACGAAGGTCCGCGCGTACACCTGCTCCTGAAAAAAGAAAAAAACTAGTAGTATACAAGCGATGTACAACATGCATACATGTTCTAGCAATGTACAACAGGACGTGGGAGCACGAAAAACATAGGTTGTACAACTATACAAAAAACGTAGTACAGAACATGAAAAACATAGTATACAGACACATGTTGTAAATTCGGTACTCACCAGTTTACCGATGTTTATGTTTTCCTTCTTTCAAGTACCAAAAGGGGTACGCAAAAGATTGGATTTTTATAGGTCTCGTTTCTTCTGGGATAGTGACAGCGTTACAAAGAAGTATCGCTTAACTAAGTGGAACATTGTTTGTAGGCCTAAAGATCAGGGTGGTTTGGGCATAGAGGTGTTTGATATTAAGAATAATTGCTTACTGAGTAAATGGCTTTTCAAACTGTTGAATGAGGAGGGTATGTGGCAGGAAATGCTGCATAACAAATACCTAAGACATAAAACATTGTCACAAGTGACAAGTAACCCTCAGACTCTCCCTTTTGGAAAGGCCTTATGGCGGTCAAGGAAGAATTTTTCTCGCGTGGTCATTTCGTTGTAGGCAATGGTATGATCACCCGCTTTTGGGAGGATGTCTGGCTAGGGAATACGTCCCTTGCTGTCCAATACCCCTCTCTTTATAACTTAGTGCGCCATAAGAATGTCTTCATTACACAAGTGTTTTTGACATCTCCTATAAATATTGAATTTAGGCGTTCTTTGAATGGGAATAATTGGCAACGATGGGCACACATGATTCAACGGCTAATGCAAGTTGAATTGTCCAATGAGCCGGATAGATTTGTGTGGAACTTAACCCACAATGGGACTTTTTCAGTTAAATCCATGTACCTTGATTTGGTTAATGATCATACCGTTTTTTTGAGAAAGTATATTTGGTAATTGAAAGTACCGTTGAAGATTAAGATCTTTATGTGGTTTCTCTATAAGAAGATTATCCTCACTAAGGATAATTTGATTAAAAGGAAATGGAAAGGGTGTACGAAATGTGAGTTCTGTGACTCAACGGAGTCAATTGAACATTTGTTTCTAACTTGCCCTCTAGCACGTTTTATTTGGAGAATTGTCGAATTCACCTTTAATTTATCACCACTAGCTAATATCACAAACATGTTTGGGAATTGGCTGAGAGGGATGCAAAAAGTAGATAAAGCACGTGTACGTGTAGGCGTTTGTGCTATACTTTGGTCCCTGTGGACGTGTAGAAATGATTTGGTTTTTAACAAAACAAAACATATGAACTACTTGCAGGTTATCTTCAAGGCTACGTCCCTGCTTGGTGCGTGGTCCTTCCTCCTCCCTATGGAGCAACGGGCGGAGGTGATTACTGGGTGCGGCCGACTTGAGGAGGTTGCCCGAGCATTCTACAACTTCGCTAGCTGGCAGATCTTCAATAGATTAAATGATGCATAAGTGTTTCGTTATTCTTTTGTTTTTCCGCTGGCTAGTGTTTATTGCCACTCTTTCAGACGCATGATTTGTACTTTGTCGAACCTGATACTTCAAAGCTTGTAATAAAATGGCTGTATGCATCCTCGTGATGCAGAGGCTGGGGCTTCTCCCTATTTCTAAAAAAAAAAACAGACACATGTTGTATAACTAAACAGACACATGTTGTACAACTCAACTAGCAGATTGTACAGACACAACTTGTACAACTATACAGGCACAGGTTGTACAACTACGTTGACATAGTTTGTACAGACACAGATTATACAACTAGACAGACACAGATTGTACAGACACAGGTTGTACAACTATACAGGCACAGGTTGTACAACTACGCAACCACAGTTTATACAGACACAGCTTGTACAGACACATGTTGTACAACGAGACAGACACAAGTTGTACAGACACATGTTGTACAACTATATATGTACATGTTGTACAACTACTCAAACACAGTTTGTACAAACACAGGTTGTACAACTATACAGACACAGGTTGTACAACTATACATAACCGGTTGTACAAAAAAAAAGTTCGTCGAAACCTATCAACATGGAATCTAGTTTTGAAGATCTCGGCGCGAGGAACTCAAAAGTGAAAACGGTTCGTAATTCGGATAAACGGTTCTCAAGATATTTCGTTTTAAAAAAACGAATCTCGAAATAAATGCGGTACAAACCCGGGCGGGGAGAAGAGAAGAAAACCCACCAAAATTCTCTCATGCTGCCACTTGTCACACATGCAAGCATCCACGGGGGCCGCGTAAAAGGAGAAGCTGACACTTGTCACGACCACAACGCGTGCGGGTTTACCTTCGTGAAGGGAACCCTTTAATTAGTGATTTCAGAGGAATCTGGATTGTTACAGCCGGGTTTTGTTGAGACATCCAGTTGGGCTGATCGGGGCCAGCCCATTTGTGGTTGGACGCTTCTCTAAATTTTAAAACCTTGTATAATAACCATGTAAAAGAAGAAGAAAATTAAAACTCGAAAAACCTGGTGGTGTGGATGTCGTTGCTTTGAGACGACACATTGTATTGACTGTTTTTTTTTTTTGAAAAAGACGGAGACAAAACATCTGTCTTTTTTCATTGATTAAACAAGAGTTTGTCATAGCCAGGCTAAAAAAACCACATCCAAAAATACAAAAAACATACTCTCTCGGAATCAACTCCCCAAGGTGTTTCCCCCTTGCGAGATGACAAAGCTTGGCCTCTCTTTTTATTCTCTGGACAATTGCTCCTCCAAAGATCGTGTCTAACTGGACTTTGTCCACTAGAAAATATCACACTGAGTTAGAAGTTCAAACTGAGTGAAAAACCTATAGTGCGCGGAACACCATGCCAAGGCAAAGAGAGGGATAGTGAGATGGGGAGGGAGAGAGAGATTAATTTTCGTTCTCCCGTTGGCTCCGATTGGTTTGTTTATAAATTTCTTGCCCGGAAATATTTCCTGGCATTTACACTCGAGAACCGTCGTATTTTCTGCGGTTATACAACCGGATTTGGCTAGATTCCAGTGAACCAATTAGCGAGGCCGTAAGGGTAATCGAATGAGAGAACGTCGACATGCCACTACGGGGGAGTGGTATGTTCAGGAGGAGAAGCCCTCGAGGGGGGATGGTGTCTACTCTGGCTTTGATCTTGACAAATGTCCAAATCAAATGTATTAGTGTGTTATCTTCTCCTTGTTAGCTACCATGATATTCGCTAGAGAATTTTCTTTGATAGTTTTTTTTTAATGATTACGAGATAGCTGATACTCCCTCCGATCAACATCCAAATTTAGACAAAGTTGAGACAAGTAATTTGGAACGGAGGGAGTAGGTCACACATGAATAAACAAAGCCCCATTGACCCATGAGTCACCTTTGGGACAAATTTGCAACAGCAAACGCACGTTAATGTATTTTGTTTGTATGTGGAACCGAACAGGGAAGGTGCATCAGATCAAACTGGATCAAATTTGAAGACAACGTGAGTGCGCCACCCTTCGCTGATTTGCAGATGATTTGCTTGAATTTCTTGTCGTCCGATCTCGGTTTATCCATTTCGCGTAGGTTGGCCTGTGTCACCTAGTGGCTCACTTGTGCCTCTCTTTTCCCCTTCTTCCTCTGCTCTCGTCCACAGTACCTTTGAGAGTCGTTTTCTAATCGCCGGGCCGATCTGGCCTCTCCGCCGGAGTAGCTGGCCGGAGTTGGTGCTGGTGAGGTGCCGGTTCTCTGTATATAGTAGATCTAGGTTAGTTTTCTGTCTGCCTTTATGGCGTTTGTGCCCTTCGTGGAGGCTTGGAGTAGAGCATCGGCATCCATCGGCCGGCGTCGGTGCGTGCTTGCTTGGTGCCTCGTCCTCCTGCAGCTCTTGTGGCCGGAGTTGTTGTTGGGGGCGAGTTCTGGACAAGAGATCTCCGCAAATAAGGCCGTCTTCCCCTCTCTGAGCTTCTCTACCCTGCAGCGGCGCGGTGTGGGGTGGTGGTGCTGTGCTCTTCGCGACTGGATTCCATGGAGGAAGCTCGTTGCGGTTAGTCCAGTTCCGGCTCAGTTCAATAAGTGCCACATATGCCTTCTTCAGTTCCGTGGTGCTGCAGCCTGGTTATTCCTTCTGTCCTGCCGTGGTGGTGAGGGGATGGAATGGTTGGTTGCTGCGGACGGCAGCGCTGGTGAGGGTCGGGAAGAAGATGACACTGCTTCTGGTCGGAGAAGAATCTCGGTGGCTCAGGATTGGCCACCGACTGATGAAGCTGGCCGGCAGCTGCTCCGAAACTTGACGCTGTTGCGTCAGGTTATCTTCAACCTCCATCGGAGGCCCTTTGGTGGATTCTCGTCGGCATCTACTCCCATCCTGCATCAAGTGGTTTCGTCCCCGGTGCTTGTGTGGGGGGCCGTCGCTCGAAGCCACGAGCTCAGCGGCGACGACAGACATGGCGAAGGGCTCAATTGCATTTCTTTCTCTGTGCCTGGGGTTTGTAATGGAAAAATCAAGGACCTAGTTGTATTTGCTTATTTTCTGAAGGTCCTTTTTGTACTTTGTATCGCCGATCTGATTTATAAATGCAGTCTCTAAACCCTTCGGGGCCTTTCCCTTTCAAAAAAAAAAACACTTGTGCATGGGGCCGCTGCTCCAAGCGCATCTACGTTGTGTACTTGTTCACCGGCGTAAGTGAGTTAACTTGGGCCGCTCTCAGGTTTTGTTCTGACCGAATCAAAACAAGTCATTGAACTACGCTTTGATAGGCTGATGGAAACAATTGGCTAATCGGAATGGAGAGTTGTTGGATCGATCATTTGCACTCCAATGCTAGTTTCAAATACTATTTGTTTGGTTTGCTCGAATATCTCAACAGAGTTCTCTTTTTACATATAGACTCAAGAAAAACCATCCAGATCAATCACTCTTTAAGACATGCTCTTAGGGCTGCTAGTTGCACTATTTATAGACATAAGTGAGCCCTGCATTTCAACACAAACCATCGGTCCATCGCCCACACACTTTTTGTCTGTTGTCATGCTTACATTGCCATTTCCGGAGACGAACCTTTGCGTAAGAAAGCGCAACGTGTTTCAGTTAAGTTGATTCCTCAGCTACGGTTACACTAATCACATCCTAATATTTGCCAGGCCCGGGCATGGACAATTAATCCGTGAGGTAGGCTCACAAAGGCCGTGGTACTCCCTTCTGTACAGAACATACACTTCGTTTGAGAAAAAAATCAATAAATTATGGTCAACAAAATATAAATTATACATCATAAAATTATATCAAATCCAGTGATATAATTCTTATGACATATAATTCGTATTTTTAAAAATCAAATTAAAGGTTAAAATGTTTTCACAAACTACGTGTGTACCCGTACCGGAGGGAGTAGTATCGACCAAAAACATGTAGATCAAATCAACACTAATCGATACCCCAACTGCCGTGTTTATAAACATGCATGATTTCCGAGGCAAATTAATGGAGGAGGATACAACTTGATTCCTCTCACTATGGGCCTCTTTGGATTGCAGGGTTGGAAATACATAGGAATATGAAAAACACAGGAATTTCACAGATTTGTAAGTGCAAAACAAAGGATTGTAAAACACAGGAAAACTGCAGGAATAGTCGTTTGCATGAAACGTAGGAAAAACACAGGAACAATGTCTCGATCCTACACACTTGAGTCTAAAAAAGAGGTTGTAGTGGATGTTCAAATTCCTATGGAATTGAGGCATAGGAATTCAATCCATAGGATTTTGGTAGCATCATTCCTTTGAACTAAAGACAATCCATAGGAAAAATTCCTAAGGATTAGAATCTTATGAAAATAATTTGAAATTCCTACAATCTAAATCCAAATCCAAAGAGCCCTAAAAGCTGCAGATTAGTTTACTTTAAGCCGTGGATGTTACTATAGCTGGCCAAACGGGCCGGCCCGAAGCACGCCTTTTTTGGCCCGACACGAGCACGACACGACACGATCTAAATGGACCGCGGCACGGCACGACCCCGTTAGTGCCCGGGCCGCTTCTCGATTTGAAGCACGCGGGCCGGCACGGCACGGCACGATTAGCTATTTTCTATATATTTTTAGATTTTATAGCAATTTTTACCTATTTTTTAAAATTTTATAGCTATTTTTACTTATTTTTTTGAATTTTATAGCTATTTTTCATGGGCCGAACGTGCCGTGCCGGGCTATCAGGCCGCTCGCGTGCCGGCGTGCCCGTGCCTGACCTCGCGCCGAGGCCCGTGTGCCGGCCCGGCACGGCACGATTGCATTCGTGCCTTATATGGGCCGTGCCCTATATGGGCCGTGCCTCGCCGGGCCCGTGCCTCGCCGGGCCCGTGCCGTGCCGGGCGGCCCGGTTGGCCAGCTATAGATGTTACATAGGCCGCATGTTTCAGGGCTTCAGGCCCAAACAAAACCTGTCTCCATATTGTTTTCTCCCAGACTCTACGCTGCTCTTCGCCACTGTCCTGCCCAACAGTAGCCCTTTAGGCCATCAGATCTAGCCATAGTGCGCAGGCTCGCTCCAGGCTCTAGCGAGTAGCCAACTAGTGGCGATCGATTCGACGATTCAGTGGCGGCGGCCGGCGGAGCGGGAGTCGGAGCACGAGGGGCTTCCTGGACCAGCGTCGGACTGCAGTCTGCAGATTTCGGTGGCGGCGGCCATCGCAGACGCGGTTGGCACCCGGCAGGAGGCAGAAATTTTCTCGATCACGGGTAGGGTTGTAAAATCTGAATCCTCACTGATTTTTTTCCTTTTGCATTGGACCATTCATTTTTAGTTTGAATACCTTGTCAGTATCCTTTGCCCGCCCATGTGAAAGTGTATCTGCTAATCATATTTCTAAAGGTTCATTAGGTGCTCTAATGGATGATCAGTGCATGTTTAAGTCTCCCTAATGATGTTTAAGATCTAACATTACCGAGTGCTTATCCGCCACACTCAGTTAGTAGTGCCTTTGCCAAGGTGCCTGTCAGGAAGCACGACAAAGAGCTTGGCACTTGGCAATCTACGGTAGTGACTTCCATAGTCTTCTCCATAGCTTGCTCTTGCCACCATAGTAGTAGATGATAAATTGCTATCACACTGCTGGAGTTGGCTCGAGCCGTCCGACCAAAATACCAGTAGAGAATAAAGTGCTATCAAACTGCTCGAGCTAATTCTGGACGTCCAACCAAAATACTAGTAGAGAATAAATTGCTATCAAACTGCTCGAGCGAACTCGAGACTGTCCAGCCAAAATACCAGTAGGTAATAAATTCTGTAGTACAGTACTGCTTGAGCTAGTTCCAGATGTCTACGCAAACGTGTTCAGGCCGTCACTGCAGCATGCATATATACCTTGTCTTTCCAAGCTAGCTACAAAGACAGCATATCGGTAATCACTGGTCTTGACAAGCTCCCTGCCATGGAAGACTGGTCAAGCCTGTGCCTCACAGCCCTATCCACGTTACTAATCCTAATTAGTTTCTTCAAGTTCTCTGGTGGCAAGAGCAAGCCCAGTAAGAAGCAGCTGCTACCTCCGGGGCCATGGACCCTGCCGATCATCGGGAGTCTCCACCACGTCCTCAGCACGCTGCCGCACCGCAGGATGATGGAGCTGTCTCGTCGCTACGGACCGCTGACGTTCCTGAAGCTAGGCGAGGTCCCCGTCGTGGTGGTCTCGAGCGCCGAGGCCGCTGCCCTGGTGATGAAGACCCACGACGTGGATTTCGCAAGCCGCAGAAGCAGCGCGACGGTGGACATCATCAGCTGCGGCGGCAAGGACGTCGTGTTCGCCCCCTACAGCGACCACTGGCGCCAGATGCGCAAGATCTGCGTCATGGAGCTCCTCAACGCGAAGCAGGTGAGCCGCATGGAGGGCATCAGGGCGGAGGAGGTGGGCAACCTTCTGCGCTCCATCGCCGCCTCGAATGGCGCCACGATCAATGTCAGCGAGAGGATGGCGGCCCTCAGCAACACCGTTGTGACACGAGCCGTTTTCGGCGGCAAGTTCACGCAGCAGGAGAACTACCTCCGCGAGCTGCAGGAGACCTTCGCGCTGGTGTCCGGTTTCAGCCTCGTCGACCTCTTCCCGTCCTCCCGGTTGGTACGGTGGCTCAGCAACACCGAGAGCCACATGAGAAGGAGCTACGGCCGCATCCAGCGAATTATCGCTGACATCATCGATAAACGCAAGGCCGCGCAGGATGTCAGAGATGGGACCTGCTGCACCGACGATGAGGACCTGCTGGGAGTGCTGCTCAGGCTGCAGCTGGAGGACTCCTTTGAGTTCCCTCTAACTGCAGAGGTTATAGGCGCCGTCTTGTTTGTAAGTACTTTTTATTATGTTTTACTTTTATATTTATTTAGCGTTCAGGTTTTTTCTTTTCTCGATACATATTTTACCTAAGAAAATTGGTATATCCTGTTACCGGTAGATACATGAAATTTCAGGATTTTACAGACCGACATAATTCGTAAAAAAAATTAACGCTAGAAGTACTGAACTGGTTCCTTCATTTCACACATAATAGTACTTGTTTAAAAAAAATACATATAATAGTGAAAAGCGCAGCTTAGTGCACATATTTGTGATTTTGTTTTTGTTTTTTGAGAAAGAACTTGAACAAACGAAGATGTATTTTTCACCCAGGATTTGGCAAGACAGTTTTTACACGATGCACTCATTTTCTTTCAACAAAGTCGCGTAGGGAATCCCCTCTCAGACCTTTTTTAGTTTTATTATGTGAGGAGGGCCACAAACAGACACACTATATAGGACATAAAAATGAGTGTGTTTTATACTTTATCTAAGCAGGGGTGTACCTACACACTCATCTTTTCTTTTGAGAAGTTCAGTGTACCAACGAGTTGAAAAATATATCTACATATTAGAGTACAAAAGTCATATTGACAAAAAGTTTCAGTTAATATGTTTTACTATTTTCCACGCAAAAATTATGTTTTACTATTTGACAAAAAGGTAAAATTAGATGAATAATATATTCCCTATATTTACTACCTCTTTTTATTCCATATATATTATAAGTTCTTCGTATGATTATTTTTGGACATAGTATAATGTTGTACCACACTCATCATTTTCTCATAATCCTGTATTGAAATTTGGTATAAAAAAATAGAGAGTTAGTGGGTCTGTGCTGTGGTGCTCAACTACAGCTTTCTCCGTAAAACTAGATGGCCCAATACGTTTCGATGCCTCAAGAATGCCAAATAACGCATTACAACACACCAGAAGATGTGATGTATTAATAGTTGGAGCATACAAAGTTTATTTACTCTCCCCATGAACTGGACGTCATCCTTAGATGCTCATCGTAGATGTGCAGCCTCCATCACAGAAGATCAACATCACATGGATCATTGCTATCATGTTAATGTTTATCAAGGTTGGAGGGATGCCAGATGATGTTCTTTCATGTTTTTACATGTTTGTATGTACTCGTGGTTTGAAAAAAAAATATAAAAAATCCTAAACCTTAAACTAGGTATGTGAGATTACCCATGCTTTAAGATCCTAGGAAAGGTTCTACAAAACTTTAAATGTCAATTTCTATATGGCATATTCAAGTTACTAGGTTTTATTGTTCTGAAATGCCTCTTCATACATCTAATGCATAATCGTGCATACTTTCAGGACATATTTGCAGCTGCCACAGATACCACGGCAACTCTTTTGGCATGGGCTATGTCGGAGCTAGTGAACAATCCTGAAGTTATGGCGAAGGCACAACTAGAGATTCGGGAGGTACTTGGTAACCACAGAGGTGTCCTAACTAACACTGACCTTACTAAACTCCAGTACATGCGAACGGTTATCAAAGAGGTTCTTAGGTTGCATCCACCTGCTTCTCTACCTACACGCGTTGCTAGAAAGGATTGTAAAATAATGGGTTATGACATGTGTAGGGGAACCACCCTATATGTTAATGTCTTCGCGATTTCCAGAGACCCAAGGTACTGGAAAAATCCCGAAGAATTTAAACCGGAGAGGTTTCAGAGTAGTGACATCGATTATAGCGGGACATACTTTGAATTCATTCCATTTGGAGCTGGGCGACGGAAGTGTCCTGGGATGCGGTTTGGAACATCGACCGTGGAAATCGTATTGGCAAACCTTATATATCACTTTGACTGGATGCTCCCTGATGGCGCTAGCATGGCTTCTGTTGACATGTCAGAAAAATTTGGGTTGACAGTGAGCAGAAAGTATGACCTACAACTGAAAGCAATTCCGTACGTGTTGTCTAAACCTATTCCACTGAAGTGATATCGGAGTTTATCTGTGTGGCAGTGAATTATGATATGCCTAGGATTTTGGCCTCACGTCTATCTTGCATTGTACCATTGTTTCTTAGAATAAGATAATCTCATTTGTACTTTTTCTGGTGTTACAATGCACGAAACATTAATACATAGTCAACGCCATGCATGTGTATTTGTGACACCAATTACATTATGTAGTGAATATTCTTCTAGATTACCCCATTTAAGAAACTTCGGATCATACTTCTCTGATGCGTGTCTGTAACGCCCGGGACCGACACTATACAGAATCTACTCCTTCACTAGAACAGTAATAAGTATCGTAACACAATTCACGAAATAATACACAACAACAATAAATGATATATTACTCCTTTAAATGTGAATGGACTACCCGGCCAGCCAATGCATCCTCGCGACCGGACTGGACGCCAATCATCACCTTACACCTTGCTCAACGGAACTGCATCGAAAACGAGTGTCCAGAGTATATAAAATGGGTAATCCATATGATTTTTCACTAGATGTGGTAATTAGTGTCATAAATGCATAAGCGTGGGGTAAAAATCAGAATTCACTCTTTTTTAATGGTCTGGCTTGCTCAAATATCTCATGAAACTTCTCTTGATCATCCTGAGCTATCAACAGTTAACAAAGTGTAGTCTCCTGAGCTATCAAGGTAAAAACAGAAGGACGTATATTTTTCATCGTCCTGAGCTATCAACAGACATGAAAAGCCACTCTTACGGCTCATAGACACACCTTCGTAAACGTAAGTGACGGGTGCATTCCAGCACAATCGCATCATATAATTTTTTCCTAGATCTCATTCGTACACCAGAAAAGAGGAACGTGTTTCTGCTTGTGGAATCTGCTCCCTGAGGCCTGACGCTCATCCCCTGATCAACGACAGCTCCATCCGTGAAGCCAAGGGGCAAACCGTCAGCGCCCACGGCGTGCACTGTCTTCTCATGTAGAGGTATCCACCTGGTCCGACCCTCATCGGCCCCATGTTAGCGTCGGCGATGTAGAGGAAGCCGGACTCGTAGTGGAACCGTGGCCGGCGCAGAAGAAGGTGGCTCCGGCCGGCGCCGCCGTCGGCCGTCCTACCGGGAGCGGTCCACAGTGGTAGCAGCAGCACAACGGCGAGCGAAAAGGGGAGTAACGCCAGCTTCCTCGCCCGCCCCATGTACCGCGCGCGGCGCGCGTGAGTTCGTTTTTCCGCGAGCAGAGCCAGAGATGCACAAACGACCTCTGCTTCTGCTTCGGTGAACTAGGCCGAGTCGGAATGTGACTAGGAGCTGCAAACCAGTCGTCATCCGTTGCATGCACGACTAAAAGAACACAACCGCGTTAACCCGGATCACAGGTTTCGTTGATCTTCCGAAAAAATTGGCCAAAATTTTTATTTGCTGTACTCATGATTCACCCGCCTTACCGTCCCATTGATCACTAAATGCGCAAAATGCTTTTGCTTTTTGCGAATTAAACCGTACCTATCTAAACAGAGTATAAATGTTTGGTGTCGATCTTTGAAGTGTAATGTCATCATGGGATACGTACTGGATTAAGCCAACTGATTTTTCTATGAGCGGCGAGGCGAGCTCGGTGCTCGAAACGCTCGACAGCGGGTTTCCTTTCAGAGACGTACCATAGTTACTACCTTACTGGGTGAAAGCGTATGTAATACTATGTTGTTAGGGACTTCGTCTCCAACCAGCTATTTTCATGTGTAGATTATACTTGTTTATGCTCCCTTTTCACTTTGGCGCCTACTTTGTACTAAACGATCGGGCTAAGTTTGCTTGTGGCATAGAAGCCTGGTGCACTAAAATCAACTGCATTGTCGAGAAATAATATCTGAATTAGATAACAACTTTCAGAGCTTCATTTCTTAAAGCTTTTGATCTGCAAGTATCACAATTAGCACTACTTTTCTCACTGCAATCAATAATTTCATCGGTCTCCCCTTTTCAGGTTTCATTGCCATTGCCCATTGGTGTGGCGAACTGGTGATCAGGAACTTGTTGAGTTCTGTAAGGAGGGCTGCAAAATGGTGCGCATGGAGGACAGAAAATTTTAGCTGATGCTTTTGACCATCAGGGACATGAACAACAACATGTAGACTTTCCGGGAAGTACTGCAGAGATGGCATGGCTGATCGTCTGCTAAACTCGAGATGAAGCTGCTGATGATATTGATGCATAACCCATTGGTAGCAAGCTCTGAAGTGACTGTCCCAGGTTGAGGCCCACATGCCATAATTAGCCTTTTTAGGAGCTGTTATTTAGTCATTAATCTTATTGTTGGGAAAAGAGATTATATTGCTTTCTTAAAAGATAGATATATTATATTGCACATCAAGGAAAGAGTTCACATAATCTTTCAAGCACTCCTGCAGCAATCCACACTAAAGTTGACAGTTATCCTACCAAAATGGACTAATTTACCATGTTGCAGTTTCTCTCAACTCTCTCCACCTGCATAGCATAACTGACTCATGAACAAATAGATACCAGCAAGAGCTCCCTGTACTGCAGAGAAGAAGAGTTAATGTCCGCTGCGGCCCAGGCCCATGCAGACATTTCCGCTTTAAAAGAGTTCGAAGTGTTTATTTGCACAAAAGAACTTGTGGTCTGTTGGTTCGTTGTCCTGCCGAAGGAGCACAGGTCGCTGGTTCGAGCGCCTGTTCCGACGTTTTTGCCAAATAATTTCAAAATAATGCTTAGCGATCCCTCGTCCGGTCCGAGACTGACACATGGGCCCACTAGTCAGGTCGGTGCAGGGTCCCAATTTGGGTGGGTCCAATTCGTCCGGTCCGAGGCTGACACGTGGGCCCACTAGTCAGGTCGGTGCAAGGTCCCAATTTAGGTGGGTCCAATTGTCATTGAGTCATTGGAAAACCTGTGTACTGGTGTACTTTGTAGTTAGGTTCAAACCTAGTCGTCAAAAAATTTGATAGAGAAATTGACATGTACGCTGATGTGGCTTGACACATGGACATGCCACGTAGGCAAAATTGTTGAGGTGTCCTACCAGCATCAGTACATGCGAACCTGTGTAGTTAGGTTCAAACCTGGTCCACGTAGGCAGAAAATTGATACAGAAATTGACACATGTACATGACATGTAGGCGAAATGCTGACGTTGCTTGACACATGGACATGCCACGTAGGCAAAATTGGTGAGATGTCCTGTCAGCGTCATGAATTAGCGGTTTTGACCATTTAAATTGGTCGTAATTGATAGAAAATAAGGCTGTAGACCACTGCTGTCTACATTATGACCAATTTATGTAAGAATACTATGACCTTTTTGACTAAATTGGTCGTTATGTTTTTAGTTTAGGACACTCCAAAATGGATTATGACCAAGTGGTTCAAAATGGTCATAGAATTATAACCAATATTTTTAGGGTTGCTATCAAAAGGTCATAGGATAGCATATTTCTTATAGTGATTTGAACTAGGGGTACACTTTCCGTCGCTCAAGAAATTTCGGGAAAAATGTTTTTAGGTCTACGACACATCACTTAATGTGCTAAGTTTTGTCGGTTTAGCAAGTTCGCGAACAGGTGCACCCGCGCGCCCGGTACGGCCATACCGCATCTCCGGGGGGGCTGTTTTGGCCAGATGACAAACTAAACGAAGTCAGAAAATCCCACGGAGCCACGTGGCATCATTTAATGTGTCCTAGTAACCACTACAAAAGTCGGAATTGGGATACGACAATTATTTTGGAAAACCCTTCACGTATAGGGCTATCACGTCCGGAGTTCTATGGCTTTTAGGGGAAATGAGTAGGAAACGGCCCGTGACACCGCATAGTTTGTCGGAACGAGGCCATATTTGGCACGTGCGTGGGCCCTGGGATGGGAAGTAAGACCCCGGGCGGGGATTTCCAATCCGACCCACAGGCGAAGGTATTTTCATTTTCGGGGTGCCTTGCTCGGAAAGGCCTTCACGCTCACTTCATAAATCTTGTGTATGCTTGCATTTCCTCACCGATGTTCTCTGTGATCATTAATGGTCAATCTTATGCGAAGTTCAGTAGTAGCAGAGGAATTAGGCAAGGTTGCCCTTTGTCGCCATCTCTGTTTGTTTTTGCAGTAAATGAGCTATCTTTGATGCTACAGGATGCGCTGCAAGCCAATCATCTCACAGGTATTTCGCTCGGACCAAACTGTCCTCCTATTCACTCTCTGTTGTTTGCCGATGATCTTATAGTTTGTGGCAAAGCTAATATACAGGAAGTACAAACTATCGCTCATATTTTAGACCGCTTTTGTCATGATTCAGGGCAAACCCCAAATTGGAGCAAATCTGGCATACTTTTCAGTAAGAATGTTACCATGCAGGTTAAACAAGAAATTAAAACAATCTTTCCAGCTCCAAACATAGATGGTTCATTTGTTCATTTGGGACATCCTCTTGTCTTGCCTTGCAAAAATAGATCGGCTGCTTATACCTTTGTTTACGATAAATTCAAATCCAAGCTTTCCACCTACAAAGCCAACCGATTGTCCCATGCAGCTAGATTAACACTCATAAAATCTGTTTTCTCCTCCATTCCTGTCTATTACATGTCTAATATCCTATTTTCAAAAAAATTCCTCACAAAACTTACTGCAATTATAAGGAACTTTTGGTGGACAGGAGTTCAGGATGACAGGAAGACTAAAAGTCTTTGCCTAAAGGCATGGGCTGATGTTTGTATTGAGAAACGTATTGGTGGTCTTGGTGTTAGAAATTTGCAGGCAACCAATCAAGGACTTATTCTCTCGGCGGCGTGGAGGCTAGCAGAAAAACCACAGAGCCAACTAGCCCAAATTCTCAAAGCTAAGTATCACCATGATACCTCCATCTGGCGAGCTAAACCAAACAAGCCCAAATCTGCATTCTGGTATGCAATCTTAAAGGTAATACCGCTACTTATCTCGGCCTCTAAATACCAAATTGTTGATGGGAATAGTTCTGTTTGGAGTACACCTTGGTTTGAGGGTTGGGAAAGTATTTATGATAATCTCATCATACAACAGCAACCTTTTAATTATCCTGCTCAAGTCAAGGATCTTTGGATCCCTGGTCAAAAGGTTTGGAACTCAAGTTTGATAAATTCCTTGTTCACTCCTACTACTGCCAATGCTATTCTTCAAATACCTATTATTGATGCTGTTGGCGATGATATTTTGATTTGGAAACTAACACCAACAGGTCAATTCTCGTCCAAAAGTGCATACAAACATTGCTTCAGCAACCTTCAACTTCCTCCAAAGCAAAGACCCAAGATCGTTTCAACACAGGTAATATCTCTCCTTAATCAGGTGTGGCAAGACAAACAAATGGCACCCAGAATTCAAACATTTGCTTGGAGGCTACTTAGGAAAGCTCTACCTACTGGTAAGAGAGCGAGCAGGTTCTCCAAACACATTAGTGAAAATTGCTCTCGATGTGGAAACCTAGAAGATGAAATGCACATGTTGTTTCTATGCCCTTTCTCTAAGGCAGCATGGTACTGCTATCCTTGGTTCATTAAAACTGAAATGATTGCCGAGCATAATCAGTCCATTGCTTGCATGATCCAAGCCTTACTCAGTTCTCAGCACCCGCAAATAAATACAACTACACTCTATACCTTCTTGTGGTGTCTTTGGAAATCTCGGAACGACACTTTGTTTTGCAGGAAATTGCGTAGGCCTTCTCAGGTGTTTGATGCGGTGAATGCGATACTCAGTGGAACTAGACTGGAGAACAGCGATCCAGTGATGCAACAAGAGAGTGGACAAACCCAGAAGCAATTGCAAGTGACTCCAATTTCTTTGTTACCCCAAGATGTACCTATGCAACAGCCTCTCCGCCCAGGTTCAACAATCACAGACTTTGGCAAATTTCCAGGTTCAGTCATTTTCACGGATGCAGCTTGGCTTGGAGGCCAAACCCACCAGCCAGTGCCGGCTGGGATTGGTATCTTTTTGCAGATAGTGCGGAACAGACAGTGCAGCCGAGTCTACATTTCGGCTAGCTCACCGCCAGCTTCCTCTGTCATCCAGGCAGAGGCTTTCGGTTTGCTCCTTGCGGTGAAGATTGCTGAAGTGCTCCAGGTTCAAGATGCAACTTTCTTCACAGACAATGCCACTTTAGCTGCAGCTGTGGCGGCCAACGATCTCTTCACTAATCCAGGCTATTGGGAAATTAGACCCCAGCTTGCTGCCATTTCAGTGAATACCTATGCTGATGCTAAAAGGATTTATCATATCTCCAGGAACTTCAATCTCAAAGCTCATCACCAGGCACGGCTAGCTCTAAAATTACAGAACAAGCCTCTAGTTTTCAGGTGTTTAGGTCCTGGCAATAGTTCCTGTCTTAACAAGAATGTACTCTCAGTTTCTAGCGTGTCTCAGTTCACGCTTCTGTCTGTAAAGTGTTGCTAGATAAATAAAATCATCCTTTGTTCAAAAAAAAAAAAAAAAAAAAAAAACGGTTTTTTTTGTGTGTGAATGAGCTACATTCGCCGAACCACTGTATGCACCCTGTCCCGCCTCCCCGGATGTCCGACGCGGTGTACGCGGCGCAGGAGCAGTTGGAGAGGCACCTCCGGCCGCACTCCGCGAGCGTGGCGCCGGCGTCCACGGTGCTGCCGTGCGTCTCCAGAAGCTTCACGCCGCGCAGGGCGTAGAACCCGTCCCCGCCGGCGCACTGTAGCGGCGTGCTCCGGGCGCACCCGCCGGTCGCGTTCCGCATGCGCCACTCCACCGGCGACTCCGGCATGAACCTCCTGATGCAGCCGCACACCACGGCGCCCCCCACGTTGCAGACGCTGAATGCGCCGCAAAGGCCGTAGGTGTCGCACTGGTCTCTCGGACACGCCGCGAAGACGCTCCACGCCAGCGCCGTGCGGTCCCAGACCATGCGCTGTAGCACGCCGAACTCATTCAGCGCCAATCGTGACACCGGCGACCCGTCGCGGCCGTGATACATGAAAGAGACCTCGTCGGCGGTGTCGGTGAACTGGAACTCGAACATGTCGTCGAAGGTCGTCATATCCGGTACGCCGCTGAACCGCACCCCGTTCCACGGCCCCGACCGGGACATCTGGCGTCCCGAGTTCCTCCATATGCGCATCTCGGGCGAGCCCTGCGTGTCCATCACGTTCCGGAAGTCGCCTGCCGACGAGTCGTCGGCGCTGCGCCACGAGGAGAGGAACCACTGGGCGCCGGTCCTGAGGTTCTTCCCGGCTCGCAACCCGGAGATTAACGTGTTCGTCGGGTGCTCGAAACTTTGCCACAGCACGGCGCCGGCCTCGTCCGCGAGCACCAGGTTGCCGTTGTCGTGGAGCTGCGCGACCGCACCAGCAGCGCCCAGGGAGGAGGAGTTGGACGACCAGATGGTTTCGTTATTGCTGGCGGCGTCGAGGAGGACGAAGTTTCCTCGGCCGCTGAGCGCGACTAGGCCGGACGAGGTGTTGAGCGGGTGGTCGCGGTTGGCGACCCAGACGACGGCGCTCGGGGAGACGGTGAACCATATGCCGAGAAACCACTTGGTGTTGTTGGCGACGGAAAAGAGCCCGAGCTGGAAGACGTCCCCGGGAGAGACAAGCCTCTGGTCGCCGCCGATGGGGATGGGCCCCGACTGCGTCAACGTGCTGTCGGCGACAGCCGAGGCTGTGAGAAGCAGCACGGAGAGGAAAACGTGGAAGAGTCGGTGGTGGCTCTGGCTCATGATCTTGCCCGGCTGAATACGGAAAGGAAAGTACGGAAGACCGCCGCTTCTCCGATAGCAGGGGAATGAATCTAAGTGTGGCGTGGATTGCTTCCCAGTTTTATATACCGACGGTAGGCAGAACAGTAAGAACTAGCCCTGTCTTCCAATAAAAACAGCAAATGGGCAGGCAGCGAGATTGCTGACTCGTCTAATTTGTTGACATTTGCCAAGTTGTTTCGTTGTCGACATATGCAGCAAAGCACTCTTGCTGAACACTGAAGCAAGGTGGCAGTGACGGGTGATTAACCATTTTATGCTCACCTTATGAAAGAAAATTAGGGTTATCTTGATTCCCAAGTTACCTAAACCGTCAGTTTATATCATACCGATGCGTACAATACCAGCTAATGCCTTTGTGAACCCATCAGCAGTATATATATATATATACACAGAATATCCAATGTAATTTGTGCTACTCGAAGAAAATGATAATCAACCGCTACATATTTTGTTCTGGCATGGAACACAGAATTTGCTCACAAATATGTAACTCCAATATTATCACACCAAAGGCGGGGCATTTGATGATAACCCCCCAAGCCACTTAAACCCCACATGTCAGTGACACATAAAAGGGGCATGTGAGCAAACATAATGGTACCTGGGGGGTTATCATCAATTATCCCGAAGTGAAGAGGCTTCTCGATCGAGTGACAGTTAGGTAATCCTTGATATGCTCAACTCATGCATATTGTACTGCATCTATACCTACATGGTGTAAATCAGGCAGGCAGGCGACGAGCAAGCCTAAATGCATGTCAGCATCTCTGAGTAGTTACCCTGTAGTAGTAAAATTTTCATATACATGATTATCGTGGTTGCTTTTGAGTGCTTATTGGATGATTTGCAAGGCAGTACATCGAAAAAGCAACAGCTAAGAAGAGTAGAAGAGTTGGTTTATAAGTTATATAAGTGACATCTGTAAGAAAGGTCATAGATAGATTCATTGGATTGCATAGTGATTAGAACTTAGCAAGATTGTGCCAGCATGAATTTATACTGAGTCGAACCAGACGACACCTGCATATGTTCCTACTTGAGTAAGGGAAGGTAGGTGGTGCCGGTGTGTATTTTTACTGGGCTCTTTGAACTTTGTTTTCAACCTGTTCAACTCACTGAATTTTATTTTAGACAGGATAGAAAGAAACAACGTACAAACAAAAGAGGCAAAAAGACAGTCTTCAGAGCATTGTACTCATTACATTACAACCATAGAGAGGAACTACAGATCATGGTGTAGCATGGAACTAACTGGCAACGAAAATTACGCACGTATAATATAGGTATATTACTATTTAGACTATCATGCTTGAAAGTGCATTAGTCTTTATAGGCAGTTCTAGCACTGAACTTTTGTAATTGCCATCCACGGATTCTGAATTTGGTGGCCGAAGTGTCATTATTGTCCTGCAATTAGTCACAGGTCATCAGTGCTTATCTTGTCTCAACCATCATACATCATGGCACTAAATATTATATAAAACAAAAACGTACCTATTTAAGTGTCATTATCGATTTCTAGGCAGGCCTTAGTTGGTTTCAGTTTTCAGCTCTTCTCATATTATTTTTGATGATTGCATGAACAATATAGTGAATATAAGTATATGTACTTATGGTATAGCCCTTAAGTGCATAAGCTTTGAAACATATTAACAACAGTCTCCACCACATTACTAGGCAACCATAAAACTTATTGAATATAAATTGGGCTAGGGGCATAATTCAAAACCTTTTTGCAGTCAAATGCGTCTTACAAGCTACAATAAGTTCAATAAGAAGTTGACAATGTGTACATGTAATGAACGTGGTATTAAATAGCAAGTATGTGGACTCACTACAGGAATCGGCTGATACGCCTACGGCCGGGAACCCTCGGTGTAGCCACGTTTGGCCGTCGGCGTAGGCTACGCCGAGGGCAGCCCTCGGCGTATTCAATCGGCGTAGACCTCCCTCGGCGGAGCCACGTGGGCTACGCCGACGGCAAAGCCGTCGGCATAGTATTAAAAAAAAATTCCATTTTCAAAAAAAAATTGGAATTTTTTTCAATTTTATTTTTTTGCTACGCCGAGGGCAGCCGTAGGCGTAGCCTTTTTTATTTTTTTAATTTTTTTCTTTTTTTTTTTTCTTTTTTTTTCTTTTCAGAGGAGACACTTTTAACTCTATAAGTACACTTAATCGTAGGTCAAATTACACTCAGGGTTAAACTTCCCAGTCCGTCACCCATCCTCACACTACTCCAGCCTCAGCACGCTTAAATTCTTGGTTCCCACCGGATGAGCTTCCATGAAAGAAATGACACCTTGTTGATAATAATAGCATATCAATCCTATTAACCCTTTGACCGTGATGCCACACCTCTTTATTTTGTTAATTCCAAATAATTACTTAAGTAGACAACAATGAATATATAAGTAACAATAATTAATAATAATATTGAATTCAAATGACAAATAAAATGATTTTATTTTTTTGTCTTTTTTTATTTAATATGGAATAATTAATATCTTTAAATCCGTAAATCGGAATTCGACAAATAATATGTCTAAATCGATCAGAAAAATGAGAGGAATCCAAATATAACATCCATATCATCTTTTGAATCTGAAAATTAGAGGAATCCAAATATGACATGCAGTTTGCCATCTGGCCAAAACAGCCCCTCGGAGAAGCGGTATGGCCGTACCGGGCGCGCGGGTGCACCTGTTCGCGAACTTGCTAAACCGACAAAAAGTAGCACATAAAGTGATGTGTCGTAGACCTAAAAACATTTTTCCCGGAATTTCTTGAGAGACGGAAAGTGTACACCTAGTTCAAATCCGGTCAGTTTCCAATGGATTCGGCGGGACACCGAAGGAAGCCGCAGGGATTCCCAGATGGCTAGCGCGCCCATATGGCATGTGATAGGTGGTGCGTAGGCGGTATCCTACCACTGCACGGAGGTCTCGCGCAATACTAAAATGCGCCCCATGTAGCTCATTCACAAAAAAAAAAACCGTTTTGGCACCCCGAAAATGAAAATACCTTCGCCTGTGGGTCGGATTGGAAATCCGCGCCCGGGGTCTTACTTCCCATCCCAGGGCCCACGCACGTGCCAAATATGGCCTCGTTCCGACAAACTATGCGGTGTCACGGGCCGTTTCCTACTCATTTCCCCTAAAAGCCATAGAACTCCGGACGTGATAGCCCTATTCGTGAAGGGTTTTCCAAAATAATTGTCGTATCCCAATTCCGAATTTTGTAGTGGTTACTAGGACACATTAAATGATGCCACGTGGCTCCGTGGGATTTTCTGACTTCGTTTAGTTTGCCATCTGGCCAAAACAGCCCCCCCCCCGGAGATGCGGTATGGCCGTACCGGGCGCGCGGGTGCACCTGTTCGCGAACTTGCTAAACCGACAAAACTTAGCACATTAAGTGATGTGTCGTAGACCTAAAAACATTTTTCCCAGAATTTCTTGAGCGACGGAAAGTGCACCCTGATACGTCTTCAACGTATCCATAATTTCTGCTGTTCCATGCTTATATTATACCATTTGCTACATGTTTTATATACACTTCATATCACTTTTATGCATTTTCTGGGACTAACCTATTAACAAGATGCCACAGTGCCAGTTCCCTGTTTTCTGCTGTTTTTGGTTTCAGAAAGTTACTTCTGGAAATATTCTCGGAATTGCACGAAACAAAAGGCCAAGTCCCTATTTTTCCAGCACGTACACGGAGTCCGAAGGAGAGACGAAGGAGAGCCACGAGGTGGCCAAACCACCTGGCGGCGCGGCAGTGGGCCCAGCCGCGCCGCCTGTGGTTTGGGCCCCTCGGGGGTCCGCCGACATCGCCCCTTCGCCTATTTATTCCCCGAGACGTGAAAACCCTAAAACACCGAGCCTTTCATCCAGAACATATTCGCTGCCGCCGCCGTCGTCAACCCTAACTCGGGGGGGTTCTGAAGCTCTTCCCGGCACCCTGCCGGAGAGGGGAATCATCACCGGAGGGCTCTACATCGCCATGCCCGCCTCCGGAGTGATGCGTGAGTAGTTCATCCTTGGACTATGGGTCCATAGCAGTAGCTAGATGGTTGTCTTCTCCACTTGTGCCATCATGTTTAGATCTTGTGAGCTGCCTATCATGATCAAGATCATCTTATTGTAATGCTACATGTTGTGTTTGCTGGGATCTGACTTATATTGATACCTATGTGGAGCTGAATATTATATTATCATGTCTATGTCATTTGTGATCTTGCATGCTCTCCGTTACTTGTTGAAGCCTTGGCCAAGTGAATACTTGTAACTCCAAGAGGGGGTATTTATGCATGATAGTTGGGTTCAACCTCTATTTAACCTGGGATAGTGACAGCAAGTTCTAAGGTTGTAGATGTGTTGTTGCCACTAGGGGTAAAACAGCAATGCTTTATTCAAGGATGAATGTATTGTTTACATTACGCACATTACTTAATGCAATTGTCTGTTGCTTGCAACTTAATACTGGAAGGGGTACGGATGTTAACCGGAAAGTGGACTATTTAGGCATAGATGCATGCTGGATAGCGGTCTATGTACTTTGTCGTAATGCCCAAATGAATCTCATAGTAGACACCACAGCTCACACATGCATGTTATATGCACTTATCAATTGTCAATTGCCCAGCTGTAATTTGTTTACCCAGCATGTTAGTTATCTTATTGGAGAGACACCACTAGTGAACTGTGGACCCCGGTCCATTCTTTTACATCTGAAATACAATCTACTGCAATCATTGTTCTCTACTGTTTTATGCAAACAAACATCATTTCCATTCGATACGTTTAACCCTTTGTTTTCAGCAAGCCGGTGAGATTGACAACCTCACTGTTAAGTTGGGGCAAAGTAATTTGATTGTGTTGTGCAGGTTCCACGTTGGCACCGGAATCCCTGGTGTTGCGCCGCACTACACTCCTTCACCAACACCTTCGAAGCAAACCTCGTTTTCCTACTGGTTCGATTAAACCTTGGTTTCATACTGAGGGAAAACTTGCTGCTGCACTCATCATACCTTCCTCTTGGGGTTCCCAACTGACGTGTGACGTACAAGCATTGTTTCTGGCACTGTTGCCGGGGAGATATTCCCTCGTCAACTTAGAGCTAGCAACACGTTTTCTGGCGCCGTTGCCGGGGAAAACCGAATTGCTTCTGCAAGGGGAGTCTCTCACACCCAATCTCTTTACTTTGTTATTTGTCTTGCTTAGTTTATTTTTATTTAGTCTTGTTTGCTCTCTTTATCAAAAACACAAAAAAATTAGTTACTTGTTTAATTCAGTTTGATTTTGTTTTTCAAAATGAATGCTCCTGAAGTTGAAGTTCGTTCTTTTAGGCAACTAGGAGGTGAAAATTTGAAAGATGCTTGGTATAGAATTAGTGATGCTCATCATAGATGTACTAAGAAACACTCTACCACTATCCTCCTTAGGAACTTTTATGTTGGTATCTCTAGTTGGTATAGGTATGTTCTAGACACTCTTACAGGTGGAAATTTCTTGGGTACTCCTGCTTTAGAAGCCTGTAATATTATTGAAAGTTTGGTAGGAACACCACCCACTAAAGATATTAAAATTGAGATCACCTTGGAGGATGTTATAAATAAGTTAGACTCTATGGAGAATTTTTTTCCAAATTTTCTTGATTGTATTGGTAAGACTAATGAATCAATAGCCACCATCAATGAAAGAATCACTGTTCTTGAGGATAATAATATCCATGACACCCAAAATCATAGAATTGATGAGTTAGAGGAAGCTATTGAAACCTTAAGTTCAACCTTTACTTCTCTTAAGTCTAAAAAGGAGAAAGTTTATGTGGGTAGAGAGCAAAAGTTTATGTATGTTCCTAAAGTGCCAAAACCAAAGACTCATTATGAGCTTAAAATTGATAAAACTTTTAGTACGGTTAAAGGTAATGAAACACCTCCAGGAACATCTAAGATACCCATTGTTACAAGCTGTGTGTTGGAAGAAGCTTTTGATGATTTGAATGATTTGCCACTTGACAACACTTGATTTTCACTTTCTGCGCCTAGCTGAAAGGCGTTAAAGAAAAGCGCTTATGGGAGACAACCCATCGTTTTTATTTGCTGTTATTTTTGTTTTCTTTGAGTCAAGGAGTTTTGTTACTTCTGTAGCAACTCCTTTGTATCTTTATTTTATCGCAATGTTGTGCCAAGTAAAGTTCTATATTGAAAGTTGATGCAAGATTTGGATTTCTGCGCAGTGACAGATTTTTAGCTGTCACGGATTTGAGCTTATCTCCCTGTAGAAAATTCAAAAAATTCTGAGAAAAATCACGCATATTCCTGAGATATGTACGCAACTTTCATTATTTTAGGCCAGATCCATCTGAGCAACTTAAGTGCCTCGAAAAAATTCGTCATTCCAGACTGTTCTGTTTTTGACAGATTCTGCCTTTTGTTTTGCATTCGCTCTTTTACTGTGTTTGTGTGGATTTCTTTGCTCCACAAAGCATTGGTGGCTGTAGCTAATGTCCAGAAGCTTTGGGATTGATTGTATCATTACAGAATATGAGAATTTTTGATTATGCACTAACCCTCTAATGAGAACTGTCTTGAGTTTGGTGTGAAGGAAGTTTTCAAGGATCAAGCGAGAAGGGTGATATTATGTGATCAAGAAGAGTGAAAAGCCTAAGCTTGGGGATGCCCCCGTGGTTCATCCCAACCATATTCAGAGAGACTCAAGCGTCTAAGCTTGGGGATGCCCAAGGCATCCCCTTCTTCATCAACAAACTTATCAGGTCATCTCTAGTGAAACTATATTTTAATTCTTTCACATCTTATGCGCTTTACTTGGAGCGTCTGTGTGTTTTTATTTTTGTTTTTGTTTGAATAAATTCGGATCCTAGCAATCCTTGTGTGGGAGAGAGACACGCTCCGCTTTTTCATGTGAATACTCATGTTCTTCACTTATATTTGTTGAGTATTCTTAACTAGCTACTGCAGTGCTTTTAGCTCCTGTTTTTCATGCATCTCTTCGAGCTGTTAGCACTTGTTTATAAATACTCTCTTGCTGCATTATATTATCATTTGGAGAGTTTATGTTTAAATAAATTGATTGGTGTTTGTTTGGAAGAAAGAAAATGCTACATGTAGTAGTTGGTATTGGAAAAGACATATGCATTCTTGTAGATCATTGTCTTGTTTCGATTTGATGCTTTGCAATTGTTTTGAGCTCTCAAGTAGATCATGTTTAAGCTCTTGCATCATGTAGTTAAAGCCTAGTAGTGGAGAACTACCGTAGAGCTTGTTGAGACTTGGGATGCATATTTGTTCTCTCTAAGGTCTAGATATTTTCTGGTAAAATGTTTGAGCAACAAGGAAGACAGTGTAGAGTCTTATAATACTTGCAATATGTTTTTATGTGATTCTTGCTGTACCGGTTTATACTTGTGTTTGCTTCAAACAACCTTGCTAGCCTAAACTCTGTACTGAGAGGGAATGCTTCTCGTGCATCCAAAACTTGAGCCAAAACCCATGCCATTTGTGTCCACCATACCTACCTACTATGTGGTATTTCCTGCCATTCCAAGTAAATATTTCATGTGCTACCTTTAAACTATTCAAAACTTTATTACTCCTTATTTGTGTCAATGTTTTATAGCTCATGAGGAAGTATGTGGTGTTTTATCTTTCAATCTTGTCATTTACTTCTGACAGACTTTCACCAATGGACTAGTGGCATATACATCCGCTTATCCAATAATTTGCAAAAAGAGCTGGCAACGGGGTGCCCAGCCCCAATTAATTACAACTTTCATTAATAATTCTCTTCACATGTTTTGCCCTGATTTATCAGTAAGCAACTTAATTTGCAAATAGACACTCCTCCATGGTATGTGAATGTTGGAAGGCACCCGAGGATTCGGTTAGCCATGGCTTGTGTAAGCAAAAGGTTGGGAGGAGTGTCATCTATAAAGAAACTAAAATACATGTGTAAACAAAAGAGAAGAGGGATGATCTACCTTGCTGGTAGAGATAACGTCCTTCATGGGAGCCGCTCTTGAAAGTCTGGTTGACAAGGGGGTTAGAGTGCCCACTACCATTCGTTGACAACAACAAACACCTCTCAAATACTTATTTTGTGCTCTCTATATGCTTTCGAAAACTTAAAAAGCTCTAGCACATGATTTAATCCCTGCTTCCCTCTGCGAAGGGCCTATCTTTTACTTTATGTTGAGTCAGTTTACCTACTCCTTTCTATCTTAGAAGCAAACACTTGTGTCAACTTTGTGTGCATTGATTCTTACATATTTACTTATTGCACTTGTTATATTGCTTTATGTTGACAACTATCCATGAGATATACATGTTACAAGTTGAAAGCAATGCTGAAACTTAATCATCCTTTGTGTTGCTTCAATGCCTTTTACTTTGAATCTATTGCTTTATGAGTTACCTCTTATGCAAAACTTTTTGATGCTTGTCTTGAAAGTACTATTCATGAAAAGTTTTTGCTTATATGATTCATTGTTTACTCTTTATCTATTTGTTAGCAAACTATAGATCATTGCTTTGAGTCACTTCATTCATGACATGAGCCTTGCAATATATTGATCAAGATTGTGTGAAAGCATGTCTCCTCAGAAATTATTTGTTGTTATCGTTTTACCTACTCGAGGACGAGTAGAACTAAGCTTGGGGATGCTTGATACGTCTCCAACGTATCCATAATTTCTGCTGTTCCATGCTTATATTATACCATTTGCTACATGTTTTATATACACTTCATATCACTTTTATGCATTTTCTGGGACTAACCTATTAACAAGATGCCACAGTGCCAGTTCCCTGTTTTCTGCTGTTTTTGGTTTCAGAAAGTTACTTCTGGAAATATTCTCGGAATTGCACGAAACAAAAGGCCAAGTCCCTATTTTTCCAGCACGTACACGGAGTCCGAAGGAGAGACGAAGGAGAGCCACGAGGTGGCCAAACCACCTGGCGGCGCGGCAGTGGGCCCAGCCGCGCCGCCTGTGGTTTGGGCCCCTCGGGGGTCCGCCGACATCGCCCCTTCGCCTATTTATTCCCCGAGACGTGAAAACCCTAAAACACCGAGCCTTTCATCCAGAACATATTCGCTGCCGCCGCCGTCGTCAACCCTAACTCGGGGGGTTTCTGAAGCTCTTCCCGGCACCCTGCCGGAGAGGGGAATCATCACCGGAGGGCTCTACATCGCCATGCCCGCCTCCGGAGTGATGCGTGAGTAGTTCATCCTTGGACTATGGGTCCATAGCAGTAGCTAGATGGTTGTCTTCTCCACTTGTGCCATCATGTTTAGATCTTGTGAGCTGCCTATCATGATCAAGATCATCTTATTGTAATGCTACATGTTGTGTTTGCTGGGATCTGACTTATATTGATACCTATGTGGAGCTGAATATTATATTATCATGTCTATGTCATTTGTGATCTTGCATGCTCTCCGTTACTTGTTGAAGCCTTGGCCAAGTGAATACTTGTAACTCCAAGAGGGGGTATTTATGCATGATAGTTGGGTTCAACCTCTATTTAACCTGGGATAGTGACAGCAAGTTCTAAGGTTGTAGATGTGTTGTTGCCACTAGGGGTAAAACAGCAATGCTTTATTCAAGGATGAATGTATTGTTTACATTACGCACATTACTTAATGCAATTGTCTGTTGCTTGCAACTTAATACTGGAAGGGGTACGGATGTTAACCGGAAAGTGGACTATTTAGGCATAGATGCATGCTGGATAGCGGTCTATGTACTTTGTCGTAATGCCCAAATGAATCTCATAGTAGACACCACAACTCACACATGCATGTTATATGCACTTATCAATTGTCAATTGCCCAGCTGTAATTTGTTTACCCAGCATGTTAGTTATCTTATTGGAGAGACACCACTAGTGAACTGTGGACCCCGGTCCATTCTTTTACATCTGAAATACAATCTACTGCAATCATTGTTCTCTACTGTTTTATGCAAACAAACATCATCTTCCATTCGATACGTTTAACCCTTTGTTTTCAGCAAGCCGGTGAGATTGACAACCTCACTGTTAAGTTGGGGCAAAGTAATTTGATTGTGTTGTGCAGGTTCCACGTTGGCACCGGAATCCCTGGTGTTGCGCCGCACTACACTCCTTCACCAACACCTTCGAAGCAAACCTCGTTTTCCTACTGGTTCGATTAAACCTTGGTTTCATACTGAGGGAAAACTTGCTGCTGCACTCATCATACCTTCCTCTTGGGGTTCCCAACTGACGTGTGACGTACAAGCATTGTTTCTGGCACTGTTGCCGGGGAGATATTCAACCTTGGTTTCATACTGAGGGAAAACTTGCTGCTACACTCATCATACCTTCCTCTTGGGGTTCCCAACTGACGTGTGACGTACAAGCATTGTTTCTGGCACTGTTGCCGGGGAGATATTCACTCGTCAACTTAGAGCTAGCATACCCCTAGTTCAAATCGGTCAGTTTCCAGCGGATTCGGCGGGACACTGCAGGAAGTCGCAGGGATTCCCAGATGGCTAGCGCGCGCATATGGCATGTGAAAGGTGGTGCGTAGGCGGTCTCCTACCACTGCGCGGAGGTCTCGCGCTATCACCTAACTTTTTCCTTGTAGCTGCTTCACAAGAAAACCCTGTTTCGGCGCCCAGAAAATGAAAATACCGTCGCCCGTTCCTGCGTGGCGGACTCCTTCTTCTTTACCGTGGATGGCATTACACCACCTCCGATTGGCATCACACCAATCCTCGTGACGGTCTCGCGCCGCGCCGCCGTGAATCTTCTCGGCGGTATCGCTCCGCCACCTCCTCCGAGCGGCATCACACCGCGACCAGCCGCTAGCAGCATCGCACCGCCAATGACCTCCACCTCGCGCCGTCGTCCTCCCCCTCGCATGGAGTCCGCCACCACTGCCTCAGATCTTGAGGCTCTGATACCACTTGTTGGAGCTGCAACTCGCAGCTCCCTTCTTCAACCTCCAGCTACCTCTAAACTCACATACAAACAATGGAGACACAAGGAGTTTTGGTGCCGGCTGCCTCTCACAGCCAACGTTTTCTTCTTTCTATTCTCCTTGTACTGAAACAATGATGCTGATTACAGTGCTATATTACTAAGTATATCAAAGCTGTGCAGTTTCTCGGCCTGTCCGCGCTCGCGTACTGTAGCAGCGACAGTAATCACTGTAGAAATGAACAGTGTTGAACAGTGATTCAATCACGACCGTTGCTCGGCGATCCAACGGTCCTCAGCACACGTCCGTGATGTTTTCGCAAAAAAGCCCCTCCCTAATCGACAAATCAACCCGCAATCCATACTTTACCGCAGACAGGGACCTGATCGCAATTTCTAAAAACTACGAGGACCTTCGTGTAAACTGACCGCAAATCGATCTTCCCCTTTTCTCTCCCCCGTGCGGCCGCACGCCGCCGGCGCCACCGCCGCGTGACCTCGCCGCTCCGGCCTTCCCCGTCCACATCCACGCGCACTGCGGGCTTCGCCGTCGCCGCCTACCCCTTCTCGCCGCAGCTCGCGTCCCGGGGCGCCTCGCCGTCGCGGGAATCGCCGCGGACGATCTCGCGGCCCGCCGCCGCTTCCCCACCTCGCCAGCGCCGCGCCGGCGACCTACAGGGGGCGGCGCCGCCACCTACGCCCCCCCCCCCCGTCTCGGCGCGAATCCGTGCCAACCACAGACGCGTCCTGGAGAGCGCTATTGCGCCGCCGGCGACCTCCACGCCGCCCGCGCCGCCGCGGCAGAGCATCCGCCAGTGACGTCACGCTGACGTCACCGCGGGCTTGGGCTGCGCAGCTGGGCCGCGCAGCTGGGCTGGCCTGCTGTGCAGCTCGACCGTGCATTTTTTTTTTCATTCTTTTTCTTTTTTTCAAATCTTTTAGGACTTTCCAAATATAATTCCAAAAAGAATTGAAACTAATTCCTAGCAATCCATGAAATACAAAAAAAACATTCCAAATTCTTTGGGACCTTTTCTAAATTATTGTAAACTTCCAAAATTTGAAACAACACTCAATTCAACTAAACTTCACAGGAAATTTTTAAAAATTTCAAACACACACACACTCTGCATAGTTGCAACAGAAAATACAAGGAAAAAACATAAACATTCCCAACCATCGTTTCAAAACTAAAACAAAAATGGAAACATTTCCACAATTGACTATCCACAGAAATATTGGAAAACATTAAAATCACTAGGAGAAAATAGAATAATAACAACAACAAAAGAAGAATTTCAAATGTTCCTATTTTTTATATTTGCATGAATTTGTTAGCAAGATGATTAGAAAAAAAACAACTATTTCTGCCATAACGCAAACACAATCGAAAATTTTAGTTTGTCCGGGATGTTTAGAAAAAAAAAACTTTTTCTGCCATAACGCAAACATAATCGAAATTTTTAATTTGTCCGTCTAAGAATATCCACAAAATGAACGATACAATCTATCCACAAAAAAAAAGAGAGAGAGAGAACAAAAAATATCACAACGATCACAAAACAAAAAATGCACCTACTTTCCGCATAGTGCAAACATATCTGAAAATTTAAATTTGGCGAATATGTGCAAAGCCTGCATAGTTTTTTGTCTTCTCAAAGTCCACTTCTTCGTAATAAATTTGAGAATAAATTTGAATCGAACTAATAGAACATGCTTTAGATAATATAAAACGCTTCATAGGTATTGTTCTATGGTGTTTGAACATATCCACCGATATATCAGAGTGATCGTAAAATTAAATGCTAATTATTTACGACATACATCGAAATTCCAAATTTGGATACTTTCAATTTTTAAATGTCTTCCAAATCTGATCATTTTACGGGTGTAAAAAAAAAAAAAAAAAACTAATATGCAAAATTTTACATTTTGAACAAACTTCGAAATCTGAACCATTTTCAAGCGTGCGTTTTTTTTTTAAATTGCAACAATTTCCAACACTAAAAATATTCTTGGATACGTCCATTTCCAAATTTAAATTACTGCTCACATTGGTTAACATTTCTACATAACCATAATATACTTCCTCTCGATATGATAATAAATAAGAAAATTATGGCAAAATTAGACCATATTTAAACATATTAAAATCCGAAAACCTTCTGAATGTTCACATCTCCAAATTTCAATTATTTACACCACGATACTCACAAATATGGCTTCCTCTGAGTATGGTGCTAAATAAAAAAAATTATGGCAAAATTAAACCATATTTTAACATATTAAAATCTGAAAACCTTCCGAATGTCCACACCTCCAAATTTCAATTATTTACACAGCGGTATTCACAAGTATAGGGAAAAAACCTGCCTTCCAATCCTTAGCATTTAAAAACCGTAAAGAAGAAATCACGTACAAATGTTTTCTCACTATTAACAATGTAAAAATTTCAAATACTTACAAATGTAATTTTTTTTTAAAATTCAATACATTCAATTCTGAACCACCTTTTACTGCGGCCATATCCAAATTTAACTTTTTGCCACGGCAGTATTTACAAGTATGACAAATATATGAACATGCACATAAAAAAATGCTCACTGCTAATGCCATAAATTTGCTAGATATTTGCAGCTCACGCTTTTACGACATTTCAAAAATATGTATTTCACAAATTTCTTCTATAGTCAAATAAAATCAGCAGAAATAACATCAGTAATATCATTCAATATGATAGACCGAATAATTTTTTTGGTACAAACCATCCTACTTAAATAGAGTTTACTAAATCATTTAAATACAAGCACCCATCTATACCATGAGCTTAAATATATCAAAATAAAAATACCACAATTGTAAATATCGAGAAATAGTTGTTTTAGAATTATTTCCCAAGCCACTATATATCGAAACCAAGTTCTAAAATATAACATGATTTACATAATTTAAAACACTTTATACATATTATTTTACAATATTTGAACCATTTTGCGAAACTACTGAATGCCGCGAAATCAGTAGCTTCGACTATAACCGCCAGAAAAAATTGAAAAAATTCATCAAAAACTATCACAAAAAAAAAAAAAAAATACAAATACCCATTTATATCATGTGTTCAAAATATTAACATAAAAGTACCACAAATGTAAATATTAGGAAACAACAGTTAAAAAATCCCAAACCAGTATATTTAAACTACAAATCAAATTCTAAATAAAACATGCTTAAACGAATTTATAACACTTTAGACGTATTGTTTTACGGTATTTAGATAATTCTGCAACACTACTAAGTGCTGAATTGACTACTTATTGAATGTCACCAAATTACAAGAAAGAGTATTTAAAACATTCAAATGCCTTCAAAATCCATCAAGTGTTGAATTCACTAATTCTTGAAATTCAAACAAAATATAAATCGATATCTCCGAACATATCAGTTGGGAAAAAACATAAAATAAATGAAAACAATCAGAAAAATACACGCAACATACTTATGCTAAGATTTTTTTTTCAAAGTTCCCTTTCAAAATACTCAATTCATACCAATTTCTAACAAATTATAAAAAAAACAAAAACACTCATTACATATACTTTGGAACCACCTCCGAAATATTTCAAACCTTCAAAATTCAAAATAATACAGACCATCTTATGTAAACAAATTCAAAGAAATGACAAGTGTTACAAAATCAAACTCTTTATATCTACCCATCACAAAAAAAATTCAACAACATTTCAGAATGATCAAAAAAAAAATTGTAGCATAATGCAAACACATTTGAACATTTCAGTTTGGTAAACAATCAAATGCAAACTACATACATTTCCTCTTATTATGTGAATTTAAAATTAATATATACTCACACAATGCATTTCCTCTACTTATGTAGTTCAATCAAATACTTATTGCAACACAAATACATATTCCACCAAATCAATTAGCTGACTATTCGAACTAACCTAAAATACATCAAGAACCCCATAAAAAAGTGCTTACTACTCTACAATATATCAACATGCTCAAATAAACAAATGCTAAAGATGTATGGAAAAAACAAACATGTTTTAATATTTTCAACTGGCAAATATTCGAATAAAATCTAATTGCACTTCCTCTTATTACATGGAGTTAAACATATTAAATGCTCACGCAATGCATTTCCTCTAATTGTGAACTCAGATTAAACATTTCAATTTGGTAAACATTTGCAAGTAATATGCACCCCTTCTATTTATATGTACTCCAATTTAAAAACTTCTCTAATTATGAAATTCAATTGAATAAATGTGCATCCCCACAGATCAACTTCAATTGACTATTGAAAAAAAATAGAAACATTTACCAACCATTTCTATTTGAAATGTACCAGCATGCTAACCAAAAAAAGAAAAAAAGTTAACTATTTGAGTCAACATACAAACATATTCAGACATTTTAAGTTGCTTAATATTTGGAAAACATCCAAATGCACTTCTTCAAATTACATAGGTTTTTTTTTTGCACATTCCAACTTGCTTAAGAATTTGACGCATTCTAAAATATATCAACATGCTCACAAAATTAAATGCCAACTATTTTTTGCCAGAATACAAACAACTTTCAACATTCCAAATTGCTTAATATTGGAAAAAGCATCCAAATGCACTTCTTCAAATTACATGTATTTCAATTTAATAAATACTCATACCATGCATTTCCAAAAACAAAGTTTCCAAAAACAAAGTTTCTTCCCCAAATATTCACAAATATGTCAAATATATGAACACTAACACAACAAACTCCCTTCCTCTAATTCCGTGGAGTTACATATAATAAATGCTCACATAATGCACTTCCTCTAGCTGTGATCTCAAATTAAACATTTCAATTTGGTAAATATTTGGAAGTAATATGCATTCCCTCTAATTATATGAAATTCAATTGAATAAATGTGTGTTTCCTACATATGGAATTCAACTAACTACTGATAAAAGAATAGAAACATTTTCCAGCCATTTCGATTTTAGATGTACCAACATGCTCAAAAAAAAAAGTGAACTATTTAAGTCAACATACAAACATTTTCAGACATTTCCAATTGCTTGATATTCCGATGTTCCACAAAATATAACACAAATGCTCAAGAAAAAAGAAAAAAAAACATATACTCATAGCAAATTACAAAAATATTACAACATTTTATTTTGGCCAATACTTCGACACCGTACGAACGAACTTTCCGCAAATGTCCACAAAATATAACACAAATGCTCAAGAAAAAGAAAAAAAATACTCATAGCAAATTACAAAAATATTACAACATTTCATTTTGGCCAATACTTCGACACCGTACGAACGAACTTTCCGCAAATGTAGAATCAAATTCAAATGGATTTCCTGATTACACTTAAATATTGACGTCGAAATGCAAACATGTTTGACCATTTCGATCCACTGAATATTTGAATATTATATACAATATATCCGAAATGCACACAAAAAATGCTACCTATTCATGACAAAATAAAAACATGTTCCAACATACCAATTTAGCTAACATTTTTGGCTAACAAGAAATATATATACTGCATAAAAAAAACATCAAGGGCGTGCCGTGACGGCACGCCAAATTCAACTAGTTACTAAGTATATCAAAGCTGAGCAAAACCGCGGCCTCTCCGCGCTCCACAACTGTAGCAACTACAGTAGGAACTGTAGAAATGAACAGTGTTCTACAGTTCCTCGATCCCGGCCGTCGATCGGCGAACGGACGGCCCACGGAACGCATCCGTGACGGTTTTGTAAAAAACCCCTTTCTAAACGATAAATCAACCCGCAGTCCGCGCAAACGCGAGGCGAGGGACCGATTTGTTAAATGCAAAAAATACACGGACTAAAATGAAAAACAACCCCCACACTCCCCCTTCTTCCTCCTCTCTCGCGCGTGCGGTCGGAGAACGCCGCGGCCGCCGACGCGCCGCGCCGCCGCACCACACCTACTCGCTTAGATCGACGGCCACGGCGGGGTGCGCCGTCACGTCCTCTTCCTCTCCGCCGAGCATCGTCTGCCAAGACGTCGCATGGCCGTCGGAATCATCCTCGCCGTCCTCGCAGCCCGCCGCCGCGAAACTCCTCAGCGCCGGCAACCATAGGGGTCGAGGCTCCGCCCATTCGACTCCCCCCGACGCGCACGCCCGGATCCGCGTAGTCCCAGCTCCGCGCGCATCCGCTCCTGCTCGATCGCGAGATCGGCCGCGGCGCCCGCCGCCGGCAAGCGACGTCACTGCTGACGTTGCCGCGGGCCCGCTGCCAGTTTTTTTCCCTAAAACATTTTTCATATTTAACAAAATCCTGACATGTGGGACCCAACTCACCGAAATTTAGCAGAAAAATGCTAAAATTTGGAAAATTCATATCTTTAAGATTGTAATTCAAAAAAATACAAACAATATATCAAAAAATGCATAAAAATGAGAACTTTGCAAATATTACATGCATATGCATAATTAATCAATTTGCAATTCCCGATTAATAAGAATAACTTACAAAATATGCACACAAAAATGATTAAATTTGTAAAATTTATATCTTTAAATATGTAATCCAAAAAAATACGACCAATGTATCAAAAAATGCAGAAAAATGAGAACTTTACAAATATTGCAAGAACTTACAAAATATGTACACAAAAAATAATTAAATTTGCAAAATTCATGTCTCCAAATGTATAATTCGCAAGGAAAAAAAACGAAAAATGTATAAAAAAAAAGGAAAATAAAAACTTCATAAATATTGCATATACATGCAAGATTTATCAATTTGCAACTCCCAATTAATAAGAAGAACTTACAAAATATGAAAAAAAAAATTAAATTTGAAAAACATATATCTTTAAATATGTAATCCATAAAAATACGAACAATATATCAAAAAAAATGCAGGAACATAAGAACTTTACAAATATTGCATTTACATACATGATTAACCAATTTGCAATTCACGATTACTACGAAGAATTTATGAACCTCTTTATGACAACTATGTATTTTGTGAAAATGACATATGTTGATCATTCCGAATTCACTTAAATTGATCTTTATATCCTAAGATGCATTCAACATCTCCAATTGGTCATACCTACTACTCACTTTCCACAATTTTTTTTTATATTTCCACAAACGATTTACTTAATTGTTGTTTAATAAAAATGCGCTTGTGTCCTACCTGACATAAAATTCACAATTACAACAAAATACTGAAAACTACAATATTCATGACTTCCAAACCAGCATCCATGAAAATAGAAACAGTATATCAAAAAAAAAAAACCATCTAACAAAATTTTAGATTCTTTGTATAAAAAAAAATCAAAAATACATTGCGCATAAAAATAATATATCAAAATTATAGCAAATTCTTAGCCTTCCCACACAAAAATTACATCAAGAAACCTACTGCGCAAATTTCACAATTTAAGGAATTTAAAAATTTAAAAATATTTTTAAACTTTTAACACAAACTAATACATATATCCTTTTCTGTTCAACCAATACATAACTTTCCAATACACTAACAAATAAAAATATAAATATAACATATCAAAATTTCCTAAAGTAAACAAATTCTCAACGTTCCCACGTAAAAAATAAATAATGTAACAAAAAAAACATTGTGCATAATACAAAGTTTAACCAAAAAAAAAATGAATAAAAAAAAGTATTCAAAAAAATCAAAATTGTTTGAAATAATCAAAATATACTTCCTCTAAATATGTAAAGACAAATTTATTAAATGTTAAAATAATGCATTTCCTCCAAATACGTACTCAAATTGAACATTTCAATTTTGTATTTATTTTAATAAAATTTAAATAGACTTACTCTAACAATAAAATTCAATTCAATGAATTTACATTCCCATACGTTACACAAATAAATTAAATCTTAATCAAAAAAAAAACTAGCATTTCAATTTGCGATATTTGAAAATATTCCATACAACAAAATTCAGCTAATATCAACATTTCCAAGCCCCAACAAGTGCACCAAATTTAAATTACAATTTCTTTTGTACAATCTCGAAAATAGAACCTATTAATTCACATAATTAAAATCTTCAATGTTACGTGTTACAATAATGCAAATCGTCTACAAGAAAAAAATGCAACAAAACTGTATTTCATTAAGTATTTCTTCCCCTCCAAAATATCCAATTTCTTTGTAAGTCTTAAAATAGGTTTCAACAAATTACAGAAAATACAAACTTTTAATTTATTAATTACAACAATGCAAATCATACATACAAAATGCGCAAAAAAAAAAAAATGTAGGCATTGATAGAATTCCAGAAATTGATAGAATTCCGACAAGTGGGCCTACTTTAGGGTTTAGGGTTTGAATGTAGGCATTGTTACAAAAAAAGACGACTACTTACATCATTTGAACAAAGTTCAAGTTTAAAATTGTTTAGATTTCCAGTGCCTTCCAAATCTTACTACCTAAAAACCACTAAAAAAAACACATACAAACAACTTCTAACAATTTAGAAATTCAAACAATTTGTAAATGTAAACTTTTCCTTTCTAATATCGATACATTTAAATGTAAACAAATTTTGAATGTGCGCAGCTTCAAGTTCAAATTTCTTCCACCACGGTATTCAGAAATACTACGAATATATCAACATTAACATAAAAAATAAACATTAACTATTTATGCCGCATGACCACAAACATGTTTAAATAATTCAAATTGGGCAATATTTATATACTTTCATGTAAAAAGACAACCATACTTGAGCATTCCAACCCAAATTCTAAATTTGTTCAAGCTTACATTTCAAAACAAACTAATATTTACACACAATTTAACTAAACTGCCTGTAATTATGCAAAAAAAAAATGCTACGAAAATTCAATATTTTCGCACAACCATATTCTATTTCCTCTTAATATGGTGCCACATAATAAAATTATGGCAGGACAGAATCATATTTAGCCATTTCAATTTAACTAACATAAGTTGGAAGTAATATAACTTAAATTCCTCTAATTCTGTAGTTGCACTTTAAAATAATGTTTGACTAGGTGAATATTTGCAGAGAATGAACATTCATTTCGTCAAATTATAGATTGAGTTCAAATTGAATTTAACAAATGCTCAAACAACGTATTATCTCCGAATTTTGAGTTAAATTAACTACTTAAGACACCACACAAACATACCATATCAAACCAAATAATTTAACATTCACAAAATATTATAACTAAACTCGCTCCAAATATACAAATAAATTTACTAAATACTCAAGTTGAACTTAACTCTCTCTAACTACGTACTTAAATTTAAATAACGCTACATTACATGCACATTTCAAGAAAACACATATTCTTTTCCTCCAAAGATGTATTGCATTTAACAATTGCTAATACAGTATTTCCCCTCTAACTAACGATCTAAATTGCACTTAACTCTCCCTAACTATGAACTCAAATTTAAATAACGCTTTATTACATGTACATTTCAAGGAAACGCAAATTCTTTTCCTCTAAAGATGGATCGAATTTAACAGCTGCTTATACAGTATTTTCCTTCTAACTAATTATCTAAATTGCACATTTACGTCGAAATATAAACATAATAGTTAGACATACCCACCATACATTTCCTCTAAATATGGTAGCACACAAGAAAATTTTGGCAAAATGGAACTATATTTCACAATTTCAATTTACCTAACATATTCACAAATACCATCATTTAAAACTATCTAGCTATATTAGATAAATATTCTAGCAAAAATGCAAATTCATTCCCTCCAATTACGGATCTACAAAACCTAAGCATTTACTAAACGTGCAAACAATTCAAACATAAATGGCTCCCCAACAACTTCTCAACATATACTTTTTTTAAGTTCCAACAATTTTGCAATCTAAACAACTTCCAAAAACGGACATTTCCAAATTTTGAATATTTCAAAATTCCAACTGCCTTTAAAACCTAACCATTTTACTAACGCGAAACAAAAAGGATCTAAATAACTTCCTAATTTGACTACTTTTTGAAATCTAGACAACTTTCAAACACAAACTCTCTTTGCATACCAACGATTCTTAAATCTACACAATTTATAAATGTCGACATTTTCAAATTACAATTTTACAACACGGGTGCGGCGTGTCGCCGCACTAAATTTACCTAGTATAGACTCACACACGCACCCACTTACCCATGCACTCACACCACATCAGCCACTAACTCAACTAGGCACTCACGCACTAGCACTTGACTTGATCTTTTCCTCCTAGAATCACTCTAGGCAGGACACGACCTGGCCACCCATACACACACGCATCTAACAAACTTTGGCATGCAAACTACCTAGACCAAATCCATCGCTGCAGCTCAACGGCTCAGCTCCAGAACTCTACGCACCTGCCGCTTCTCACGGCCTGCTGTATCGCCCAGCATATTGGCATCACGCCGTGCATCCGCAACCCACGGAGCTGGCATCTCACCGTACGCGCTCGGAGTGGAACTTCACCTGCTCGACAACTACTGCATGCAGAACACTAAAGCTACTGCAGATACATGATCAAGATTAAACCTAACAGGCCGTACCGGGCGCGCGGGTGCACCCGTTCGCGAACGCGCTAAACGCACAAAAAGTAGCACATAAAATGCTTACAGAGTATCTCTAGGACAAGATCACCCATTTAAATGGAGTTGAAATGCTCAAGACATAGCATTCTAATAAGCCCCATATTTAGGAAAGTGTTCGAATTGTTCCTCTGTTAACACGGTAATGTACATGATTCAAATATGCATGATTTTGACATAAACAGATAGAGAATGTTTTTCTGAAAATTTTGATACCTCATACGCATTTTTCTGATGTCATATGAATTAGTTATGATTTTTACAAGATCAGAGAAATTTGAAGAAGGAATACGCCGAGGGTGGCCGTAGGCGTAGCCTGGCCTACGCCTAGGGCCTGGAGTACGCCGAGGGCAGCCGTAGGCGTAGCATTGACTACGCCGAGGACAAGTTTACGCCGACGGCAGGTTTGGCGGGCTGGCCTGGCCAGGTCATACGCCGACGGCCCCGACTTTTGGCCGTCGGCGTATCGGAAGGCCGTCGGCGTCTCGCGCCATTCCTGTAGTGACTGAAATTGTGTATGCTCATCTCCCACATGGCCGTGCCATCCTCTTTTTTGAGACATGCACGGTGGCATGTGTGGTCTCGAACTACATATTAACAAGTCAAAAAAATTCCTTCGTTTCAAGCATTGTGTGTTGTATGAAGAACAAAGTGGCAGCACGGCGCGTCAAACTTTTTTATTATCTTGACATTATTTAATTAAGTTATTTTCCTTCTCGTCAGCTCACCTTAGAATACGACAGTTAGCTTCCCGCGACACTGCCACGCCAACCATGCATTTGCGCATGTGTATAACGTGAAGGTGTACTGAGGCGCGTGTGCATGGAAGGATTCGAGTATAATTGTACGATACATTGCGAGTGTTATGAGGTGGTCTGCCACGGATGTCAATTGGCAACGTCTTGAGCCCAGACAGGACAGCTTACAAACATCACGCATACGTTTCTCCAACATCACCTAAATTAAAATACTGAATTAATTTATCTTTTGCTGTTTGAATATATATAATCAAACATACATGAATTGCACGGATACAAATGCTAAATATCTGAGAGGGAACGAGCCTAGATACTCTGTTCCAATCAGCATCTGCTTATTGGGCCAGGCCTAGACTGATCATAAAACGTCCTTGAGAGGCAATCAGCGTGTAGGGCTCTAATATCGTCCATAGCACCACTGAGGCAACCACGAGGTCGAATCCGAGTAGGCCACGAGGTCGATTCCATGACGGAAACAACCCTGGCGGCTCCAAAAATATATACCCCCGCCCTCTCGCTTTGCTATCAACAGTTCAAACACATACCCAACAGAATAAAAAACAGACACACACACCTCGTCGCCCTCAATCCCCGGTTCCCCAACCCCTCGTCTGCCTCCGTCCCCGACCTCTCTCTGGTGCAGAAGCGGCGGCACAGTCGGCGAGCTGAGAAGATGACCAAGCCTGAGAGGGCCTGCGACGACGGGCCGGAGACGGAGAGGGCGGCAAAGAAGAGGAGCGTCCAGTCCGAGGTGGTGGAGGCGGTGGTCTCCTCCTATACACTCAGCTCCCCACTCCGCAAGCCTTACATCCCCGACGAGCTAGCTGATCCGACTGCCCATCCGGAGATACTCGCCGCATTCGAGCAAGCCAAGGCCCAATACGAAGCTAAACTAGGTGAATCCTTTTGTCCCCTCGATTGATTCCTCTCGTCTTCTCTTCCAACTGTTTTTCCCTCGATTGACAAATTGTTTTGTGCAATTTTCTGTAGATGCTTTGAATGATCTGTGCCATTTTGATTACACCGGTGACTGGGAACCATCGTTCATGTTTCCTGGGCCGCATCTTCTTCCCATCCGCGAGTTGGCAAGAACGGCGGTGCTTGGTGCCGCCAAATCTATCGTTAGGCTCTCATCCTATTCCTCCCTGGGTATGTATGTCACAACATCCTGCTCCCTGACTGGAGGAACTAGCTGCTGAGTGCTGACTAATTAATATTTGCAGACGGGAAACCGCTGACCAGTTGCTGTGGTTTGTGGATCAAATGGAACGAGAAGAGCAAAACTGGCGTGATTTTGACGACCACACATATTATTCGCACGAAGCATCCAACAGTGAACCACTGGAAAGGCAGAGACGAGTACAATGCTAAATAGCTAACGTCAGTTTCTTTCTAAAAATTCGCAAGTTTATTTATCTGCTCCGTCTCAAATCAAATCATTGGTAACCAGTCAGTTGCAAAACTCAAATTTGGTGGTGTAGTTGCTTAACTTCTGCAGCTGCCATTTCAGGTTAGTGTTCACTTGCGGGACGGCACCACTGCAGAGGGCCGCCTCCTCTACCACCAGGAGCACCATGATCTTGCTTTTTTTGAGGTTAAAGCGGACGTACCAGTTCACTTGCCCTCTTTTAATGAGAGAGTGCATTGCGGCCAGGAAGTCATCCGACTTGGACGAGATGAAAGTATGGATTTGAGGATAACCAATGGTAGGGTGGAATGTCTGAACCCAAATAAGTATGAGAGACATCACTACATGTACTTTTACCACGAAGATCCTAACTATCAGGTGCGTGGTATAATTTAATTCCAACTCATGTTTTGCATTCCTATGTTGCTATTTTGTTACCATGAATTTGTAACATTTTTCGCCACTGCTATGTTGTAGTGTAAGGACGATGGAGGGTCCATCATTGGCTTAGATGGAAAGGTTGCGGGCTTGGTTAACGATCACCTTAAAGACTCTTTTGTACCTTCTTCGATTTTGGTTAAGTCCATTGATTTGTGGACGAAGTTTGGGTACGTCTTTCCCCTCTTAAGCTAATGCATTCTTTTTTTTCTGTTTGTTGTTGAAGTTGAAAACAGTGTTCGCAAAAAAAACAGTGAAAATTGTTCAACCTCGAAAATTGTTCAAATGCGAAAATTGTTTAAATTTGAAAGTTGTTTTAATTTAAAATTTGTTCAGATCTAAAAAAGTTTAAATTTGAAAAAAAATGTAAAACCGCGGAAAACCGGGAAAATTGCACAGAACCGTGAGGACCTGAAGAACCGGCAGAAACCATGAAAAACCGCAAAGAAAACCAACCGGTGAAAAAACGAAAACCGTCTAGAAAAAACCAGACCTAACTCGCGCTACTATTGCTCGCAATGAGCGGGCACTAGGGTTTGCCCATGAAGAGGACAAACAGAACTGATGGCCGAACTCTATTTCCATGACCCCCCTTCGTCTCCTCTCAATTCCCCTTTGTATCTCTGCAGATTGCTTCCGTCTACCTCTCAAATCCCAGTTTCCTTCCTGAATCCCCCTTCCTGTATATCACAGTGATCTAGGATCGTGACATTATGCTACTCGAATAGGCAAGGTACAGGTAAAGTGATGCTTTATCTGCACTACAATGCACCTGTCTCACTCAATTACATTCAGAACAGTTGTTAGTAACGTCTGGAATCTTCGCTTCAAGCTTGCCCTGCATCCTTCCGTCCATGCTACCTGCCTTCGAGGCTCGTGATGGTCAGCCCGCTGCACCCTGAGGTTACTTCCTGCACATCGAGAAGGCCCGCCGAAGCAGTCATCGGCATGCAGACCACAGGCCGAAGTGGCCGCACCAGAGCCTGTTGGTGCGACAACATGGGTATTACTGCGGCCATTTGCGGTCGTCTGCTCGGGCTCTCCTGAACGCACAGTAGCCCTACCTGAATGCATGTCACGGCCTGCTGTAGCTCCGCCGGGGAGCAGCCGTCGCGCACGGTTGAGTCAAGGAGCTCGAGGCTCTTGTTTTCTTCAAATAGCTTCCATGCCTGCAAAAAAAGATATTCTGTACTTTGTCAAGGTCATCGTGGAATTCAATGTGATTCCATCGGTAGGTGTTTCTTGTTTCAAAGACAGGGTCGGGACCCTGTAGGCACGCAATTTTGAATTCAAGTGAATTTAATGAAATCAGACCAAATCCAGAGGAAAATTGTTTATATTATTTTGTTTTCAGCTGCAGGGGTGTAACTGATTGCTTACATGAGCTATGAGGTTGAAACTTCGTTGGTTCCTCCTGCCACTGACGATCTCCAGCACCAGCACACCGAAGCTGTACACGTCCTGCATGAAGGATACCATGCCATCCATGGCGTACTCCGGTGACATGTAACCGCTGGATGTCACCGCCGTACGAAAAAACTGTCAGGAAATCCGGCGAGGGTACACTTCAAAAAAGAAATCGAGGTACAGTATGTTTGACCATTGTTGTGTGATGCAATGTTGATTTGCTTACTATGTCCCAACAATCCTTTCGGTGACGCTCGAGTTCTCATGGTCATCGCCGGTGCTGCTGAATAGCCTCGCGATGCCGAAATCCGATATCTTGGGCACCATCTCCTCGTCAAGGAGGACGTTGGCAGCCTTGAGGTCTCGGTGGATCATGGTGTGCCTTGAGTCCTGGTGAAGGTAGACGAGCCCCCTCGCGACACCGAGGATGACATCCATCCTCGTCTTCCAGCTCAACGACGCGCGCCTCCTCGAATCTGTTGGCGAATTTACTGAACTGAGCGAGGAATTGTGATGGTTCTCCTGCTATTACCAATGAGTTAGGCGCGTACCGAAAATGAAGGCGTCCAAACTCTTGTTGCTCATGTACTCGTAGACTAGTAACCTCTCGGAGTCGTGGATGCAGCAGCCGAGCAGGCGCACCAGGTTGCGGTGCTGCAGCTTGGCGATCAGGTCCACCTCGTTCTTGAACTCCCTCAGGCCTTGCATTCTGTTCTCCGCTGAGAGCTTCTTCACCGCGACTTCCTGGCCGTCTGGCAGTTTACCCTGATAAATAAAGCTAGTTAGTCAGACATTTGTCATACAAGTACAAGACTATTGTACTTTCGAACTTTTTGTTCAATTATACCACAAAAGGAAATTTCAAGTTCTGATCTACATGGATTGGGCTATTGCAAGGTGTAAAGCATTATCTATCACCTTGTAAACAATGCCGAAGCCACCGCGCCCGATCGCGTTCTTGGGACAGAATCCACCGGTGGCCGCTCTAATGATTCCGAAATCGTACGTCGGGCATTCGCCTCTCATGATGTCGTCAAACATTGTGACTGCAAAATGGAGACGGCAGCAGCCACATGACATGAGCGACAGAGCAAGGGGTAGTCTCAGATTATCCTGCTACACCACGGACTCTGACTGACCTTCCTTACTGCGCCGCGCCTTTCTCAAAATCATGAAACCAAAGAATAGGAGAAGCAACGCAAACCCTGTTATCACCGCTGTGATGACCGCGACGAATTTCTTGGGCTTGGTTGGCTCTGAAACATGTAGGTGCAGTGTCAGCGTTGACTTAGATGCATTGTACTTAGGCTAAGATTGATCCAAGGTTGTACAAAATGTGAGCTTGACATGTTTGTCCTGCTAGGTGATTCAATGGGACACGTCAGTGGTTGAAAATATCATTCAGTGCATGGAGAAAGTCTGTTTTCCTGACTTCAATCGGATGTTCCAGTACAATTTGTTTTCGTGTAATCGGTAGCTGAAGTCAAGCTAAGGTGTGTATAATATGAGGATGGGTTTTATATGTGGAACTCGGTTCTTTGGATAAATTTGCCTACACATAATAATCTTATTATTTGTAGATGCGGGAGAATAAATATATTATCTTGGATCAAATGATTTTCTATTATCGAGTGAAAATATCAAGCTCCATATGCCGTCTATTTTTTGGAATTGATTGGCTGGGAGAAGAAGCAAAGTCAAACAAGAGAATCCAAGAATCCCAAACAAGAGATTCGTGAAATCGATTTGGTTGAAGTGCGACAGGAAATTGAATAGTACTACTAAGGAGTTAAGGCATTGACTGTACTGTGCGACAAATTTGTAATGGTAATTCCCTCCGTTTTTATTTAGTTAGCGTTCTAGGTTTAGTTAAAGTTGAACTTTGTCAAGTTTGACTAAGAATATAGAAAAAAATATTAATATCCATAATACCAAATGCACATAATATAAAAATATACTTTATGAAGATTCCAATAGTATAGATTTTACATTATAGATGTTAACATTTTTTTCTCAATGTTTGATCAAACTTTACAAAATTTGACTTTGACTAAACCTAGAACGCGAAGTAATTATGAACGGAGGGAAGTACCATTGCAAATGCCTCGCTTCCTGAACTAATATTCGGAATCTAGGGCGCCTGAAATCCAAGTTTGATCAAATAGCGAAAATCCTATTCGGGGTGGCAACAATTTACGAAAATCGTATTATGCAAGTTTTAGAACTTATACATGACCGTTTATGATCAGTAGAAAAAACACAAAATGATTCAGGCTACATACGTGGTTCAAAATTTTGAAACTAACCCTTCAAAAAAAAAATTGCAGCTAAAACATCATGTGTGATGTAACGCCCCAATGTTTGGGAAGTTAGAAAAACACAGTTTTTGTAGAGCCAAAAAAAAAATCAGAGTCAACAAAAACTTTTTGAAATGCTTCACTAATGCTTGTGTTTCACTCCTGATTTCTCTGTTTGATCTTGTCTGCTTTGTTGTTTGAGTTAACAACCACCGAAGACACCAACCTTTGAACTCAACTGATTTAGCATATCATTTAATTTTTGGTGATCATGTCCTGACAAGAAGAATGATCCATATATCTTCTCCAATCTTATTTTTGGCCAAACTCTTTCTCAATGATGTCTGATTTTATCAACCAACCAAAGACCTACTATTTGAGAAAGCAAAAGTATTCCAAAAATTTAAGTGTTTCCAAAACTACGGAGATCTATATATTATCTCCTACTTATTCTATACCTTGATATTTTGCAAGTATCAAAATCTCTTATTTTAAAACTCCTATTTTCATCTCCCTTTTGGGAATAATGCAAGTAGGAAATATATGATCTCAAATAATTTTAAAAAGAGTTATTTCTTAAAAATCACTTCTGTGATCCATATGACATAACCTCGCATCTCTATTCAAAAGTATTTGTTTTGGAAACATTTTTCTTAGTATAATAATTTATTTGCAAAAAGGCCAGAAATGGATTTTAAAATGATTTATGAATAAAAGTATTTCACAAATTCTTAGAAAAATTACCCAACATCCCTTTGAGCATATGTGACTAGTTTATTCGAAAATATTTTCAAATACTATTAAAATTCTTGGAGAAAACTTGATAAAACCCTCTCTGGACCTACATTCTTTTCTGTTAAAAGATTGCATCTTTGGAACATCATATTTATCTTTGTGGTATTTATTTTGGAAATGCACCACCACCTCATCCATCCTTGTCATCTCTACTATCGTTCCAATGTTTTGTTTGAGTTTCTACTGTTTTAAAAGTCCTTATTTCATGTTGCTTTTGGTGGCATCACAATAACAGATTTCTGAACCTGTTATTTTATTCTCTTTCTACCTCCTTACAAAACCATTCAAACCTTATTTTTCAGACATGCATTTGTGACACATGTGATCACCATAGATAGCACATCATCCCTGTACCTTTTTTCTTAATTATCTTGGCTATATGGTCACACTTCCATCATGCTTTTGTTACCATCGTGATGATCGTTTTCTGGGACTTAGTCGATTTTCACAAAATCTGTAACTGAAGTTTTTCTGAACTGCACCTCGGCTGAATCCAAAACTTGTTCAAAACGTGTTTTAAACTCATCCAAAACCCCACCTAGCCTCACCCCTTTGCTAAACTATCCACCCTTGTGCATTGCGTGCACAAGTGGCGTGCCAGGGAGGTGCACACGACCGTGTCAAGCCGGCGTCCACCGTGGACACACCACACACGACCCACACGCACACATTGCCTTGGCCACGCCCTCCTTGTCACGCTGCACCACACTTACCTCTGCACCGACTCCCCGGAAGACCACGCACGCGAGGTCGCCTGGACACGGCGAGACCAGCCCGACCAGCCCGCGCGCCTGCACGCCCATCATTGCTTAAAAACCCGACGCCTTCTCCCTCGTTTCTCCCCAGCACGCTATCACTGCACTGCCCGCACGTCAGAACGCATCAAAGGCATCGACACCGCCCCTCTGGCCAACGGGAGAGCGGCGTTCCATCCCCGGTCCGCACCTCCTTTTTCTTTCCACCCGTGGCCATCATCGTTTAAGTCCACACCCGAGAGCATCTCGGTGCCATTCCATTCCCCTGCACTCACCTCTCCACCCTCCCACGCTAGCTCCGCTCCTTCTGCCCTCTGTGGGCTAGGAACGCCGTGAACTCACCGGCGGCCACCGTCGTCTAGCAGAGAGATTGGTCGCCGAATTCCTTCCCCATTCTCCACCATCTTTACCTCGGCTTGCGGCCTAGCTCGTGGAGCACCTATCTGACACCTCCTTTTTCCCTCACACATCCGCAGATCGACGCGACCGTCCCGGAGCCGGGGAGGACGCCCGCAAGTTCGCCACCGTTCTAGACCGTGCCGTCAAGAACTGAGGCCATCCCCACCTTCCCCCAAGCTTCCCGCGCCTGGATCCATCCCCTTCACCGACCCGCAGCATCCCTAGGTGAGCCCCGCGAGCATGGCCACCATTGCTGGACCTCTGCCTCGTCTTGTGCGTCCTGGGAAAGACGAAGAGCAGCAGCCTTTGGATCCCAGATCAACGGCCAGGGTTGAATCATCTTTGTTTTCGCCTCCCGCGCGCGCCTGGGCGCGATCTGGGCCAAATTCGCGCCGCACGGCCGGTTCTGGGCCGGATCTGGCCCATGAATGTTTTTCCCTGTAATTTTATTCTTTTCCGTGCAGATCTGTTTCTGTCCTCTTAGTTTAAATCGAAATAAAATAACTAAACATGGAATTTGTGTAAACCAAAAATCACCGTGGTAAAGCTGTGAGTTCAGAATCATTTCCAACTTGCAGATCTGAAAAATATTAATTTGTGTATCTATGAAAAATGTTTTGCTGTCACTGGTCTAAAACACTGTTTCATCAATAACTTGAATTTTGTTAATCCAAATTGAGTGAATACAATTGTTTTGGAATTCTTAGGACAGTAGATTTCAGTAGAAATTAACCTCATGTGTTTGTGATGCTTATTTGTGAAATGGAAAGTGTTTGAAGTTTGGACCAGTAGGGTTTTCTAGCATTTAATTAATTTTCTGTGAACTAAAATTTGGACTAAATCCAATTGCAGTAGCTTCTAATACATATAGAGAACATATACCTAGCTTTTCATAAAAGTTTGATCAACAGAACAACCTAGGTGATTTAATCACTACAAGTAGTGTTTTCTGTCTAGAAAAGAAATAAACTAAAATTGAATTACCTCTTTTATAAAATGTGCTAGTATTGTTTGTTGTTGTTGTTGTGGTACTGTAGCTCTTGAAATATTGTTACTTTTTTTTATGTTAGTACTGTTAGTGCTTAAGTAAAACTAAAATGAAGTTAGTTGTAAAGTGCTAATAATGCCTAAGTATATAAAAGATGGTTTAGTCATGCTTGTTTGTTTAACCACTTAATTAAGAAATAAAAGTAAGCTTCTTTCATTAAAAGTTTGCTTAGTTACTGTTTGTATAAAGTGTGTTTGTGTTGCTTGCCTTTCTTGTTAGTTACATGTTGTGTTGATATGATCGTCCTGCTATGTGTTGATTGTACCTTTATCTTTGCGACGCTAGAAACTCGCGAGGAGGGATTTCTGACTGAGGAGTATTGTGAGGAGTTCGTTGATTGTCAGCAGCAGGGACAATCCATGGATCAAGGCAAGCCACCTCACCATACCCTACTGAAATCCTATTATTTCATTAAAGCATGTTTTGTTTTCAAAATAAAATAATGCATGTTTTATTTCTTCTGTGGCACTTGGCCACCCAAAACTATTTTATAAAAGATTGTTTGGCCAAAGATATCTACTAGTATATAATAGGTTTATAAAAATAGATCTTTACTTGAGAAGTCTTCTACTGAAGGTGCCATCAAGAAAATTATATTTTCTGGTAGTATATCCTTATATCTTATCTCAAGACTATAGGATGGGAGCCTGGTCTTTGGTAAAATGTTTTCAGAAGAAAAACCCGAGTCGCTGGGAGCGATCGGCGAGAAAGTATTTTATAAAACCCATGTTGCTGGGAGCAAATGGAGATGTTTATGAAAACCCGAAGTGCTGGGAGCATTCGGAGAGTTTGTGAAAACCCGAGCTGCTGGGAGCAGTCGGAGGTGGAGATGTTTTTTTTGAAAACAAAGTACAGCCCTAGCGGCCGCCCGAACAATTAACCCGTGCAACCACGTTACCCCCATATGGGACGGGGCTTGACCGGAAGCTTGTTTGTATTAATATGGAGCTTCCTCAATTTGCTTAGGGGGTGGCTATGGCCCCTGAACTGGTTGTCGCCTAAGAGAGAGGGACATAAAGAGAGTGGGATTAAGTTCGCCACCAGTTGCACCGATTAGGTCCCCTGTCATGGCGGTCGGACACCATGGGATGGGTTCAACGGTGCCGGGGGGAATCAACCTAGTTGAAGAGGTATCTCTGTATTAGTATGGACATAGTGAAAAGTCTTGATTAGTGTCCCGACGTTTGACGTATTGTCGTCTGGCAATCCGTGGGATGTTCCGCGGCGGTGACCTATTTGATGTGGTGAAAGTGCACCACCTCTGCAGAGTGTAAAACTATTCGAATAGCCGTGTCCGCGGTCATGGACGGTTGGAAAGGCCACCGATCTAGGCGTATGGGCATTTTATGTTTTAAAAAGAAACTGTTTTCGGCAAAGGAGAAAGGAGACATCAAGGAGGTACCTGGGAGGTACGGATTTTGGGAGAAGATGGTTGGTCTCGGGGAGTCAACCAGTCGGAACCCGGAAAGGAAAAAGGGGCATCCCTATCCTAGTGTTTTGAAGGAAGCTTTACAAAGTGTTTTCGAACGTGGAAATGTTTTCTGCCATTTCTAAAAGAAGGAGAATTATATCTCCAAATGCCTTTTTCAATAAAGATATAGAGATGTTGTATTCTCTATGTCTAAAAGCATCGTTTTGCGAAAATTAAGCCCTATAGTCATATATAGTAGCTATCCCAGTTTTCGAAAACGCTTTTATTGCATTACCATGAAAACTTAAGCCTGGTGGTGGTCTTGCGAGTACGTAATTGTACTCATGGCTGTGTCCCTAGATATTCCAATGTCCAGATTTTCAACGAGAAGACCTACGCCGAAGAGGAGGAGTACGCCGACGACTACGCCAACTGAGTGTCACCGGTCAACTGCTATGTGGGAATGCGTCCGGTTGTGACGAGGGCCGGCGCTAGCCGAAAGCTTCCGCTATATCGTAGTTAATTCCGTCCTGCGTGACGATGATTGCAGACTTGGTCATGTGACCACTATTTATTGGTGTAAGACTTGTATGTACGTTTGAATGATATAACTTTGTATACCAGTTGGTTATGTGATCGCGATGCACTGATCATTGGGATCGTGATCTGTTTACATAACGTGGGCACCTCGGACGGGTAAATCTGAGGGGTCCTTACAGACTTGGTATCAGAGCCATCGTTGACCTTAGGAGACCTTAGTTAGCATGGTCGTTAGCTTAGGAAGGAAATATTTTATTAAAACTTATTTCTACGGAAATCTATTTTCTTCAAGGTAAGCCTAGTATGGTTTCCACTCCTCACCTATTCTCAAAAATTTCTTGATCTTACCTCCCTAATTTCAAGTATTTTAAAAAGAGATTTCTCTCCTCTCTTGTCCCTATTCAAAACTGGTATAGACTTGACGATGAACCCAAATAAGACCTAAGTAGCTAGCACCAGATGGAGAAGCTCGCTATCAAGAAATTACAATGCAGCAAGGAGCCTTCAGATGCACAGTCCGAAGACCAAGGTCGTCGATGACAACAAAGTCAAGACCTCCAAATCCTTTGGAATGTGCAGAATGCAAGACCAGAATGCCATATCACTTTCACTCCCTCGACTCGACCCCAACAACGTTACGCCTTCGGCAACGTCAAGAATCCCAAGCTTTCCGGCCGAAGCCAAGGGCGATGAAATAAGGACTTCAGCAACCATGTGACCCCAAAAACCAAAGGATAAGGTAGGATATGACCCTCGGTTGGATTACCCGACTATCATGAATGTTAAGTGCCCTTTTGGTACTATAGGTGTTTGGTGTGCTGTTTCACTGGTATGCTTTTGCTTGAGTGTGTGTCTTGCTTGTGTGCTTGTTGCTGGCGTTGTTTTTCTGGTATGATTCACAGGCACGCCTTGTCGGCATCACGTATTAGACACATATTTCCCTTGTGTTGAAACACCTTTTTGGCCCCCTTTTAGCCGTAGCTACACCGAGATGCACTTATAAACCTGTCTTAAAACCCTTTCTAAAATATTTTCCCGCTGATCTAAACTTTAGCACGTGAGGGCTATCAACGGCACTTGATACAGAAGACCACCCGGAGAAAGCTCATCCCCGTGTTGTGACGAGCCTTGTCTAATTTAATGAGCTTTTCGAATTACAAGTATACCATCACTAACTTAACGTATCTAACTTTAGAGTAACACCTAACACCAATTTGTCGTGTTGCTAATCAACTAACCTACTCAAGACCTACCAAACCGAGACAAGAAAATAGGTGCCAACGGAAGTCTCTCTTATGGATGGCAATACGGAGGACTCAAAGAACGCCAAGAGCCACTACTTTTTGAAGATTTTGTGAATCCCTCAAGCCGTGACACACAAAGAAGATCAACGTCAGCAACACCGAAGACAACCAGCACTGAAGATCGTCTACATCAAGATGAACCCCGAAGCAAGAGTCATAAGTGCCTTCTATGCGCCAACATTATTAACCTCGACTTGCCCGACTTGAGACTGATAGCAATAAGTATCTTAACTAATCTTCTAGGCTAACTAGGATAGAACCGACCTCTGAAGGATAGTATGTGGCGTCATGAAGTCAACGAACCAAGGAAGTCTTCATCAACTTTGTTCGTCAGCTAAACCGAAGGTGGGCACAATAGAAGACATCATATCTAACAAGATGCCAAGAACGACGAAAGGCCCGAAGACTGTTGTTGCTGACAACACACTAAGCAAGTTAGACGCCTTTAGTAGCTTGTAGCACCCTTTTGACTCTTTAAGAAAAATCAGAGAGAGTCAAGTCTACGGACCTGACACCCCTGTGAGGCTTGAAAACTGTTGGCGGATATTTAACTGCTAACCCCTCAATACGGCAATACCGGATAAGTGTCTACATCAACCGCAAGCGCCAAGGAGCTACGACCAAGACGAAGATCGCCGTGGTACCCAAGAACAACAACATATTGAAGTCGGCAACAACTTATACCTTCAACAGCTACCCTTCAAGGCCCCTTTTTAAGGGGGGAAGACTACTCTAGTTTTATTAGGGAGTTTTGGCAAACTAACCTTTGCGCCCTAACTCCGGAGTATTTAAAGTCAACCCGACAAGAACGCTGATCAGCATCAACCTTCATGACAGCACCTTTCGCAAAGACCAAAAGCCTTCCGGAAGAAAATCTGATGACGTTTCGACAAGGAGACCCCAGTTGAGAATCGACAATCCTGGAAGATAAAGGAGCAATAAACTCACTAACCTTGCACTCCCCTTGTACCCGCTTGGGAATCTCGGGACGAGATTCTTTTAAGTGGGGAAGGTCTGTAACGCCCCAATGTTTGGGAAGTTAGAAAAACACAGTTTTTGTAGAGCCAAAAAAAAATCAGAGTCAACAAAAACTTTTTGAAATGCTTCACTAATGCTTGTGTTTCACTCCTGATTTCTCTGTTTGATCTTGTCTGCTTTGTTGTTTGAGTTAACAACCACCGAAGACACCAACCTTTGAACTCAACTGATTTAGCATATCATTTAATTTTTGGTGATCATGTCCTGACAAGAAGAATGATCCATATATCTTCTCCAATCTTATTTTGGCCAAACTCTTTCTCAATGATGTCTGATTTTATCAACCAACCAAAGACCTACTATTTGAGAAAGCAAAAGTATTCCAAAAATTTAAGTGTTTCCAAAACTACGGAGATCTATATATTATCTCCTACTTATTCTATACCTTGATATTTTGCAAGTATCAAAATCTCTTATTTTAAAACTCCTATTTTCATCTCCCTTTTGGGAATAATGCAAGTAGGAAATATATGATCTCAAATAATTTTAAAAAGAGTTATTTCTTAAAAATCACTTCTGTGATCCATATGACATAACCTCGCATCTCTATTCAAAAGTATTTGTTTTGGAAACATTTTTCTTAGTATAATAATTTATTTGCAAAAAGGCCAGAAATGGATTTTAAAATGATTTATGAATAAAAGTATTTCAAAAATTCTTAGAAAAATTACCCAACATCCCTTTGAGCATATGTGACTAGTTTATTCGAAAATAGTTTCAAATACTATTAAAATTCTTGGAGAAAACTTGATAAAACCCTCTCTGGACCTACATTCTTTTCTGTTAAAAGATTGCATCTTTGGAACATCATATTTATCTTTGTGGTATTTATTTTGGAAATGCACCACCACCTCATCCATCCTTGTCATCTCTACTATCGTTCCAATGTTTTGTTTGAGTTTCTACTGTTTTAAAAGTCCTTATTTCATGTTGCTTTTGGTGGCATCACAATAACAGATTTCTGAACCTGTTATTTTATTCTCTTTCTACCTCCTTACAAAACCATTCAAACCTTATTTTTCAGACATGAATTTGTGACACATGTGATCACCATAGATAGCACATCATCCCTGTACCTTTTTTCTTAATTATCTTGGCTATATGGTCACACTTCCATCATGCTTTTGTTACCATCGTGATGATCGTTTTCTGGGACTTGGTCGATTTTCACAAAATCTGTAACTGAAGTTTTTCTGAACTGCACCTCGGCTGAATCCAAAACTTGTTCAAAACGTGTTTTAAACTCATCCAAAACCCCACCTAGCCTCACCCCTTTGCTAAACTATCCACCCTTGTGCATTGCGTGCACAAGTGGCGTGCCAGGGAGGTGCACACGACCGTGTCAAGCCGGCGTCAACCGTGGACACACCACACACGACCCACACGCACACATTGCCTTGGCCACGCCCTCCTTGTCACGCTGCACCACACTTACCTCTGCACCGACTCCCCGGAAGACCACGCACGCGAGGTCGCCTGGACACGGCGAGACCAGCCCGACCAGCCCGCGCGCCTGCACGCCCATCATTGCTTAAAAACCCGACGCCTTCTCCCTCGTTTCGCCCCAGCACGCTATCACTGCACTGCCCGCACGTCAGAACGCATCAAAGGCATCGACACCGCCCCTCTGGCCAACGGGAGAGCGGCGTTCCATCCCCGGTCCGCACCTCCTTTTTCTTTCCACCCGTGGCCATCATCGTTTAAGTCCACACCCGAGAGCATCTCGGTGCCATTCCACTCCCCTGCACTCACCTCTCCACCCTCCCACGCTAGCTCCGCTCCTCCTGCCCTCTGTGGGCCAGGAACGCCGTGAACTCACCGGCGGCCACCGTCGTCTAGCGGAGAGATTGGTCACCGAATTCCTTCCCCATTCTCCACCATCTTTACCTCGGCTTGCGGCCTAGCTCGTGGAGCACCTATCTGACACCTCCTTTTTCCCTCACACATCCGCAGATCGACGCGACCGTCCCGGAGCCGGGGAGGACGCCCGCAAGTTCGCCACCGTTCTAGACCGTGCCGTCAAGAACTGAGGCCATCCCCACCTTCCCCCAAGCTTCCCGCGCCTGGATCCATCCCCTTCACCGACCCGCAGCATCCCTAGGTGAGCCCCGCGAGCATGGCCACCATTGCTGGACCTCTGCCTCGTCTTGTGCGTCCTGGGAAAGACGAAGAGCAGCAGCCTTTGGATCCCAGATCAACGGCCAGGGTTGAATCATCTTTGTTTTCGCCTCCCGCGCGCGCCTGGGCGCGATCTGGGCCAAATTCGCGCCGCACGGCCGGTTCTGGGCCGGATCTGGCCCATGAATGTTTTTCCCTGTAATTTTATTCTTTTCCGTGCAGATCTGTTTCTGTCCTCTTAGTTTAAATCGAAATAAAATAACTAAACATGGAATTTGTGTAAACCAAAAATCACCGTGGTAAAGCTGTGAGTTCAGAATCATTTCCAACTTGCAGATCTGAAAAATATTAATTTGTGTATCTATGAAAAATGTTTTGCTGTCACTGGTCTAAAACACTGTTTCATCAATAACTTGAATTTTGTTAATCCAAATTGAGTGAATCCAGTTGTTTTGGAATTCTTAGGACAGTAGATTTCAGTAGAAATTAACCTCATGTGTTTGTGATGCTTATTTGTGAAATGGCAAGTGTTTGAAGTTTGGACCAGTAGGGTTTTCTAGCATTTAATTAATTTTCTGTGAACTAAAATTTGGACTAAATCCAATTGCAGTAGCTTCTAATACATATATAGAGAACATATACCTAGCTTTGCATAAAAGTTTGATCAACATAACAACCTAGGTGATTTAATCACTACAAGTAATGTTTTCTGTCTAGAAAAGAAATAAACTAAAATTGAATTACCTCTTTTATAAAATGTGCTAGTATTGTTTGTTGTTGTTGTTGTGGTACTGTAGCTCTTGAAATATTGTTACTTTTTTTTATGTTAGTACTGTTAGTGCTTAAGTAAAACTAAAATGAAGTTAGTTGTAAAGTGCTAATAATGCCTAAGTATATAAAAGATGGTTTAGTCATGCTTGTTTGTTTAACCACTTAATTAAGAAATAAAAGTAAGCTTCTTTCATTAAAAGTTTGCTTAGTTACTGTTTGTATAAAGTGTGTTTGTGTTGCTTGCCTTTCTTGTTAGTTACATGTTGTGTTGATATGATCGTCCTGCTATGTGTTGATTGTACCTTTATCTTTGCGACGCTAGAAACTCGCGAGGAGGGATTTCTGACTGAGGAGTATTGTGAGGAGTTCGTTGATTGTCAGCAGCAGGGACAATCCATGGATCAAGGCAAGCCACCTCACCATACCCTACTGAAATCCTATTATTTCATTAAAGCATGTTTTGTTTTCAAAATAAAATAATGCATGTTTTATTTCTTCTGTGGCACTTGGCCACCCAAAACTATTTTATAAAAGATTGTTTGGCCAAAGATATCTACTAGTATATAATAGGTTTATAAAAATAGATCTTTACTTGAGAAGTCTTCTACTGAAGGTGCCATCAAGAAAATTATATTTTCTGGTAGTATATCCTTATATCTTATCTCAAGACTATAGGATGGGAGCCTGGTCTTTGGTAAAATGTTTTCAGAAGAAAAACCCGAGTCGCTGGGAGCGATCGGCGAGAAAGTATTTTATAAAACCCATGTTGCTGGGAGCAAATGGAGATGTTTATGAAAACCCGAAGTGCTGGGAGCATTCGGAGAGTTTGTGAAAACCCGAGCTGCTGGGAGCAGTCGGAGGTGGAGATGTTTTTTTTTAAAACAAAGTACAGCCCTAGCGGCCGCCCGAACAATTAACCCGTGCAACCACGTTACCCCCATATGGGACGGGGCTTGACCGGAAGCTTGTTTGTATTAATATGGAGCTTCCTCAATTTGCTTAGGGGGTGGCTATGGCCCCTGAACTGGTTGTCGCCTAAGAGAGAGGGACATAAAGAGAGTGGGATTAAGTTCGCCACCAGTTGCACCGATTAGGTCCCCTGTCATGGCGGTCGGACACCATGGGATGGGTTCAACGGTGCCGGGGGGAATCAACCTAGTTGAAGAGGTATCTCTGTATTAGTATGGACATAGTGAAAAGTCTTGATTAGTGTCCCGACGTTTGACGTATTGTCGTCTGGCAATCCGTGGGATGTTCCGCGGCGGTGACCTATTTGATATGGACGGTTGGAAAGGCCACCGATCTAGGCGTATGGGCATTTTATGTTTTAAAAAGAAACTGTTTTCGGCAAAGGAGAAAGGAGACATCAAGGAGGTACCTGGGAGGTACGGATTTTGGGAGAAGATGGTTGGTCTCGGGGAGTCAACCAGTCGGAACCCGGAAAGGAAAAAGGGGCATCCCTATCCTAGTGTTTTGAAGGAAGCTTTACAAAGTGTTTTCGAACGTGGAAATGTTTTCTGCCATTTCTAAAAGAAGGAGAATTATATCTCCAAATGCCTTTTTCAATAAAGATATAGAGATGTTGTATTCTCTATGTCTAAAAGCATCGTTTTGCGAAAATTAAGCCCTATAGTCATATATAGTAGCTATCCCAGTTTTCGAAAACGCTTTTATTGCATTACCATGAAAACTTAAGCCTGGTGGTGGTCTTGCGAGTACGTAATTGTACTCATGGCTGTGTCCCTAGATATTCCAATGTCCAGATTTTCAACGAGAAGATCTACGCCGAAGAGGAGGAGTACGCCGACGACTACGCCAACTGAGTGTCACCGGTCAACTGCTATGTGGGAATGCGTCCGGTTGTGACGAGGGCCGGCGCTAGCCGAAAGATTCCGCTATATCGTAGTTAATTCCGTCCTGCGTGACGATGATTGCAGACTTGGTCATGTGACCACTATTTATTGGTGTAAGACTTGTATGTACGTTTGAATGATATAACTTTGTATACCAGTTGGTTATGTGATCGCGATGCACTGATCATTGGGATCGTGATCTGTTTACATAACGTGGGCACCTCGGACGGGTAAATCTGAGGGTCCTTACATGTGATCTTTGCACAGTTTCCAGATTTTCAAAGCTTATTACTACCTCCATTTTATAAAACAAGGCGTAATTTTTTTGTCAAAAGTTAAACCATGCAAAGTCTAACCAAACTTTTAGAAAAAACTATCAACCTCATCTTATTAGATATATCACTAAATATATTAGATCTACATAATATAGTAATTGTCGATAGTTTTATCTATAAATTTGGTCAAAGTTAATGTTGTTTGACTTTAGAATAAAATTATACGTCCTCGCAAAAAAAAATTATACGTCTTGTTTTGCGTAGTATAAAAATTTGCAAGAGTAAGTTTCCACCGTATACCTCTTGCGTGATTTTTGATCATGATTTTCTCTAAAAATTAAGACCTATATTTTTTGCTATTTTTTTCAAACTTGGGCTCATGCGTGTCTAGGTTCATCATCTGATGATTCTCGTTCTTGAACAACAAATCAACACTTCTGAACACCGAAGTAAAGAGTGCTGCGTATCATTTACCTAGGTCAGACTTTGCGAGCCTGACGAAGAGATCCTGCCCGTCGTCGAAGAAGCGCGTGTCCATCAGCTCGCCGAACCACTGTATGCACCCTGTCCCGCCTCCCCGGATGTCCGACGCGGCGTACGCGGTGCAGGAGCAGTTGGAGAGGCACCTCCGGCCGCACTCCGCGAGCGTGGCGCCGTCCTCCACGGTGCTGCCGTGCGTCTCCGGAAGCTTCACGCCGCGCAGGGCGTAGAACCCGTCCCCGCCGGCGCACTGTAGCGGCGTGCTCCGGGCGCACCCGCCGGTCGCGTTCCGCATGCGCCACTCCGCCGGCGACTCCGGCATGAACCCCCTGATGCAGCCGCACACCACGGCGCCCCCCACGTTGCAGACGCCGAATGCGCCGCAATGGCCGTAGGTGTCGCACTGGTCTCTCGGACACGCCGCGATGACGCTCCACGCCAGCGCCGTGCGGTCCCAGACCATGCGCTGCAGCACGCCGAACTCATTCAGCACCAATCGTGACACCAGCGACCCGTCGCGGCCGTGATACATGAAAGAGACCTCGTCGGCGGTGTCGGTGAACTGGACCTCGAACATGTCCTCGAAGGTCGTCATATCCGCTACGCCGCTGAACCGCACCCCGTTCCACGGCCCCGACCGGGACATCTGGCGTCCCGAGTTCCTCCATATGCGCATCTCCGGCGAGCCCTGCGTGTCCATCACGTACCGGAAGTCGCCTGCCGACGGGTCGTCGGCGCTGCGCCACGAGGAGAGGAACCACTGGGCGCCGGTCCTGAGGTTCTTCCCGGCTCGCAACCCGGAGATTAACGTGTTCGTCGGGTGCTCGAAACTTTGCCACAGCACGGCGCCGGCCTCGTCCGCGAGCACCAGGTTGCCGTTGTCGTGGAGCTGCGCGACCGCACCAGCAGCGCCCAGGGAGGAGGAGTTGGACGACCAGATGGTTTCGTTATTGCTGGCGGCGTCGAGGAGGACGAGGTTTCCTCGGCCGCTGAGCGCGACTAGGCCGGACGAAGTGTTGAGCGGGTGGTCGCGGTTGGCGACCCAGACGACGGCGCTCGGGGAGACGGTGAACCATATGCCGAGAAACCACTTGGTGTTGTTGGCGACGGAAAAGAGCCCGAGCTGGAAGACGTCCCCGGGAGAGACAAGCCTCTGGTCGCCGCCGATGGGCCCCGACTGCGTCAACGTGCTGTCGGCGACGGCCGAGGATGTGAGAAGCAGCACGGAGAGGAAAACGTGGAAGAGTCGGTGGTGGCTCTGGCTCATGATCTTGCCCGGCTGAATACGGAAAGTAAAGTACGGAAGACCGCCGCTTCTCCGATAGCAGGGGAATGAATCTAAGTGTGGCGTGGATTGCTTCCCAGTTTTATATACCGACGGTAGGCAGAACAGTAGGAACTAGCCCTGTCTTCCAATAAAAACAGCAAATGGGCAGGCAGCGAGATTGCTGACTCGTCTAATTTGTTGACATTTGCCAAGTTGTTTCGTTGTCGACATATGCAGAAAAGCACTCTTGCTGAACACTGAAGCAAGGTGGCAGTGACGGGTGATTAACCATTTTATGCTCACCTTATGAAAGAAAATTAGGATTATCTTGATTCCCAAGTTACCTAAACCGTCAGTTTATATCATACCGATGCGTACAATACCAGCTAATGCCTTTGTGAACCCATCAGCAGTATATATATATACACAGAATATCCAATGTAATTTGTGCTACTCGAAGAAAATGATAATCAACCGCTACATATTTTGTTCTGGCATGGAACACAGAATTTGCTCACAAATATGTAACTCCAATATTATCACACCAAAGGCAAGGTTTTTTTTTTGGGGAAATCTAATTTCAGGGAGCCCTAAAACTGGCCAAACTCGGCAGGCACATTTCAACCGTCCGATCCACATCGCGCGTCCGGTACCCGAGTGCCAACACGCGCTTCTTCGACGACGGGCAGGATCTCTTCGTCAGGCTCGCAAAGTCTGACCTAGGTAAATGATACGCAGCACTCTTTACTTCGGTGTCCAGAAGTGTTGATTTGTTGTTCAAGAACGAGAATCATCAGATCATGAACCTAGACACGCATGAGCCCAAGTTTGAAAAAATAGCAAAAAATATAGGTCTTAATTTTTAGAGAAAATCATGATCAAAAATCATGCAAGAGGTATACGGTGGAAACTTACTCTTGCAAATTTTTATACTACGCAAAACAAGACGTATAATTTTTTCTGCGAGGACGTATAATTTTATTCTAAAGTCAAACAACATTAACTTTGACCAAATTTATAGATAAAACTATCGACAATTACTATATTATGTAGATCTAATATATTTAGTGATATATCTAATAAGATGAGGTTGATATTTTTTCTAAAAGTTTGGTTAGACTTTGCATGGTTTAACTTATGACAAAAAAATTACGCCTTGTTTTATAAAATGGAGGTAGTAATAAGCTTTGAAAATCTGGAAACTGTGCAAAGATCACACATGATGTTTTAGCTGCAATATTTTTTTGAAGGGTTAGTTTCAAAATTTTGAACCACGTATGTAGCCTGAATCATTTTGTGTTTTTTCTACTGATCATAAACGGTCATGTATAAGTTCTAAAACTTGCATAATACGATTTTCGTAAATTGTTGCCACTCCGAATAGGATTTTCGCTATTTGATCAAACTTGGATTTCAGGCGCCCTAGATTCCGAATATTAGTTCAGGAAGCGAGGCATTTGCAATGGTACTTCCCTCCGTTCATAATTACTTCGCGTTCTGGATTTAGTCAAAGTCAAATTTTGTAAAGTTTGATCAAATATTGAGAAAAAAATGTTAACATCTATAATGTAAAATCTATACTATTGGAATCTTCATAAAGTATATTTTTATATTATGTGCATTTGGTATTATGGATATTAATATTTTTTCCTATATTCTTAGTCAAACTTGACAAAGTTCAACTTTAACTAAACCTAGAACGCTAACTAAATAAAAACGGAGGGAATTACCATTACAAATTTGTCGCACAGTACAGTCAATGCCTTAACTCCTTAGTAGTACTATTCAATTTCCTGTCGCACTTGAACCAAATCGATTTCACGAATCTCTTGTTTGGGATTCTTGGATTCTCTTGTTTGACTTTGCTTCTTCTCCTGCCAATCAATTCCAAAAAATAGACGGCATATGGAGCTTGATATTTTCACTCGATAATAGAAAATCATTTGATCCAAGATAATATATTTATTCTCCCGCATCTACAAATAATAAGATTATTATGTGTAGGCAAATTTATCCAATGAACCGAGTTCCACATATAAAACCCATCCTCATATTATACACACCTTAGCTTGACTTCAGCTACCGATTACACGAAAACAAATTGTACTGGAACATCCGATTGAAGTCAGGAAAACAGACTTTCTCCATGCACTGAATGATATTTTCAACCACTGACGTGTCCCATTGAATCACCTAGCAGGACAAACATGTCAAGCTCACATTTTGTACAACCTTGGATCAATCTTAGCCTAAGTACAATGCATCTAAGTCAACGCTGACACTGCACCTACATGTTTCAGAGCCAACCAAGCCCAAGAAATTCGTCGCGGTCATCACAGCGGTGATAACAGGGTTTGCGTTGCTTCTCCTATTCTTTGGTTTCATGATTTTGAGAAAGGCGCGGCGCAGTAAGGAAGGTCAGTCAGAGTCCGTGGTGTAGCAGGATAATCTGAGGCTACCCCTTGCTCTGTCGCTCATGTCATGTGGCTGCTGCCGTCTCCATTTTGCAGTCACAATGTTTGACGACATCATGAGAGGCGAATGCCCGACGTACGATTTCGGAATCATTAGAGCGGCCACCGGTGGATTCTGTCCCAAGAACGCGATCGGGCGCGGTGGCTTCGGCATTGTTTACAAGGTGATAGATAATGCTTTACACCTTGCAATAGCCCAATCCATGTAGATCAGAACTTGAAATTTCCTTTTGTGGTATAATTGAACAAAAAGTTCGAAAGTACAATAGTCTTGTACTTGTATGACAAATGTCTGACTAACTAGCTTTATTTATCAGGGTAAACTGCCAGACGGCCAGGAAGTCGCGGTGAAGAAGCTCTCAGCGGAGAACAGAATGCAAGGCCTGAGGGAGTTCAAGAACGAGGTGGACCTGATCGCCAAGCTGCAGCACCGCAACCTGGTGCGCCTGCTCGGCTGCTGCATCCACGACTCCGAGAGGTTACTAGTCTACGAGTACATGAGCAACAAGAGTTTGGACGCCTTCATTTTCGGTACGCGCCTAACTCATTGGTAATAGCAGGAGAACCATCACAATTCCTCGCTCAGTTCAGTAAATTCGCCAACAGATTCGAGGAGGCGCGCGTCGTTGAGCTGGAAGACGAGCATGGATGTCATCCTCGGTGTCGCGAGGGGGCTCGTCTACCTTCACCAGGACTCGAGGCACACCATGATCCACCGAGACCTCAAGGCTGCCAACGTCCTCCTTGACGAGGAGATGGTGGCCAAGATATCGGATTTCGGCATCGCGAGGCTATTCAGCAGCACCGGCGATGACCGTGAGAACTCGAGCGTCACCGAAAGGATTGTTGGGACATAGTAAGCAAATCAACATTGCATCACACAACAATGGTCCAACATACTGTACCTCGATTTCTTTTTTGAAGTGTACCCTCGCCGGATTTCCTGACAGTTTTTTCGTACGGCGGTGACATCCAGCGGTTACATGTCACCGGAGTACGCCATGGATGGCATGGTATCCTTCATGCAGGACGTGTACAGCTTCGGTGTGCTGGTGCTGGAGATCGTCAGTGGCAGGAGGAACTAACGAAGTTTCAACCTCATAGCTCATGTAAGCAATCAGTTACACCCCTGCAGCTGAAAATAAAATAATATAAACAATTTTCCTCTGGATTTGGTCTGATTTCATTAAATTCACTTGAATTCAAAATTGCGTGCCTACAGGGTCCCGACCCTGTCTTTGAAACAAGAAACACCTACCGATGGAATCACATTGAATTCCACGATGACCTTGACAAAGTACAGAATATCTTTTTTTGCAGGCATGGAAGCTATTTGAAGAAAACAAGAGCCTCGAGCTCCTTGACTCAACCGTGCGCGACGGCTGCTCCCCGGCGGAGCTACAGCAGTCCGCGACATGCATTCAGGTAGGGTTACTGTGCGTTCAGGAGAGCCCGAGCAGACGACCGCAAATGGCCGCAGTAATACCCATGTTGTCGCACCAACAGGCTCTGGTGCGGCCACTTCGGCCTGTGGTCTGCATGCCGATGACTGCTTCGGCGGGCCTTCTCGATGTGCAGGAAGTAACCTCAGGGTGCAGCGGGCTGACCATCACGAGCCTCGAAGGCAGGTAGCATGGACGGAAGGATGCAGGGCAAGCTTGAAGCGAAGATTCCAGACGTTACTAACAACTGTTCTGAATGTAATTGAGTGAGACAGGTGCATTGTAGTGCAGATAAAGCATCACTTTACCTGTACCTTGCCTATTCGAGTAGCATAATGTCACGATCCTAGATCACTGTGATATACAGGAAGGGGGATTCAGGAAGGAAACTGGGATTTGAGAGGTAGACGGAAGCAATCTGCAGAGATACAGAGGGGAATTGAGAGGAGACGAAGGAGGGGTCATGGAAAGAGAGTTCGGCCATCAGTTCTGTTTGTCCTCTTCATGGGCAAACCCTATTGCCCGCTCATTGTGAGCAATAGTAGCGCGAGTTAGGTCTGGTTTTTTCTAGACGGTTTTCGTTTTTTCACCGGTTGGTTTTCTTTGCGGTTTTTCATGGTTTCTGTCGGTTCTTCAGGTCCTCACGGTTCTGTGCAGTTTTCCCGGTTTTCCGCGGTTTTACATTTTTTTTCAAATTTAAACTTTTTTAGATCTGAACAAATTTTAAATTAAAACAACTTTCAAATTTAAACAATTTTCGCATTTGAACAATTTTCACTTTTTTTTGCTCAGATTTGATTTTTGTTCTGATTTTAAAATCGTCCAAATTTGAAAATTGTTCATATTCGAAAAATGATCATTTATAAATTTTGCTTGAATTCTAATTTTGTTTAATTTTGAAAATTGTTCGAATTTTAGACAGAAACTGTCCAGACTACAGAAACTTAGCGACCGAACAAACGCGGAACAGCGAGAGAACGCTGGACTCAGTTCAATGGGCCTGGCCCAAATCGCCGGAAGACGTGGGCGTTGCCGAGAGTTCGCTTTGTATGCGCTTCTAATCATTGTTCAGGTTGCTTCGTACCCAGTTTGATACAGCGTGGTATATAAATTGGTTGGAATCTCTGCCGGCTTCCGATGTGGGACTATTTGGGATATCCAGACATGTTTGTACAGTTTTTACGTGCTCGCAAGCGATGACCGCTGCTGTCAACTACTCCCTGTGTTTGGCATTGTTAGGCCGGAGGGCCAAATCACGCGGATTAAGAAGAGTCTTAATTCTCCTAGAAATCTCTCCTTTTCTGTATGTATTAACTCTCCCCAACTCCTCGGTAATTCTGTCCGTATTAATTAGGAAGGGAGAGGGATTTTTGGCCAGTAACCGAAGAGAAAGAAATGCATGCATTGGTGGAAACTTCATGTCCCACGAATTAACCCCCTCATCCACGCAATTATTGTTGGAGAAAAATAAGGACGGTAGCGCTAGGATTTAGGGGAGTTAATACTTCGGCCTTAGATTACCTAAAAATCTGGAAAAGCTCTCTGGCCCTATAAATAATCCCGTATGGAGGGAGTATATGTTGCGCGAGTACGTGTGGGTGGGTTCGTACGGACATGCTGCCGTTTGTTTGTGTCGGCGCAGCAGCTGCAAGCAACCATGAAGCGAAGACAAACGCAACAAATGGCATGGTACTAGATCGCCGACCGCTCTGCCGGTGTGGCTGTTGTGGCGGTGTGCTGGCTGGAACGGCCTATGTTTTTTTGGGTGTAATATTGGGTAGCGAAGTAGGAGTAGCGAAATGAATTGTAGTAGTAGCACCTTTATTTTTTGTTGCTGCAAGTAATCGACCAGATGATAGTAGATTGGTGTAACAGCAGTGTGGTACTAGGTGTGATCATATCGTGGGAGTTGCAGCGTTTGTACTTTGTAGTGTGTCTTAATTCTTGACTTGGTTGTGATCAGGCCTTGTAGGAAATTATGTCTTGCAACATTTTATATATTTACTACATTGTCCGGAATTAAACTTCAGTCTGGAAGTATCACGGAAATAACAGGAAATTAATGATGTGGAATTGTACTTAAGGAAATATACTTAAGGAAGCCGGTACGGCTATACAGAAACACAGTGTATATTAATATGCTGGAATTATACCCGGGAACAGTATAGAGCGGAATGCCAGGTTGTTCATAGGATTGGCTCTATGGATTGTTAAAGCCTGCGAGTTTGATTTTGTATTCGAACTCGGCGCATGACTCACACGTGCGTGCTGGGACCTAATTGTTTAACAGTAATAGGCTCGGTTAATGGCTGTTAATGATAGTGTTTGGTTTAACAAGTCACGAAACATATTGAGTTATCTGGAATTTGGAGTCTATATAAAGGTCCCACCCTCTAGTCTCAATATGCATTGTGAGCGGCACCACCGATAAGTCAGAGGAACAGAGGGTAGACCGAATAGCTCCTAACCCTAATTTTAACATTGGTATCAGAGCCAAGGTCGGCGGTGGCCGGAAGTTGAGTCCGCTGCGAATCACGGTCGCCGCGCCGATCGCTTTGGAACTCTGCCATGAAGGTCGTCTCCACTGAGAACTCAGGGCCACTGTTCTGCGCGGATCGAGGAAGAAAAGAAGGATTCGTGTTCCTGTTCGCGTCGATCGGGGAAGGAACACGGAATCATCTCCGTAATTTTGTCGTCGCTGTCGTCGCCTTGTTCCGCTGCGCACTCCGCCGCGGCTAACAAACTCTCGCGTCGTGCCTCCGATTGTCCACGGCCGGAAAGTTGGTTGGTTGTGGTCTTGGTGCGTAGAGGAATTGATTCGATCTTGTCGTGCGAGCAGAAGTCATAGTTTCCTCGATCTATCTTCTGAAGCACATCGCCGACGAGATTGGAAATCGTGCTGTTTACCACGAGATCTCATCGAGATCGGAATTAGAATCGTGGCCGCACCCTATTTGTTAATCAAAGACGCGAGCGCATGCAGATCGATCTTTTGTCTTGGAGGCATAGGAGGAACTTGGACGGCTAGCTAATGAAGGAAGAAAGCCTCCATGGAAATTGCTGCGCATACCTTCGATCTGCACTGCGTTCGCCGGCGGATCGTGCTCGCACCTCCGCGTAAAGTCGCGTCTCGAAACCCCGTCGATCTGTCGTTGACACGCGATGGAATCAAGCAGCAGGCTGTAGTTGCAGCGTTCTGGATGGAGGAAGACTAGTACTGTACTCTTGCTGACTGCGTTTGATAATTCTGAACAGTACCAGCAGGTTCTTCGGGCAAAAGCTGATTGAGGAATTATTCTTTCTCCTTGGTTGCTCCTATTCCACTCAATCAAGGAACGACATCAGGAAATTAATTACGCGTGTTATGCGACGGAATATCCGCAGCTATTTTTCTGCCTAACTCTACTCGAATGAGATCGGTAACACTTTTCTGTCTCTGGCATTAGTATTGTTTACTCTGAGTTACTTGAACCTGTAGACTGATGGCTCAAACTACACGGTTTGGAAAGGAAATATTGATTATGTCATTGATATGTCTAAACTGGAAAAGTCACGGGGAAATAAAAACTATGGATTTCGGACTAAGATAAATAGACTAGTTCACATAGTTATATGAATTGTTGATTATTTTGCTATTGAATATGGGAATGCACAGATCACGTGGAATATTACGCGTATCTGGAAAAGTTTTTTTTTACTTCTTTTATTGGACACCACTCGCCTCTAGAGAAAGTTGGAATTCACTCCGAGGAAAATTATTAATCTCTTTGTCGGATGGATTAACTTATTTATTTTGTCACTATGATTTATTAATTTGCTACGGATTTACATTATCACCGGAATATATTGGACTCATTGGATTACTTCGGAATTGATCGGAGTATTTTAATAATTCATCGGAATTCTCTGGCGCAACGATGATGAGGCGACATGCATGAAGCATGTTTATAATGGAAGTGACATTACTTATTATTTTGGAGGAATATGGGAAATACTCCAATGGAAGAGGAAATCGATATTTACTCAACGGTATGTCCAATGTTATTTCTTGCACTAAATATTTGTTTGTCACTACTTTTCCATATAGTTGGATTGGACTTTGCCTCTACATCATAATTTGATGGAATACAATAGCAAATTTACTGACATGTGAACAATTCCAAAGGAATAATAAGTGTATTAATTAGTCACTAATGATAAATTGTATATACTTTGGAATTGGAAATTATGTAATCGAACTCTGTTTATGGAGGAATTTCTTTTTGTCACTTACGATGAGAAGGAATTTTAATTTACACTTCTCTATCGGAATTTGTTTTATGTATGCTATTTGGAAAAGGAAGAGTGGAATTATTGCTCAATGAAATTAGTGCATTATTATGGAATTTAACACAATGGACTCATTTATCTTGACAATCTATTGGAAGTTGGTGTACAAACTGTACATTTTGTGAAGATCACTCCATATGGAGGAATACTTGAAATAGGAACACATGCTCTGAAATTTATTGTTGATGAAATTTACGACTTGGTCATACTCTACAAACATAATTACGCTTGTTAATTATGGAATTATAAACTTTAAGTGGGAGGACTACAATTATGGATTTCTCTTCAATGTGACATTTGGTTTTACACTCCCATTAGAGGTCAATTATTTTATCTCATTTACAACTTGGTCACATATCAAGGAACAAATTAGTGGATTATTAATTCTGGAATTCAAAGCTTTAGTGGGAGGATTATGATACTTTATCAACACATATTTATGGTATTTTTTGAACACTCCTACTTGAGGTGGATATATTTATTTATTTCATGATTCACTTGATATGGTTATTAATATCTTTGACAATACAAGTCGGAAGGTTTTTGTTGTATTAACATCTCATACTGAAGTGGAAAATCAGTTCATAAAAGGATTACAAGGTTTGAAACTGATTGGTGGGGGAAGTACACTTCAGGAATATTAATTGAAACTAATGTGATGAGCATGGAATTATTCACCGCTGTCTGATATATATACTCCATGGTTGAATGGAGGAATACAACTCTTGGTTATTCACTGGATTATGAAAGCATTACATACTACTATTTGTTGAGTAAGTCATTATTTATCACAGTCACTGTTTGTATTTTGTGAACTGGAAGGAAGTATTCTATTTATATTTTGGTAGTATGGAATTGGAATCATTGTTTACTACAAAGCACACCAAGATTTATTTTAATGTTTATATTTCTAGTGGATCAAATGGTATTTCGTTTTTGATCTGGAAAAGTGAAAATTGGTGGAAAGTAGGAATATGATATTTTCTCATGAAGGGTGTGTTTATTAATAGTCACACTGAAATATATGTGTTAAACTCAAAGGAAAACACCAAGTTACACTCCCAACACTAACATGCTTAGGAAAAGTGGGAGGAATTAAATTGGGCCATCATATCTTGGCTACTATTGTGTGTTATTTGAGGAAGTTACTCTATATTTTAGAGGAAAAAAAATACTAAACTTGTTGCTAATGTTAACTATGGGTGGAAACATTGCGGGAAGGAACAAACTCAATGATGAATAATAAAAGTCTGGGAACTTGTTATTTTACCAAACAACCGCATGCCTATAGGATGTTATTGGATTTATTTACAAGGAAGTTTAATGCAACATTCTTAGTGGAAGTTACAATTCTAAGTTTTTGTTACACAAAGGAAATATTTATACTTTGTGGAAACTCTGGAATTTAGAGGAGGTGTTGTTGTTTAATTATTTGCACAAAGGAAATGTTATACTTTGTGGAAACTCTGGAATTTAGAGTAGTTGTTGTTGTTTAACTATTTACCCAAAGGAAGTGTTATACTTTGTGTAAACTCTGGAATTTAGAGGAGGTGGGAACAATGGCAATGTTTGCTAATTGAATTGACCAATTCATGTTTTTTGGAACAAGCTTCACATCAATGGTATGTCAGGTCATATGGATTTATTTATGATGGAAGATAATGGTTTTATTTATGATGGAAGACAATCATATATAAAGGTTAGTGTTAATTGTTTTGTGTTATTGCTACATGTGCTAACTATGTTCTTATTGTTTTTGAAATATCACATTGATGGAAGTGAAGCTTGGTTCGGTTCTAACTTTCATATGAAAGGTATGTTGAAGCTTCCAATCTTTTGGGAGTGGAATTACATAGAGAATGTTTTGATACTTTTTTCTATGGAAAAGTGCAAACATGTCATGTACCTTTTGATTAAGGGAATGATACTCTGCGAGGAATTATATTTAAACTCGTGAGGAAAAAGGAAGAATAATTGTCATCCTCAGTTATTGTGGGACATTATTCGTGCGACCTGAACTTTGCCATGCCGTTGTAATTGTTGCTATTTTGATTAGCACGGAAACGATTTGCTGGAATTATTAGCAAACGGAATATGAATCTTATTGAAATTTTTGGAATCACATAATGGACTTGTCGCGCAATGTCAAGGAAATATGGATTACTCATTATTCATTGATGATCTCAACCTTCAACTACGTGGATATTGACGCTATTTGTGATCTTGGTGAAAGGTAATCTATTTTATGTTATGTGTTAATATTTACTTTTGTAGGTCTTTATGGTGTACAAAGGAAACATGATTTAGTACTCGTTATTTATGAAATATGAATACTTTGATGCATCAAGCATTGAAGGAAGGTCTATGGCTAAGGAATTTTCTTTGTGAACTTAAGGTCGTGGAAAGGTGCATCATAACCTGTTACTTTGTGATAATTTGACTCCAAAAGTCACAAAGGTTTATATACAACGTGAGTGCACTGAAGGAAGAAATTAACGCCTAACCATGTAATAGCATGGGAATTCACTTAGCTGAAATAAAATGTTTTCAGTCAAGTGGGAGATGTAGGAAATTGTGTCTTGCAACATTTTATATATTTACTACATTGTCCGGAATTAAACTTCAGTCTGGAAGCATCACGGAAATAACAGGGAATTAATGATGTGGAATTGTACTTAAGGAAATATACTTAAGGAAGCCGGTACGGCTATACTGGAACACAGTGTATATTAATATGCTGGAATTATACCCGGGAACAGTATAGAGCGGAATGCCAGGTTGTTCATAGGATTGGCTCTATGGATTGTTAAAGCCTGCGAGTTTGATTTTGTATTCGAACTCGGCGCATGACTCACACATGCGTGCTGGGACCTAATTGTTTAACAGTAATAGGCTCGGTTAATGGCTGTTAATGATAGTGGTTGGTTTAACAAGTCACGAGTCCTATCTGGAAACAGATTGAGTTATCTGGAATTTGGAGTCTATATAAAGGTCCCACCCTCTAGCCTCAATATGCATTGTGAGCGGCACCACCGATAAGGCAGAGGAATAGAGGGTAGACCGAATAGCTCCTAACCTTAATTTCTAACAGGCCTGTGATGGAGCTGAATCTATTTTGAATTGGTTACTTGATCTGTGCTGTGAATGTCAGGAAAACAGAGAGGTCACGCCAAAGTGTTTGAGAGGTTTTGTAGCTTTGAGGTGGAATACCAATTGTGTGTGTGATAGTAGAAGTAGCTGTGTATACGAGCTGCAGCTGGGAGTAATCAGTAGCTGTAAGGTTAACTAGTTTCTTTGCATATATATCTCTACTATATAATATCGTTAAGCGACCGTGGTATGTCGTACGTTTTACACTTTAGCCCCTGTAAAATGTGAAAATCAACCCGCAGTCCATTGTCTCCTGGTCCCCTCGCCTCGTCGTACGTTGGAAAGGTATCGAAGAGACGGGGCTATCGCAACCGCCGCCCGCGTTAGCTCCGACCCCGCCCTGCTCCTGGCGGATCTCACCGGCAGGGCGCCAAAGCCCTCCTCCGGCCGCCGCGCGCCTCTCTCCCCTCGGTCTCCTCTAATCCGCCTACAGTCGCCGCTGTCAGTTCGTCTCTCCTACGCATCGTTCGCCTGACGACCTGGCGACCTCGCGCCTCTGTGCGGCCGTGCCCTCTACAAGTAGCAAGGTTACCGCGCCTCCCAGCTCGCTCTGCCGCCGGCGACCTCGCGCAGGTGGCCGTTGGCAGCTGCTGCCCCGCCTCCGCCCTAGCTCTTCCCGCCGGCGACGAGGCCACCCTATGCGCAACCTCCGGCCAACTCGTCCGTGTCCTCCAGAGCCGCGCGTCCGCTGCCCCTGCACACTGCCGTCCGTCGCTGCTCGGCAACCTATTGCTAAACATAGGTTCATATGAAGGAGCACCTATTGCTGATGGAGTTCTGAAGATTTATTAAGAGGTGAGAGAAGTTTCATATGGAGGAGCACCAATTGCTAAGCATGTCTGGTTCTGTACTGCTGTGGAGTTAGAAATCTAACTTAGTCATAGCCCAAGTTCAGAACAAATTTAACTTAGGCAGATTGACAGCTACAACTGCACAATATGTATGCTTATGATTAATTCTGCTGCAGTGCGACTGCGAGCATTGCTGAATTGTGTACACCCAGTGTGAATGTTCAGATATTTTGTACTTCATCACACTACATGATCCAGTTGTATATTAGCAAATAATGATTGTACACGCATCTTCCATTCTTTCTTGCTTCGAAACAACGATTTAACATCCTGTGGCAGAGACATATACATATTTTCAGAAAGTTTTGATCATGTGTGTCGGAATTTTAATTTGTGTATTATTGGAGTTGAACCAAATTAGATGCATGCAACAGAGTATCCATTTATCAAGATCTCAAGACTGCTATTTTGTAGTTCAGATTTATGCCTTGATCCACTATTGGTCTGTGGAGGCTCCGATCAAGGAACTTGCAGCAACTGATTCATAAATCAGTGATTTTTTTTTGTTAGAACAAGAAGATATCACTCACCAGCGCATGCTGTCAGGTATTTCTTGAACATGGACGCCTGCTGGAGACATTTCTTCAATAATATAGGTGGCTTGGTATTGGATGTCCTCATTCTACCAGCTCATGGTTTCTTCCACAAGCAAATCGTTTGGTTCAAGACAAAGTAATTGAAGACACACTTTTGACTCGAGATTTACTATTCCGTACTTTTTCCCCCTTTACCTCTCGATCCAAGTACATATACATTTTAGATGCTTTTGTTAGGATTTTGTATGGCATTGCATGCTTTGTATGATTATGTATCAGACATATTGTTCTTGAGCTTGGTTGAAAATGCATTATTGTTGATTCTGATGGTGCAGTTATGCCAAACAAGTATTATTTTGATTTATCATGTACAAAATAAAAAAATATCTCCTTGGAGTAGTCTGTTTTGGTTAATCATGTACAAATATCGATTTTCTTGGTAAATCATGCATAAAAATCAAAAGACTTATCCATGAGACTATCCTATTTTAGTTAATTGTGTGCGGCCAGTATTCTCAATCGTCTATTTATCTATTGCCACGGTGCAACACTTCAGAATTTTCTGATCGATTACCAAGTGATGGTGTAATATAAGCTTTGGTTCTTGAAATCTTCAGAACTTGAGTGACATCATGGAAACAAAGATAAAAAAGATAGAGATATTATGTTGACGTCTACTGCGGAAAACAAAAATAGCCCGTGGCAACGCACGGGCATGTTTGCTAGTATATATATACTAGTTTAGAGGGCACGTGCAATGCACGTCTCGACAAAATGCAACAACATATAAGTGTGTTTTTGTTGTTGTTGGTGGAGTAAATTCAAAATTTAAGCCTTTTCTTTTTTGGCAAACTTTCGGGGCATTGACTAAAAACACACCGAGAACAGAGTCTTTAGATACACATCGCCCATTACAACCAAGGGCAAGAAATATCTAAGTTCTTATCCAACTCTAGCAAAGACTTACATATTTCAAATGCTAAGCAATGGAAATTCATTAAAATAGTGTAGAGTAGCATGCTTATTCTCACCACAAGTACCAAACAACAAAGTTCAGTCTTATACCGTACAGAGTGCAAGATTGATCTAAGTCAACCCGGAAGAAGATAATCCACCAAAGTAATGCATAACTTGAATGTATTTTCCGCCTTCTTATTCTTACGACAAGCACCGGACAACAAAATTCAGTCTTATACATGCAGCCTAATAGCAAGATTTAGTATTTTACCTACAAACCTGAAACCCCTACTATCTGAACATGAAGCAGAAGGGGTTTTTAACAATTGGGTTTCAACAAATTCCCCTCTTCCTTTTGAGCACATGTGTCCATGATATTCGAATTTTCCGAAAATTCAGTACAACATGTAACTGAGCGGTATGTCTGATAAAAGATGGCAACATTTTTGTAACGTGAACGCCTGAGAACTGGGTGTTAGCCAGTGGCAGTGGCTGCGTGTGCGCGCCCAGCCAACCCGGGTTCGAGTCCTAGCTGCGCCTATTTGGCTGCGCTTTCTCTCGAATTTCCGGGCATCTCACCCCTTTGGGGACTGGGCGTCGCCCAGTTAGGCAGCTGCCCACGGTCGTCCGTGCGCGCTCCCGCGACCCGAGTTCGAGCCCCCGGCTCGCTCGGCTGTGCGCGCCTAGAGCTCCATCTTCTTTAAGATATGGCGTAGGGGGTTCCTCCCTCCTGCTGCCCGAGTTTTTGTAACGTGAACGCCTCCTCGGTGGGATAAAACCAATGCGTTTGAGCCCTGGTGTGAGAGTAAAAGCACCACACATTTAACCTGAACGTCATAAGCAGTTGTAAGTTGTACGTATCAAACAAATAATTCAACCGAAATAGTCACATGTGTTACTTAATTTCTGATGCTTAGGCTTTGGTACACATCAATTTGCAGCAAGGACATCTGATGCGTCGAGAAGACCTTTGCATACGCTTGGTAGACTATTCAATGGCGAGCACAAAGACGTAGTAGGTATAAGCAATCCATCGTGTTTACCTCAAATCAAAACCTGGAAGTAGCTGTGCGAGAAAATATCGATCAATCCAAATCATACACACATGAAATCCACATACAACATTGTCAGTTTATCCCGTACTCTATGCATTCTTCAGATCTATCTGGATGTCTCAATGTCTCGATGAAAGAACATCTAGAATCAATGTATGAAACAGTCGGTAGAACACACATCTAAAAAAAGGCAATGCATCAAGGCAGCAATCACTTCCTGCTGCTCGCTCATCTCCACTAAATCACCACACGCATGCTACTCCTCTGACGTCTCCATCGCGAACCCGCACACCTGCTGCTCCATGCCCTTTTGATCTTCTTCTTCACCTTGTATGCAACGCAGTGCCCATCTTTCTTTCTTCTATTGCGGCGGTGACAACGAATCTGACAAGGGAACGGTAGTCAATCGGCAGTTGCGACATGCTTGACTGGGCAGCAACGGAAACGAAACGGGGACGGGCAGGGAGAAGACGACGTCGCGACCAGTGGCCGTTTTCTGCCTCGCGAGGATGGCGAATTTGAGCGAGGTGTGCCTATAGAGAGAAGCACGGGAAACCCCCATGTCCTCTGAGAACTCGGATGCGGCGGGCCACGCCTAGACCGCGTCCTGGCACCTAGGCCTCTTCTCAGGCCGCTGTGCTCGGTGAGGGCCATGGAGGCTCTCCGGTAGGAATCTGGGACGGCGCGTCGGAACGGACTGACGGGGGAGGAATCTCGCCGGCAGGGGCGGCCGCTCCGAGCTGCGCGCGGTTGATTTTATTTTCTGTCGGTTCGTAGATTGAGCGATGGAAATCGACCGTGTAGCGCGGGTTGGATCCGGCGCTCATGCCGGTCCTTGGCTCCTTGCCGCCGAACACCCGCGACACGCCCATGATACGCGACTCCGTCGACGCCGACCAGTGCCGCGAGCAGGGCGGCGGCGTGGAGGACGGGCGGTGGTGGCGGCTGTCAGGTACGAACCATTTCTTTCTTTTAGCAGTGGCAAATCCTGTAATTATCACGAAACGAAAAGATGTGTTGAGTTATCAAACATTGGAGCAATCTAGACCGTGGACCAAATATTGAAGGGCTCAAATTTAATGTATCAACACAAGTTTGGTTTTTTAATAGTAGTATAGATATATATGCATAGCCAAAGGGCGTTGTATCTTATGCATCCGAGAGTTTGGTGCATCCGTGCATCCGTTGATATTCAACCATCCGATCTGAATCGTACGTTCTGACTAGTTCCGATGGAATTTTGCACTAAACCGCCCGCGTCTAGACTGTTGTTTTGCAAAGTAACCCCTGACATCGAAACATCGTAGCAGTCAGAAATCCCAACTCCTCTCTTATCCCTAAACAACACGCGACCGGGATCCCATCGGCGGCAGCGGCGGCGGTGACGGCGGCGGCGGCAGAGGCGACGAGCTCAGCAATCCCCAGCCAGAAACCAACTGTCGCCGGAAGCGGGATGCCTTGGATGGCCTCGATGTTATCTGCCGTGCCTAGGCTGCCTCCGCGCACGTCGTCGATCTGGCTGGACCCTGGCGCTGCGGCCGCCGGCGGCCGCAACCTCTGCAGTCCGCACCGTCGGCCGCAACCTCTGCAGTCCGCAGTCCGCAGTCCGCACCGTCGGCTTACAGTAGACACTCGTCCTGCGGATGCCCCTGCTGGCCTACTCCTCCCAATATCATCCTACTGCAGACTCATGTGGGCTACAACCCCCTTGTATAGCAAGGCTATGTCAGGACATTAGCCACCTAGAGCTCTGAAATTTTCCTTTTCTTGTGTACTGTCTGTATCTAGTACTGACAGATTAGCAATCGATTAAACTTTGCTCTTTGTTGGGTGTGCTTGTAGCTTGGGTGTACTGTCTGTATGTTTAACAACTGAAGCTTGTTTGCTGGGTTGGGAATTGCCACTCGTTGTACAACTTTTGTAACTTCCTTCTGCATTGTATAAAAAGCTTGACCATTTTGTAACCAGTGTCATGAACATATATATACAGATTGGAAACCATTTTGATGCTATTTATGCTGCGTCAATCTGAGCACAAGAATGTGATTTGCCAGGCCTCTTTGTTTCCTGCCTGAAGATTGGAAACCATTACACTATGTTTGACAGTACAGATTCAATTAGGAGAGACCAAATGAATCTCTGTGCTCTAAGACACCAAATACATTTGGAGAAGCATCTTCAAGGTAAATACTTAGTTCTGTCACATATTTGTTTAACCAGTCATAATTAGCTAATAAGCTAATGACTGCCATTTTCTAAAACAGTGAAAAGGTTCATAATGCTAATAAGCTTGAAGTAGAGCCCTCTTTTCTGCAGAGAGGGAATATGAACACCTGCAAGAGTGCAGCTTTCATGAAGCACCATCTGTATGCATTTCTTGCACATTTATGGCTTCTTTTTCTGGACCCTTTTTTGTTGGGCAATTGCGACTATCATGAAACCCTACTTGGTGGCATGTCTTGCACAAGCGTGCAACCTTGGCTTTGGCTTCTTTGTTCTTCTTTTTGCGTTCTTCCCCATTCATCTCCTTTCCTTTCTTTATTCTTTTAGTTCTCCCTACCGAACGAACATCATTTGGCGGGTGTATGTCAACTTGAGTAGGAATGTTGCAACCAATAAATGCCTCATATTCCTCTTGCCTAGAGTGCTTGGCTGCTGCAGGAACCTTTTGGTTCAGAGGCTCCTCAATGCTCAACACACTTGATAGTAAAAAATCCATTCCTTCATCGGATTGTTTGGCTGTTTGAATTAAATCTTCCATCTTGTTACGTACTGTTGAAATCTTCTTCCTTGCAGCTGCATCCAAGGAGTCAGTGGGATTCTCTTCTAAAAGATTCCCTTGCATATCGTAAACACTTTCTCTAGAGAAAAAAAAAGGTAAATGTCAGTCATATGATTTGCAAGAAAGTAAGAGCAGGAAGGTTATGATTTTTTGTTTGTACCTTTTACACCTTTCCTGCCATCTTTCCATCATATAGAAGGATGGAAGCTCTTGTTGATTTTCAATCCTCATCACTTGGATAATATGGCGGCATGGAATTCCATGGGACTCAAATAACTTGCACGAACAATTAGCTATCATGGTTGCCGTGTTGCAGCGGACCTCCCTTACCTTACTAGCACCGGTTCTGAAGGTCACTATTTTTATTCCTTCGTCTTGTGTAATACTTTGAGCACAGCAATGGTCTCTAGCAGCAATAATTTGTTGCTGAAATTTCTCAAACACCTCATATGTGAATAAATCACTACCTTGTTTCTCGATTGCCCACGGTGTCAATAATTGAGGTGTCCTAGGATGCTTGAATACATACATCAAATTTCCTTCATCACTCACAACAAAATCATAGAAAAATGCTGGATTAACTTCATGCTTTCTTGCTAGCTGGGCCACAAACATTTGGGCATCTGCATCCCTGATTTTATACCTGAGATCACGGTAATAATTTTGCAAGTCCCTCTTCATGCATCCAATATTTTCAATCCTACCCTCACTGACTTGGAGGAGTCTATATGCCTGGCATGTGCCAATGCTTGCTTTGTGGCATGTGTATAGTGTATTCTTTGCCCTCTCACTAACTTGACGATTCGATCTGATCAAATGACGCTTACCAGGTAACACAAGACCATGACTGTGGTGCTCTACCCATGACTCTATCTTGTAGGTATTATTACCACACAACTTCACAAAGATATGTGCATCACAACCACATCTTATGGCCGTGTTCTTACGCCTTTTCTTTGACGGATCTTCAATCTCTTTACCCTTCTCAGACTTGAATCCTTCCCTGCTACACATGAATCGTTTAGTGCGAACTACGTCATTATCTAACTTTTTCTGCTGTCCAACACGAACTCCAAAACCAGATTCATGTGCATAGTGCTTGTAAAACTTCTCCACAGCCTCTAGTCCTTCAAATGTCATCCCTACTTTAGGCTTCAAATTTTCTTCACAATCAGGTGTAAAAGACGAACACTTCAACATAAACAATGAATATGTAAGCACCACAATGTATAAAAACTGAACCAAATACAACCGTGGTGGGAAGGGGAAGCAATATATACTTACAAAGAGAGGAACACTTGCTTTCTTTACGGGTGTGCTAAATCTTTCCTCGTTCAATTGTTGTTGCAAGCTATTGATAGATTCCATTGCTGCACAAACAGGTACATATATAAGCCTTTTGAAACGAAAAACACATGCTTACAACGTACACAAAGTAACCCGAAAAATCTGATTTGCATATGCCTACAAGGCATGCCTTTGCCTGATGTTAGTTTATGAATCCTAATTCTGCCTTTGCAATCAACGACGCATGTTGTGAGTACGGTTCAGTTAGGGCCTGTATCTAGCTGTTGGTCCTACGTGAGCTAGCTTGCTTTGGGTGCGGTGCGGAGATCGTTCGGCGACCGTGCATCCGTAAGAAATTGATCCAGCTTAACTTGCGTACCTCGTGGAAGATTGGGCGGAAGTCATCAGCTGCCGGAATATGTGCTCGTCGATGTTTAGGGCGGCCGGCAACTCCTCCGTCTCTAGCTGCGGGACGCCGCCATGGTGATCGAGCCGGCAACTACGATCGCTGGGTGCGGAACGTGGGGTTCGGGAGTCTGGTGCAGTTGAACAGGGGCGCCTCTGCAAATTTGCAGGGTTAAGTTAGGAGGCAGCGGGCGTGTTTTTACAAGATTTACATCGGAAGCGTCCACAGCGCTACGATTTTCATCAGGTGGTCAAAAATTATTTGGATGCAGGGATGCACGAAGCTAACGGATGCACTGGATACGGCGCCTAGCCAAAGTGCTACTAGCAAGCAATCATGATAGCAATACATAATTTATATATATGTACCCAATTAATTGCATGATTCATCTAGGGAATTATACGTAAGGAAAAATCATGGATTTTGTGGCCAGAACGCGCGTTCAGTTGCAATAGGCATGCATGTGGTGCGTGGAATCATTAATTCATGAAATCGTTGGCTTCCGCTAACACCGGAACTAGTAAAGGAGAATCGCCATCCGTTTTGTTCAGGTTTAAATCGTATATAATCTTCAGTTTGGTCAGTTAAAACAGAGCACGAGACAACCAGACACACGTACGACCGGGTCTGTGGTATAGCGCAGATCGACCGCAAAGCTCGGCTTCCATTCCGCTGACCGAGAGGAGAGGCAGAAAAGCAGCTAACAGTTCCCTACACAAAACCTCTCTTTTTTCGCGTGGGTTCAGGTCAGTTATGCGAGCTAGTTGCAAAAACAAAAGACCTGCTCTCTGTTTTAAACTTGCTGGAGGTCGAAGTTGATGAAGACAGTACTAGGGAGGGAGGGAGAACGTGAGTGTGAATAGAGTCAACTTGCCGGCGCGTTCCACAGCGGAGCTTTTCGCCATTCAGGGAGCGGCGTGTTCTCCGCTGCTCTCGAGGTCGGAACAGCTACTCAACGTCCGCCGTGGACGACAAGAACATCTTCGTCCTTGCCGTGCAGGCACGGTGGCCACCACGGGGTTCTCGGCAAGACGAAAACATCGTCTGACTACGGGCATGGGCGGATTGGTTGAAGGAGCTCGCCGGCGGGTTAAGCAGATGACAGTAGCATGAGCCAGGGGTCCAGTTCGATTAACAAAGGAATTAAGGAAAATCCTGCAGGCTCCAGTTCAGTTAACGAAGAAATAAAGGAAAATCATCGAGACTCCACGTAACTAGCTGGATCGACACGGATTCCATCATTTATGTCGTCATCACAAATTACTGGGTGTTGTGTTTCTCCGCGGGACCGGATGACATGTCATCGATCTGTGGGATTTTGCATCCCCAGGGTCCAATCCCCAGGGTCCACCCAGGTTTTGTCCAACGAATCAACGACGAGGGATTAGGGGTAGGAAAAGGTCTCACTGTCACTGGCCAACAAATCAATGACGAGGAGGATTAACCGGTCGCTCACCACTCGCCGTCATGCCGCGCCCATGGTGCAAGCGATCCGGAGTGCCCTCGTCAAGTGGACCGATTCATAAGGCACTCGTGTGGTGGTCTCCATGGGATGGATGGATTGGCCAAGGATGTCGCCGGCGAACGGCCACTCGTCGTCGTCCTACTGCGCCACGATGCTTGCCTCGTCTCCGCATCCCAAGCGATCCGGAGTGGCCAGGTACTCGTCTCCGCAGCCCAAGCGCTCGCCGGCCTGCCAGAGAAGATCGAACCGACGATGACGGTGGTTGTCTCGCCCACGCCTTGAAAGTCATAAGTCACGGCACGCGCTGCCGCCCGCGGCGGTGACCATGGCCTTCTTTTATACTCTAGATGGGAGGAAGGTTAGGTGTTGTGAGAGGAAGAGCGGAAAACCTTACAGCAGCGCGGCAGTGGTTTGAATGGCTGCGATGTTTGATCGGATCGGCCAAATTAACCAGACGCGAGGTAAACGAGGAGACGGATTAATGTGTGCAGCGCGGCAGGTCCGTAATAAACGGCATATGATGATTATGGGAGCGCATTTCCGTTTGGCTCTTGGTTAATCGTCGACGTGTTTTTAGGTGAGACACGCATGGGTGAGCAGCATGACTGGATTGATGTGTTGTCTGCGACGGAGGAAAGAAGAACGCCGATCGACAAACAGCGTGGCACGTACACAGACCGATCTCTAACAGCGCCTACAGAGGAGATCGAGAAGAAGGACGCATGCACGACCGGCCAGATGAGGAACGTACGTGTCACTCGATCCGTATACGTACTTTTGAACAAGGCCAACTGCTCCTGCACGGACATCCGGGGAGGCGTGCATACAGTGGTTCGGCGAGCTGATGGACACGCGCTTCTTCGACGACGCGCAGGATCTCTTCGTCAGGCTCGCAAGGTGAGGTTGATAGTTTTTTCTAAAAGTTTGGTTAGACTTTGCATGGTTTAACTTTTTGACAAAAAATTTACGCCTTGTTTTATTAAATGGAGGTAGTAATAAGCTTTGAAAATCTGGAAACTGTGCAAAGATCACACATAATGTTTTACTCATTGGCACATCTCGTGAAGATGGGAGAAACCATTAAATTGCGTATGCTTGCTGATAATGTCTTTTGTTCCTGTTATCCGCAGGTTCTTGTTGTTCTGGGTGGCAGGGGATGGTGAGGACGGACGCGTCCTGGCTCTGGATGGTCAGTCGCCAACCGTCTTAAAATTCCCTGTGATTCAAAGTGGATATGCTCTTTTTTGATTCAACACGTTATATGGTCTTTTTTGCTGCCTTATTGATTCCTGTGTAGTTTGATTTGGTGCGCTGGTTTATTATTCAGCATTTGTTGTTTTTGGTTCTGCGGAGACTCTGGTTGATGTTTGCATGCCACATGGGTTGTGTGATGTATGCGCTATATATATATGTTTGCTGTGCAGGTTTGAATGTCGAAAAAGGGGAAGGTCATGCCGAAATTTTCATTAGTTGCTGGATGTGTTTTTTCTTTAGTTGGCATTTTGTCCTAGTGTACGTATGGTTGGCTGCTGCTTGGTGTTGTTTTTGCCCGAAGCATCTTGGTCCAGCGATGCACAGCTGTTGTTGGCTTTCTTTGGCCAAAGCAACAGTCTGTAGCTAGTTTGTTTAATTCTCTAGTCTCTTTCAATGGTTTCTTTCTCAAAAAATTTAGCTACATGTGTGTGTTTGTTTTGGTCAGTAACAGGTAGCTCATCTAGTGTGTTTTTTAGGACTTGTTGATCTCTGATTTGGTACTAGTGTTACGTTCCAGTCTGAGATACCTCTTGATGTACTGTGCTATATTAGAAGAATAATATAACAGCTATAAATGATGCATCTTGGTTTGTTGGTAGGAGCACAGACGGAAACCGAGCTTAAGGAAAAGAAACTGAGGGTTGAAGATGCACTGAACGCAACAAAGGTAATGCTTTCATCTGCCTCATATCTAATTCATTATTTGGATTTATGCACCTTTGCTCTCATTCAGAGAGGCTTGTGATGCGCTGTAGCATCGTGTTGATTTTACTATTACATTGGTCCCCCGCTGACGAGGAGCGGAAGGGGCGGAAGCGGCGGCCCCCCGCTGACCCCGTTCGCGCTGCTCGGGTTGCTTCCGACGTTGGTCGGAAGCGCGGTGCGCGCAAGTACACCAACAGGGGCTTGGCGCCGCCGCCTGCGTACTTCCGCCGCGAGGTGGAGGAGTACGACCGGCGCATGGAGATGGCGGCGGCGGCTCGAGGCGGCAGCCGCTACGAGCATGGAAGCTCCTCCGGCGCGGGGAGCTCCTCCATCGCACGGGCACCGCTGCCGCCGCCCAAGAGGGAGGAGGAGCACGCACCACGCGCCGGACTCCTGCCCGGGGACTTTGCCGACGGTGAGCACCTCGACTGGATCACCGCCGAGGTGCTAGAGCGCAGCAAGCAGCAGCGGCAGGAGGAGGAGGCGGACCGTCAGATGAAGATGGAGCTCGAGGAACGCCACATCCAGGCCGCGATCCAAGAATCCCTCCACCCCGTCATCGAGCTCAGCTCCGACTCGGACTTCGACTTCGACTCCGACTGAACGGCGCGGGCTGCCGCCTCGTCGCCGCCGCACCCCCGGGGCTCCGGTGTGAGCCCAATTTTGGGTCGTAGCTAGGGGTAGGAGCAGCGGTAGCCCATTTTTAGTTTATCTCCGTGTGGCTTTTGATCCGATGAGCCTACGAAGTTAACTAATCCGCGTGTAATGTAATTCAGTGTAAAAATTTAGTTTATCTACTATATGCGCCCGCTTGTTTATTTTATCTGCATTTATTTATGTTTTGCCTCGCCGGCGTTGTCGCGCTGCGTCGCCGTCGCCGTCGCCGGAGAAGAAGAAGAAGCAGAAGTAGAGAATGCGCGCGCAGGGGAAGAGTCGCTGTCGCCGGAGAAGAAGAAGAGGCAGAAGTAGAGAATGCGCGCGCAGGGGAAGAGATGTAACGGTCGTCGCTGCTGACCTGGACAATTGTGGGTCCCACCCGGCTCCCCTTAATCCTAACTGACTGCGATTAAGAGCAATGTCGCAGCAGAGCTATTTGTGCTCAAAGAGATGTCGCGTCTGAGCTATTCCAACCAACGACGTCGGTGTGCATCCATTTGGTGGGAAAGACGTCGCATAGGAGCTATTTGCCCTACCTATATATAGGTGAACATGACTGTAGCCTTGCCGTCCCATGCATTGATAGTTCGATCACATACTGACATAGCTGAAGTGCAAAATACTTTTAGCACACAAGAACGTATTCCCTCCGTTCTAAATTAGATGACTTCCATTTATTCAAATATGGATGAATCTAGACATGTTACAAGTATAGATACATCTAAATGTGGAGAAATACAAGTTATCTAATTTGAAACGGAGCGAGTACCTATCAATGAGTTATTTTGAAATGTTTGGTGTATGTTTCTGAATTGTTGTGTCGGCATGGGAATATGGGATACTGGAGTAAGCCAAATAAAAAGTATACTTCTCTATGAGTGTCGAGGTGGGCCCAGGTGTAGAAAGGCAGGATATTGGATACTGCAGGAGGTTCATTGTGTAGTAACCACGGCCTTGCTGCTATCTATGGTGGCTTTGTAAGCTTTCAACGCCAAACAAGGTTGGGCGTCCTTGAGGAGAAGGGTTGTGAAGAATAGATCTTAAAACACAGTTTGATAAAATTCCGATTTTCTGATGGATTCCTATAATATGTTCTGTTTTTGTAATAGCATAGACGTTGTGGAGTTCTATTGTTGTTGTTTCCAGGGTGTAATAGGAGTTACTTAGAGGGTTCCCTGGCTGTATGCCTGATAATCCTGGACTGTTTTTATGCTGTTTGGATGGAGGTGTGTGGGTGTCATTCTAAAAACCTGATATACTATGTTTTATTGGTTTGAATCAAATGAAATCGGGGGCCTCTGGCTCCTTCAGTCGAAAAAAAGCACGTTATCTGCTTGCTTCAAACCGACTCACCTCGATCTCCAAGGTGCTCCGCTCGCATATTTGGTGTGCTTAGGATCAAGACTAGATGAGAACTTTTTGAATGATGGCTTACCGATTAATTTTGGGGTAGATATATGTACATTGCACGTCAAAAGCATGCTCTTGGGGTTTCAATGGACCAAAAGAGATTTTGCCCGCATCCTTGGGGATTGTAATGCTACCCTGTTGAAATAATACACTAGTAGGAAAAGCCCTACCGCTGACGTACGGAAAAGGGCTACCGCTGGCGGGCGCGCGCCCGCCAGCGATGACTACGCCAGTGGTAACAAATACCGCTGGCGGACGGGCCATCCGCCAGCGGTAAGGGTTGTTACCGCTGGCGGGCAACGCTGGCGCACACCAGCGATAGATGCGACAGCGCTGGCGGGCAAGGCGTCCGCCAGCGGTAATCCACCATGCCTGCCAGCGGTACTAGTCGCTAGTTTGGGGTTCTGGGTGCTCTGTCCGCCAGCGGTAAGCCTCTGTGTCCGCCAGCGGTATTATTTCGTGGTATTATTTTTTTCTAGAAAATCGTATTCCAGCAGTATATCCAGTATAAATACAGTATATACAGGTACATGCGACCAAAACAACAGGAATATAGACAGATCCACATACAAATGACCAAATTGTTGTTTCATCACATGCATTAGAAACCATAATAATAGCCAAGTTGTCATACACGAATACATGTCGATAGATTCATACACGGAAGTTTTCCAAATCAACTACTTTCATCTAAACCACAATCACATACAAGAGAATGACAATGACGATGAGTAAGAAGAGGATCACGATGAAGTTGGACTTCATCCGGTTCTTCCTCTCTTTCGCAAGGAGGTGATTCAAGTATCTAGCTTCTGTCTCCGTTTTACTGTTGTAACTATTGTGGTTGTTCACGATGATGTTGGACTTCATCCGGTTCTTCCTCTCTTCCGCAAGAAGGTGGTTGAAGTACCTAGCTTCCGCCTCCGCTTTACTCTTGTAGCTTTTGTGGTTGTTGCCTTTGAACTTGTTCACTTGCTTTAGACAGTTTTCCCACTCTTCATAGACTACTGGAACATGACCTTCGTACACCACATACCACTTCTTCATTTCTCTGTACACAAGACGAATATAAAAGTATAAGCCAAATAATAGTTGTAAGAAAAAAGATGTGTGTACATAAGATAGAAGAAAGACCAAAGCAAACGAAAATGATTCGAATTTGTGCCTCATATTTAGGTCGGACACACACAAGCAACCCTCAAAGCTCCGTTGAGCCAAGTAGGATGCACACAACTTATACTTGTGCATATCTCAAGGCTCAACGGACCTTGATGGTACCACGTAGTGGGTCACAACATTTTAATCATCGGCATTATAAAAACGAACACATATTACATAGATGGTGCCTCATACTTAGAAGTGACACACATGCTTCAGGGACGGGGCTAGTGAGCCAACTAGGATGCACGAGATCTCTGTACTCGTGCATATCACAAGGCTCACTAGCCCCGCCCCTGGATCACACCGAGTCACAACATTTTAATCATCGACATTCTAGAAATGGAAGTAGGGTCAACTGAAAAGCATACCTCATACTTAGACAGTACACACAAATTCAGGGATGGCGTTAGTGAGATCCAGTGGCGTTTAGAGAATACAAAACTATAAACAACTACGAATTGGAACATGTCTGCAATAATTAAAAGTAACATAATTAACTAAGCAAGTTGAGCGACTTTCGAAACTAGGCAAGTTAATTTAGGGATATAGTGTACGAACACTGTTGATTCTTGCTCACCTTATCTTCGGTATCTATGGGAACTGGAAAGCACATTCTAACAAGTTAAATAGCCTCTAATCACCCGAACATCTTATGCGCCTTTCTATCTCGTTGTTAGGTGGTGGCTTAGGGCCGAAGTAGAACTCCCCATAGTCATCTAGGACATCACGCATGATGATTCACGCGATCATCTTCTGGATGAAACTAATCAGTGGCGTCCTTTAGTGTTGTGCACCATTTGTTGATATCACCAACAAATTGGCTTCGTCGTTGAAACTTCAAAAACCATCGCATTTGATAGATGAGGTGCCATGACTCCATCCAACTGCTTGAATCCTGCTTGATGCAGGGGAAGTAAACTCTGTGGGAGAATTTATACTTTTCATCATGATCATATGACTTCTTTTTTTTATAGGGCAGCCCTTTAAGGCGTAGTCATTGAGACCATCATTCAGAACCATCTCTATGAAGGTGTAGTCCCTAGTTGTCTTCTCTTTATACCGATCCTCGTTGTCTTTATAACGATCCTCCGCCAGCGTTAAGTTTTTATTTTTTATTTTTTTTGGTTTTTTTTTATGTTTTTGTTACTCCTTAATATTTTCAAATACAATTGCGCATCTCAAAATACATTTGAAATATTTGTGTCCATTTACAAAAATATTTCAAATACATCATGGTTCAATACATCTCAAATACAAATTTAAAATAACACACGTCTCGCGCTTTTCTCTTAGCGTTTGCCCATCTTCTTGCCTTTTTGGTCGCAGTTGCATAATTTAGCCCCACATTATGACTTATTCTTTTGAATGGAAGACCTCCTCTCGTGGGTAGCGTGGTTCTGCTTCTCCTGAATGTGTATGTCGTCTTATCATCATCTTCATCATCTTCAATATTAGGGTCACCGAACTGGTCGAACTCGTCCTCGTTGGCGATTCCATCCATTCCGATGATATTTCTTTTGCCTCTCCTCACGACCACACGGTTAGGCTTTGACGGGTCGGTTATGAAGAAGCATTGAGACACGTGCTTAGCCAATACCCATGGCTCATTTTGTGCGGTGACGTTCGTGCTTGATGAAGTGCCAGCTTCGGGTAAAACCATGGTGGTGAAGTATTGGTCTTCTCTTTTGACGGTGGATAACCTAGCCCATCTCACGCGGAACATCGGCACCTTCTCTCCAGAGTAGTTAAGCTCCCAGATCTCCTCTATCCTCCCGTAGTATCTGAACTTCTTGTCACCGACGTAGGATTCCATCATTACCCCTGAGTTTTGATAGTTAGAAGTTTTGTCATTTTCCTCCGTGTAGAAAGTGAACCCGTTGATATCATATGCTTCAAACATCGCGAGGTTGGGGGCGGGGCCACGTGATAAGTCGTATAAGAATCTACCTTCTGCACAATCCGTTGGCGGAGCGACAAGCTCATCTTTGAACCAACGCAAGAAAGAGGAGTTATGCTCTCTGATTATTTGTCCTTCGGTCTTTTGCCTACCCTGGTCAATGTACTTCTGCTTAATCATGCTTTTGTGCTTTTCCACCCAAGTATCGACCATTTCAAGGTGTTGGAGAGCTACTAAGTTTGCCCTGTTAAAGTCGGTCATTCGAAGAGCGAAGCCCACATGTAAGTCCCTCGCACCATTTCTGTGACCTGACCGACCGAACTTGCCAAAGTGCTTGTTAGGGGGCAAACCAACAGGGTTATCAATCTCCAGATGATTCGTGCAGAAAGAGATGCACTCTTCAGTAAGAAAGCCTTGAACGATGCTTCCATCCGGACGGGCCCTGTTACGAACAAATCCTTTTATGACCCCATTCATCCTTTCGAACGCCATCATGTTGTGGAGAAACAACAGTCCGAGATGGATGATATCATCCATGATGTGGACCAACAGATGCACGCAAATGTCAAAGAATGCGGGCGGGAAGTACATCTCAAGCTCGCATAGTATAACAACAATCTCTTCCTGCAGCCTTGAGAGTTGCTTTGCGGTGATTGACTTTTGAGAGATCACGTCAAAGAAGTTACAGAGGCCAAAAAGGGTGTCACGAACGTGCTTGTCCATTATCCCTCGGATCGCAACTGGGAATATTTGTGTCATCATCACATGACAATCATGAGACTTCATACCGCTGAACTTCATATTTGTGTAACCCAAAGGCACTTTGACTCCTAGAAGGCACTTGATCAATTGTTCGATCTCCTTTGGACTAAGAGTGAAGCAAGAGGGGGGCAGTAATAGTCATTCTTCTTAACCCTTTTGGCATCGTGATCGTCTGTCTCCTCATCCGTCGACTAGTCGTCATCCCCCTTTTGGCGCCCCTCATGAAGCTCTTCCCTAATGTTCATATGTATCAGGTCATTTCTTGCTTTTGGCCCATCTTTGGTCCTGTCCGACATGTTGAGCACAGTGTCAAACAAACTCTCGAACACATTCTTCGTGATATGCATTAGATCAAGGCAATTTGGCGTACTGTAGATGGGCCAGTATGGCAAGTCCCAAAACACAGACCTCGTCTTCCAAACACCATGGAGCGGTTTTGCCGCCTTTCGCTTCTTTCCCGGCTCAGGGCACTCTTCCCAACCATTCAACAACTCGTAAATTTCATCGCCGCTCCTCTTACGTGGAGGTTCTCGGAGCTCATCTTCACCGTTGAAAAGGTCTCCACGCCTCCTCCATGGGTCTTTATTGCGTAGCCACCTTCGATGTTCTATGTAGACGGTTTTCGAAGAACCGGCTTTCTTAAGCTGGTGGAATGTCGGATCATCCATGCACCTGACGCATCCGTTATGTTTGTGGGACACCTGGCCACCAATGTATGCGCAGCCGGGCAAATCGTGCCCGTACACAACAAGGCAGCTCTCATAGGGAAATACTCTTCTGCGACGGCGTCCCAAGTGGAGACCCCTTCTGGTGCCCATAACGTGTCTAGCTCATCTTTCAGTAGCTTCAGATACAGATTGATGTCGCTGCCTGGTTGTTTCGGCTCGTTGAATTAGCATGCTCATGTGTATGTACTTCCTTTTCATGCACAACCAGGGGGAGGTTGTATATCCATACAAACACGGTCTCAAGTATGTATTCACGACACGTTCACTCATAATAACCATTATCACCTGCACGTTGTAGAATCAAGACAATAATTAAGCACCATTTTATTTTTTATCGGGTTTCATGAAAAAATTCGCCATGACCTTCCTACAAATAGGATCTAAGGAGAGTGCCAAAAGTTGCCGAAACGGAAAATGAATCAACATTCCGGCAGGTATTGGCACCCTCATTATTAATTTCACACATCTCAACACAAATTCATTCATCACAACACAATTTCACACATTGCAAGCCATTTCATCATTTCGCATGGTTACGAGCGCATTATCCGACCAAATTTTACGAATATGTATTTATATCGATAAAAGATCACCTTAATAAGTTAAACACACGTCAAAATAACCGCGGGAGTCGACCGGAGATGAAATCTAGATCTTGAGATAGGAGTGACTTGAGTGGATTTTTTTTGTCAAAGTTGGATGTGGGAGAGAGATTTAGTGGGATCTATCAACTAAATAAGCTTTTATTGGCTAAAAGTGATGAATTTCATGGGGGAAAGGAGTCACAAATGAGCAAAACTCGAGCTAGTGAGAGAAGCAAGTGTGAAGTGCAATAATGGAGGAAAGTGGTAGGTGGCCGCACTTATGCCACTTTCCCAGGTTATCGCTGGCGGACGCCTACGCGTGCCCGCCAGCGGTAGTTAACTTACCGCTGGCGGACGGTTTGGTGAGCCCGCCAGCGGTAACCTGGTCTTTTTTTTTCCCAGCTGGGCTCAGCCGAGCCAACTACCACTGGCGGGCACGCCAAAGCGTCCGCCAGCGGTAAGTTAACTACTGCTGGCGGGCACGGATGCCGTCCGCCAGCAGTAGTTAGCCCCGCCTCCTCGCATCTGCCCGATACTACCGCTGGTGTGCACCCGGGGACGTCCGTCAGCGGTACGTGTAGCACCAGTGGCGTGCACGATAAACCGCCCGCCAGCGGTAATAGCACTGGCGGACGCCAGGGGCCGTTCGCCAGCGGTAGGGTGGTGGTTATAAGCACATTCTTACTAGTGATACGGTCCCTTTACCTCGCAAGAAAATGGCATAAGCATGTTGAGATTGATGGTGTGACCAACGACATGCAACATATATAGCTACTCTAAATTGAAGTTGTGAAGAAAGTTGTGCCAGCAAAACGAATGCCTAGGATCAGTAAATTTGTTTGGATGCACCCAAGCAAAACACAAGTTGGATGATACAAAAAAAATACCCTTATGCATGTCGTTTTTACAGCTTTGATCGGGTTGACTATTTCATGCCATTTTATATGGGCTCTCTAGGATTGCCATAACGATGTGGTTTTTAACAAGGTTCAAAATGTTCATGTTTACAGGTTGTTCACCGAGCTACTTACTGGATCAACATGTGGTCCTTGCTACTACCCTCCGATCAGAGGGATCCTATGGACGCTGGTTGTACCCGGCTTATGCCAATTGTCCGGGCTATCTTCAACCGTTATGGGTGGCAACAATCTAGAAGAATTGGTCTTTCTTAGTTCTTTCTCGGTTTGGCTATTTGGTGGCTGGCTTGTAGTCACATTTTTGCATCTTATGACTTTGTAATACTTTAAATACTTTGTTAAAAGCTATGAAATAAACAGCCGTGTGCATCAATCCTATGCAGAGGCCGGGGCTTGCTCCCCATTTCGAAAAAAAAGACTATTTCATGCCATAAAGAGATACATGTTCATAAGCACAGTATCCCGACAGTTTGTTTCGACTCCTGAGGGTTTGTTTCGACTCCAACATTGTTGTAGAGTGTAAAGGGTTCTACGTATCCCGACAGTGGTTAGATGGAGGAGTAGTGAGCATTCCAAAATTCTCAATTAAGTTAGGAGTACATACCATCATCTTTTGCCTTGATCAGTAGCCCGACTAATTAAGTTCCCCAACTAGAACCTAATTAGTTACAACTAATAAAACATGTGAGTCGTTATTCACGAGCAGATACTTCCGCCGATTCTTCCCGGGAAAACCTAGTGGTATCAACATGAGAGCTATGCAACAAGGCTAGAATCGTGTGAAGAGGCAGGCAAGCTTTTGGAATGATGCAAGTTGCTTCGTTGGGTGGCGGGTGCATGCATGAGAAACCTATGGAAGTTCCGGCTGAGTGAACTAAGCCGAGTCCGAATATGGATACAAGTCAGAATTAATTGGTGGGTGGTCCGTTGCCTATAAGAGCTTAAAGAAAACAAGAGATACATGACAAAACCAAGGGTGATTTCTGCATGACAGACGAACCACAGGTTTCCCTGCTCGCCTTGTAGTACGCCAAGAGGTTGTATTAGCACGGGGGACTTCTGCATGACAACATGAGAAGAGGGCGCAAACTTAACGGCCTGTACTCGTGAGTCGTGACTCCAACTCCATACCAATGGTGCAGCTATATATCTGAACATGCCTAGCTGCCCCTATTGATAGTTCGATCGCTGAAGGTGCAAAGTACCTTTTGTTTACAAAATCGTACCAAGCTGGCAAGCTCAGTGAGTTATATATATATAGAAATGTTTGGTGTAAATCATTAAAGAGTTATGTCGTGAGGTACGGGAGTAAGCCAAATAATCGATCGAGATGGCTTTCTATGAATGGCAAGGCAGCCTATGTTCCGAAAGGTCATAACAGTGGTCTGCCTCTCAATGTCATGAACGAGAGAAACGTTGATGATGTGATCGAGACGACAGAATCGACCATCCGATTAGCTTGAAGCCGAGGAGAAAGTTGCACGAGAAGATCGATCCCCAGAAAACATAAGTTGTTCACCATGTTTCAGTATGATCTCGGAATTCATGTGATCACCAACGGCTGGCGCTCCATCACGAACATCATCAGAGTGTCATGGTGATGGACCGGTAGCTACACATTGTTTGGTCATTGGTCGGCAGGATATGTAATGACAACAACATCATTGATGGATGTACAGTGATAAAAGAATTGAAAAGAGTGTACTTCAGAACTGAATCATAAACAACACATCTACTTTATCGATGTCATTTTAAAACCTTTTTCAGTATACAGTAGAGATTGGCTGTTAACAAGTGAGACCGAAGCAAATCCTTGGTTTACGATCTCCTGTAGCCACCACGGTCAAGCCTATCAAATCTCCCACCACAGAAAGCATAGGGGGATTACATACACGTATGCGTCCTGAGTGTCCATAGCGTGTTGGTGTTGCAACCCATTTTGGGCGGAACAACTACAGTTGCAACGGCAATGGTAACGTTACAACGCCAACAATTTTGCTATGGCAACACATGGACCACCACGGATTAAGCTCAAGCCGTCGCGTAGCCATTGTTGGCCCATATGAAATCGTTCGCATCACGCGGTAGTCACCTTTTTCGGGAATCATACTGCTAGAATGCAAATGAGTCTGGGGCATTGGCTAAGCCGATGTGGCCGAAGACACCGGATGGATGTGTAATCTGAAGGCAACGAACGCTACCGAAGGACGCGTTATCCGTATGGGAAGCCAAACCGTTAACTTTCACGATGAAACGCATCTAAAAACTAGTCCTGCAACAGAAACGACAGGACCGGGGTTTTCGCTCAACAGGGACAGGAGAACGTCGTCCAACCGAGCCAACCGATACGTTGGCAAGGAACCCGTGCTAGCCAACCAAATCCCACCATAGGCATGTGTTTTCGTAAAAAACCACTGGAAGTTTCCAGTTGTGCTTTTAATTTTATCTACTGACTGTTACTGTAGAATTGTTGAGTGTATCTCTGACGATGACAAGTCAGACGAGAGTTTTTGTGAGCTGCTCCGATATATCACCATAATTGCAGACCTGTTAAATTCAAATTTTAAAACTATATGTTACCGTCGTAGGCGCATAATTGATCTATCGAGAACCAAGCAATCGCAGCACGACGGTAACAAGTGGTATCAGAGCAAGGTTGGAGGCTGCGGATCGTTGATCTAGAGGAGGTGAATTATCTCGGTTGGTCAGATTGAATCGTGATTAGCTTCGCACCCGAGTCGAGCTGTTTCACGGTATTGTTTCAGCGAGTTCGTCGAGAAGGCTGCCGTCGAAGCGAGAGGATTTGGGAGATCGGGAGCTGCAGTGTCACGGGGTTCAATCGGCGGCAGTGGATTAATTCGGCATCACAGGAAGCAATCGGATCAGATCTATTTGGATTGGACTCGGCGAGGGATGCGCGTGCGGCAAGCGCAGGCTAGCAGCTCGTACAGCAAGAATCACGTACGCAGATCGATCGAGAGGCGGGCGGGGGGCTCCGGTGCAGAGGCGAGTAGCGGGAGGCGCACAGCAGGCAGGAATCATGTGGGTTGCAGGGACGGAGACAAGGGTGGACGAGCAGGGGCTACGCCCCCCCTATGCTCATGATTTTCTTAGTAATACTAAGCATGATGGCTCAATGTTTAAGCTAATCTAGCTGGTTTCGCCCCCTCCATGAGATGACAAACGGTGATTAGTCTAGCTTTGCCCCCCCTATATTCATTTTCTGGCTCCGTCCCTGGTGGGTTGTCCAACCAGCAGGCCATGTACGGTGATTGCATGCGATGGTGCATGCAGCGATTGGAAAAGGCAGCAGGAACGAGATCTGTTATCTTCTACTAATAAACAAGCAAACTTGAGTTAGGCTACAGCCAGACCGCAAAACACACACAACACTTCCCACCGAACCATCAGAGCCACAAATAAACAATCCAACCGTCCAGAAATTGTCCAACCTAGATGCGGGGGACATCTAGCAATTTCAACAGGCGGACCACGGCCGAGCGAACGAAAGTTTCCGCTCGCACGATCACGCAGCAGTTAGGATGGAGACAATTACGGGGCTGCTTCTCAGGTTATCCCTAACCATAGGCGCGCAGGCCGGACTACGGCGGCTTGCATCTCACCTCTTCGACACTGCTCAGCGCCGCCCACACCCCGTCTCTTCCATCTCGCGGGCAGCAGTAGAATCGCTATTCCTCCGACACGGAAGCTGGCGATCCCCTTCGAGAAGAACTCCCGCCAGCGAGCCCCGGAGACACCGAGGCTGGTGACCCAGCGATTTGACGCCGCCGACTTGACCTACTTCGCCCGCGGCTTCGAGGAGAGCGTGGAGCTGCTAGCCTCCCGAGGACGCCGCCGCCTTCGGGCTCGTGTCGTCAGGCCGCCATACTGTGCAGCACAAGCGTGACGACGACCAGGGGCATGGTAACTCCGCGGCCAGCTGAACCTTTTTTAATTTCTGATCCTTTCACTCTCGATTTTGGTTTTCCCTCTCCTCCAACCCAGCCATAGCTTTCCACCTTTGTTTTTCCTGTACAAGTGTATGTTCCGCTGCAGGTCAGCGAAACATTGATGAACTGAAGAAAACCGGGAGAAGCTGCTTCGTTTATGCGCTCCGTACTACTATGTTTCTGAATTTGCAAGCTTGCAACGAGGAGGACAAAAATGGTCATGGGGATGTGCTGCCTGAATTTTGCCGATCTTCCCGCGGCAACTACGGCTCCATAGCACTACATCCCATTGTGTTCCCTGTCATCCCACAGATCTGTTGCAGAGCTAATTTTTTTCAGAGCCTATATCGCAGAGCCGAGCTTACTTCCGGTGCCAATCGATTGGATTTGAAGCAGCATATGTGGTGTAGTGCTACAATAGATGGATTAGACTAACCGATGGTTGAGATTAGAAGTGGTAGAGTAATTAGAAGATGTTAGGTGGGATCAATACTAGACTGAGGAAAAGTTCAATCATTTCAGATAACAAATACAGAACTAATTCATGTCCTCGTGATCATGACCACCGAAACACATAGCAAATCAGACCCTTGATTATGGATGACTTAACTAAAATCAGGTAGTGGTTAATACTAGCTGCGACAGATAATGACTCAAAATTATAATATTGTTTCAGATATTTTAGATATTGCTTTGGAAAATTATCTTACAACCCGTTGTCCCTTGAATGTATATCATGCTCTTGGTGGGGATATAGCTATGGGTCTGTTGTTTTTGCTCTTGTGCTATGTTGTTATGCATAAGGCATGCCATGCAACCATCAGCCTACATATTGGTCTAGAATTTACGTAGTAAGATTTGCAAAGAAAGATTCTTTTAGTACGAAGAAATATCAACTGCAATGAAACTTATAATTTGTCTTACTGAACAAGTATGATTTGACTAATCCTTGAGCATGTGCCACCCTATACAATTGACATAATAATCCATATATCAAAATAGCAAGGAGTATCATATATCAGAATGTGGCACGATGAGAGTTTATTACTTCGGTCATCATAGTGCTTTATTTTGTACCAAGATGGTTGATTTATTATTGCTAAACATTTCATTACAGATTTACCTGCCTTATGACAGTCTTGGCATATTCATATTGTTTGTGTTGGATCCAAAGAAGAAAATTATCCATATTTTGTATCCTCTTCCTAGACCGACTTGGGGGGGGGGTGCACATATTGAAAAATATGGAAATTTGCAGTAAGTTAAACCTTGCGATGCGATGGAAGGACGACATCTCCAAATGGGGACACAAAGTCCTCGTTGTTACGACAAACTCGCACCAGTATTGAAGCTTTTCACTTAAATATAACCTTACTTGATTTCTTCAACGCTAAATGTGACATTACATATGAATGCAGTGCTTTGTCTGGTTATTTATTTTTTGAACTAATGCACTCATGATACGATGGAGCAGCCTTTTTTTCCGATAACCACGGTGAATATTCTCAACAATGCTCATTTCGACACTTTTGAATAATATGAATTATATATGACAATGTTGTATATAATGCGTATGCAGGACGGTTCTGATTTGAAAAGGTGATTTTTAGTACATATTCTGAAGTATGAAGACAATGAGGCGATAAACAATATTCCGGACTTGGAATTAGGATTTATTAATCGCATAAAGAGATGGATCTTCATGAAATAAAATAGTGGATGGTGTTATGTGATTTAGAATTTGGCTTTTAATTATCAATTTCAACTTACGTTGATTTGAAATATTTCTGCACATTACAACTATTATTTAGTGCTTTGTGAATTTTAAATGATGCAACGTTGATTCTATGTTGTTCGCACATCATTATACGTTCGAAATTATTGCTCTGGTAACAAAAAAATCACTAAACTAAAAAAGGCATTTATATTTTAAAGACGTGCATTGCACGTGCACGGCAACTAGTCAGAAAAAAAGCGTCATGGGATATTGTGTTTTCGTCAGGAGTACGTGTGTATGGAAGGCACAATGCTTTTTTATGTTGTTGTTTCTTTGTTCGAGGTACACTGTTTGCGTACATGATGACAGCGACGATACGGAATAATGACGCGGAGACAGCGGCGTGCATATAAGACTCGGAGAAGTCTGGGTGCATCGTGATGATCATGCATATACGAGGCGTCGGACAGTACACAGCAGTTGACGGGTGACTAGGCGCATGGTGGAGCATGATTGTAGCCGAACAAGTTCGGCTGGGTCGGACTGGACAGTCTGACAGATCGACAGGTGGTCGGTCGGACAGAAGACGGTGAAGATCGGCGACAACGACGTAGGAGCGTGAGGGCTGATGGTGTTCGAATTCTGTGGCGTGTCAACACGCGGCGCATGGTTATGCGTGCTTCAACATGCATTGACGCGGGGTTGATTCAAGATGGCGTACGCATGGGATCTTGAGTTCGACAAGGCGTGGGGTGGACTGATCATCTACCATGGAGTCATGTTGAAGGTGGAGCTGGAGTCTCTAGCGGAGATTCCACTCGGCTGATGGAGGGGCTGCAGTGTAAGGATCCGGAGAATCGAAGCCTAGTCAGCGGGAAGGCGAGAAGCACGTTGGTCGGACTGGACGTCAGGGTTCAAGAGATACGTGGAACTCGGCACCGGTCTGGTATAACTAGTGGTTGTCTGCAGTGGGGCCTGAGGTGGTGTGGGTTAGCGACTCGGTAGATCTTGGCCAAGATTGCAGATGCTCGACGCGGTAGTAGCGGCAAGGCGTGCGGTAAGCACGGGACACATCGACAGATCAGGGCACATGCGGTCAGACATGTGGTCAGACATCTGTGGAGGTTGCTGAAGCATTGTTGGCGAGTATCGGGTTCAAGTTGGTGACTGGGTATATGAAGATTGACGCGTCAGGTGATAGACATGAGTCAGCCATGGGGAATCTGAGAAAGTGTTGGAAAGTCTGAAATGTCGGAAGCTTGGAGAGTACGTGGCCGTATATTCTGTGATGTTCAGTGCACATGGGAAAGTACAGATGACTAGTTACAGAAGGAGGCGGAGTGCTATAGGTGTGGGACATGTAGAAGACTATTCAGGATGAGACGACTGTGAATTTGACTCAAGGTGACTAAAAAGGGATGGTGAAATTCCTTCAAGTTGGAAGCACTTTCATGCATATTAGTGATCGGTGTGTGATGATGCTGAAATGGGAAGAAGGGACTACAGTTGCAGGTGGAGTCGCATGCATGGAGTCTGGGAGTAGCAGCGGAACTCATGGAAGACAACTCAAGTCCGAGTACATGGAGGTTTGACGCATTGACGAATTCAAGGTGGTGGAGAATATTCGTCAAGGTGAAGTTTGTTGTGTTTTGTGTCGAATATTGTGTACGAGTAGGGTTACGTTTGAACTTAGAGTTGTATTAGGTGTGGATAGGATACGAGTAGTATCAGAATCGAACTCTTATAGCTTGAGCCTCCCATATAATGAGGGGAGCACCACACGTGTAACTCATGACGACTTGATAGCAACAGGCACGCAGGGGGAGCCGGCGGCTTGTGCCGATGCATAGGACGGCCAGGGTTGCGGTATCAATAGGGAGGAGCGCCCGTAGTCATGCCCCGCAGATGTCGGCGAGTTCGTCGAACTGCGTTAACAAATCTTGGTGTCGTCATCGTGCTGCGATTGCTTTATTCTAAGCTATGAGACCATTATCCGTACAAGGATTTGAGGAAAAGAATGTCAGGAATGTACTGTAGTGAACATCCAGCATCGTGCATGTGTACAACATTGCCCCGGAGCTAGCTAATATAAGGAGACACTATGAAGATTTGGTGCAACTGGGCATGATCCCTTTTTAAAATAAAAAATGGCACTTTTCAGTTTCAAAAAATTCCAATATTTTGAATGGTAATACCTATATATGGTATATATATTTGTGCAAAGTTTCGGTTGAAAATATGTTTTTTTGCTACAAAAAAATAACATATTTGTGACTGTATGAAGTACAATAAGAAAAACCTATTTTAATTAACCCAAAATTTTTCTTTTTTGTGTAGCCTAAAATAAACGTATTTTGAAACAAAAATTAGTGCGTACATACAAAGAATGTATATGTATGCATATACGTTTTTCCAAAACTTTTTGGGACACAAAAGTGCGATTTCCAAATTTTAAAAAAAGGATCACTGGTACCATGCCAAAAGAACTTTTCGGACACTATGTATAACCGCGTAATGTTTGTCAACAGAAGGCAGACTTGTATTAATTATGTGATGGTACTACAAATTGCATCTTGTACTGTGATCAGTAGCCCAATTAAACGCCCAACTATAACCTAATTAGCCCCAACTCCAGAACATGGGCGCTGCATTATTTATTTGGCTGATGCTTCAACTGATCCATCCGGCAAAACATGGTAGACTGGTAGTATTAGCATGATAGCAAAACTAAGGGGGCAAATAGCTCGCGTGCGACGCCATCTCATGGCTGAAATAGCTCACGTGCGACAGTCGGGCTTAACCGCAAGGGACAGGTTAGGGGTTGGAATTATGTGAGCCTGGTGGGACCCCCCACTTATCCACATCAGCACGGGACCCACAGGAGCACCTCCGAGTGTGGGACCCACCTCTTGTCCATGTCATCAGCTGGTACAAAACAGATCCATCTCGCCCCGTGCCAGAGCCATCCCCGCGACCGTTGCCCGCATCCTCTCGTCCCCCTTCTTCTCCGGCGACAGCACGCAGCAACGCCGGTGGTAGAGGTATGTCTTCGAGCTCCGCTTCCACCTCCCACTGTCAATGGCCGCGCTACGGTCCAGTGCAGGTGCCCTGATTGCCCACGGACGGCGCCTCTGAAGCGGCGGGTCACCACGAGCGACAAGAATGGCAACGCCGGGCGCGAGTATGTGAAATGCGAGAGCAAACCAGAGCCGGGGAAGGTGAGATCTGACTTTCCCCTCTCCCAATTTCGTTTTATTTTCCTCAATTTTGGGTTTTCGTGGCACTGGAGCCAGGGAATTTCCTCAAACCAGAGCCGGGGAATTAGGGTTAATATTTGGTTCCTATTTTTAGGATCTGCTGCCATGCGACCATTTCGAGTGGCTTGATGTGTACATCAAGAGGATTGAAAAGGTGGGCACATCCCTGGTGCCCAATTTGCAGCCGGCGGTGGAGCAATTGGGATCTGCTACGGGGGTTGCTACGGTGCACAATGCGGAGGGGCTGGCGGAAGTGAAGGCCGAGTTGAAGAAGATGAACAAACAGCTAAAGAAACTTGTCGATCTGAAGAAGCAGGACAATCTGATGGCTGCAATTTTTTATTTATGTGCAATTGCTCTTGGAGTTGTCTATGTGCTGATTATTAGTCATTAAACAATGTAATTAGTGTTTAAGTTAGCTTGAAATGGACAATTTCTGTATGGCTAAGACTTAAAAAAATGCATCACGAATCCACCCTTTATTTGGTTTGTTTCAGTTCGTATGGGGCACAGTGTGCAAATGTGTGTGGAATTTTTCAGTTCAGTAGAAGAAAAAAATAAACAACGAGTAGGAGAAAAGGCGAGGCCCAAGTAAAACCTAGCCAGGCCAAATGTTTAAAGAAGTGTTCGTCCGGAAAAAAACATACGTGCACACTCTAGGCCCAATAAACCTAGCCAAGCCCAATGGACAATGAATTCACCTCTGTATCTTGTTTTTTATTCAGCTTATGTTATTTCACACATATATAGCTTATTTCATTATTTCCTTAGCGTCTCCCCTAGCTTTGGAGATGGTCAAAAAAAAGTTGCTTAGAAATGGGGTCCTTTCCCCTGGCTTTGGAGCACACTTGTAGCATATTGAGTCATTGTACAAAATAAAGAGAGGTGAATGTGAAGCTAGAGAAGTTGGTGGTTAACTTTTGTTCAAAAAAAATGGTAATTAATTCAAACATGGGTACATAGACCATATTTTACGTGTTCCATAGTTACGTTATATTTTGGTACGAGCAAACACTAATATTTTACATAAGCACGAATAAACATGGGTACATAGATATAGCGCATCCCCTTACAACATCGATATATAGGGGCATCATCTTACATGAAAATAAACTAAAGAGGGGCATATATGCCCAAGTACATAGATAGGGACACGACAAGGGAAAGTAAACAGAAAGTAAATAAACTGAAACGGCCGGGGCTACACCATCTTCACTCCAGGCACCATCTTCTTGCTCGGGCGCCCCTTCTTGCTCGCTCACGCCTCGTCGTTGAGGTTGTAGGGGAGACTGTGCATATGGTTGGGGGTGGGGAAGGCCGCATCGTAGTTCGTGTACATGTTGTACATCGTGAACGCGATGAACTAACAGCCGCACCAGAAGACTTGCCCGATGAGCAGGTGGGCGTCGAGCGGGTTGGCGAAGATGGCCGTGAGCATCACGACGTTGCCGAGATTGTCACGGGTTTCGTGGAGGCAAAACATGGGCCGCATGTCCGCTGGGCGGTTGAGGTGGCGATAGCCGGAGGCGAGGAACTCACGGGCGAGCTCGAACGGGGACATCCACCTCGAGATCGCCCACAAGCAGAGCGTGTTCTCCACGTACACGCCGGGGGGGTAGAGTTCCTCGGGGTACGTGTGCGGCGGCCAGTACGTCACTCCGGTGAACTCCATCTTGGCCGGCTTGATGTGCTTCGAGGGAGAGAGTGGAGAGGAAGAGGAGCGGAGATGGATCAGGCTTGTGTGGAGAGTGAAGAGGAAGAGAGATGTATAAATAGAGAGGGAGAGGAAGAGAGACCTAGGGTTGGCATGTGTATCGACGTGCGATTACTCTCCCGTGTGTAATGCGAGTCTGAAAAGAGCTCGATTTTCCGAGTCTGAATCAAAGCCTGAAGCGTGGTTAATAGCTGCGGTGCGACGGGTCAGCGTGCCTCTGAATCGGCGTGCCTCTGAATCGGCGTGCTTAATGGCTGCGGTGCGACGTCGGAAGGCATGCATGCAAAGACTGAGTCGAGCGCGCGGGCCTGCCGTGGAAGTCTGAATCGCCGCCACTAGGCCACGAATGCATGGAAAGGCTAGACGGGCGCGTAGCAGAACGGACACGATGACATGTGTCAATGACATGTGGACCCCGCACACGGCGGGCACCACGAGTCAGTGACTCAAATCCGTGCTCTACCGCGGGCACCCGAACCCTATGCGTGTTGGAAAAAGGAAAACAGGCCAGCCAATCAGAGCGCAGATAGCGAGTCTCGTGGATCGCCGTGGCTAAGCAAATCGCAACCGTCCGCGCTAGATTCCTTCTAGAAGGCGTTGATCCAACGGCCAACGGCCAAAACGCGGGAGTCTGCGGGTTTCCTTCTAGAAGGCTTGATCGGACGGCCAACGTAGGGCTTATCCAATGGCCACAAATACGAGCTAGGGTTAGCGGGGTTTCGCCTCGGTCAACGGGGTTTTGTGAGGGTTGACCAAACTAGGGTTGAGCATAACTAATTCAAAAAAAAATCCAAAAATGAAGAAACCTACGCACATGGTTTTGTAATGTTGTATAGTAACTAGAAAAAATATAAATAAGGTTTATATACATTTTTACGAAAAATCGTAAAATCAAGTGAGAGACCTCGAACACTTTCAAATGAGCATAATTAATTTAAAAAAAATCAAAAAATGAAGAAACCTGCGCACATAGTCTTCTTACGTCATATAGTAACGAGAAAAAAATATAAAGATGGTGTACATACATTTGCATGAAAATGCCTTCACTCAAATGTGAAATGTTGTACAGAGTAGTATGGATTTCAAAGGAGATAGTAGGTGGGTTGAAAGTTTTTGAAAATGAAAATTGTCAAAACCTCACCAAAGCTTCATCTTGGATTGACTAAGATAGATCTGAGCTTAGTTTTTCAATTTCATGTTTTAAACTTTATCTATTTATGATTTGCAATTAAACCATTATTATGCAAAAGAAAATAATTAATATGAAGATTAATTCAATAAATAATGAGACTTCGGAATGACACTTTATAGGTAGAATAGATGTCTAGGAAAATTTATTTGGCTCATTTAGACAAGGTGGAAAAAAACTTGCTTAGAAATGGGGCCGTTTACCCTACCTTTGGTGCTCATTTGAAACACATTTTTCAGGAGTTAGCAAAAGGCCTCGGATTGATGACCATTTAGATCAAACAAAGTGCATAATAGTTTGAAATCATTGCAACATCCAAGTTTAGCATAACACAAGTGGCATAAAAGTTTGAATTTTGGTTCAAATTTGAATTTTGGTTCAAATTTGAATTCAAATGACCAAGTGGCAAATTATTACAACAACATCATTCATAGTTATTACAACGAATCAAGTTTATTACAACAAATCAAGTTTATTACAACATCATTCTATTTATTTTGCCTCTTCTTACCACGGGCACCACTCGGTTTCTTCTCCTTCTCAACTTGTACAGCAAGCAACTTGTTGATACTCTTTCTTTTCTTACCAAAACCACTAGGCCTACCCACAGCACGGCCAAGAGGTTCATTTTGGACAACATCAGCAACATCTGGTTCAGTTTGCACCACAGCAAGGTCCAGGACAGGTTTAGCTTGTGGTCCAGAACAGGTTCAGCTTAGACAGCAAGGTCCAGAACAGGTTCAGTTTGCACAACAAGGTCCAGAATAGGTTCAGTTTGCACACCAGGGTGCAGAACAGGTTCAGTTTGCACAGCAAGGTCCAGAACAGGTTCAGTTTGCTCCTGTGCATTCAGAACAGGTTCAGTTAGTGAACTGAAACTTCTCTTCTTTCTACTACCACTGAGTCTTGCTTTTTTCTGTGGCCAGCATTGTTCAACATCAAGAGGTGGGCCTTTTTCTGCACGCTTCCCTCTGAAAAATAAATCATAAGACTTGGTTAGACTAAAAACAAGCAGCAAAAACAAAAACAACACACAAACAACAAAATTAACATACTTTGGCCTTTCCGGAGTGTAACGACATTTTGTGGAACCAATTCTATGCCCAAGTTCCTCACACAACTTGCATCTGTTTTTGTTACCATTTTGAGGCCTTTTTGGCTTTTCATCATTATCTTTTTTCTTTTTCTTACTACTCCCACCTTTCTCAAACCAAGGTTTGAATCTGCTCTGTTTGGACCTCCCAGCCTTTCTTCTAGTGAGGGGTGGACACATGGAAAATTCAAATTCCACCTCAGGCCACTGCGATTGGTCTGTCAGTGCTGGAATTGGAGTTGCATATGCAGCCTTGAATTTTTGCACTGAGTAATAATCATGCAAATATGGGTGCATATTTAACTTGGGTTTAGATGCCAAAAAAATTATGGCATGCTCACATGGTTTTCCAGTGTGTTGCCACTCTAGGCAGGTGCATTCATGCAAATCAGTGTCAACAACATGCCTCTTGCCACTCTTTGTATCTCTAACTTCAGCACCCCACAATGAGGATTTCTCAACAGATAGATGTGAAAGCTTTCTGCTCCTGCTGACCACTTGTTGTACCAATGCCGGAAGCTTATGCCCTTCCAAAATCTCACCAATTATTCTTCTCAATTCCCACAAGCGCATGATCATGATCCTGATTTGGTCCACGATGTCATGCATAGGCAAGTCTTTCAAGTCCTTCACCTTGTTGTTGAAACTTTCTGCCAAGTTGTTGTTGATATGATCGCACTTGATTGCAGTATTAAAACCTGACCTATACCATAACAGAGAATGGTAGGTGTTCAACCATGAAGCAAAATCATTCTCACTACATGCTGCCATTATCTTACCAAGGTGATAGGGATGTGTCTGTGAGGTGTAAGCTCTTGCTGCCGGCCACATGCGCCCAAATTCTTCTCCTCTGAATTTTTTTATCAGATTCATCCACATATGGCCAAAGCACTCCCTCTGCTCAGCATGAGGGAAAACAATCTTCCCTGCATTTTCTAGCCCTTTACATGCATCTGTGTGGATGGCCAAAGGTGATACTGGCCCTAGGCATCTTTTCAACTGCATCATGAACCATGTCCAATGGCAACAGGAAACATCCAGTTGTGTCCATCAAGAACATTGCATGCTGCCAACTGACCATTCCACTTTCCAGTCAAAAAAGATGAGTCGATGCTCAAATATGGACGACACCCTGCTTTAAATCCATCTATGCAAGGCTTTAAACACATAAAAAAATTGCTGAAATAAACCTTGCCATCCTCTTTTACCTCAGTATCTATCTCCACCACACTGCCAGGTGACCTCTTCTCCACCTCTGCTTTAAAACTATACAACATCCTAAATGTATTTGCCCAATCACCATATAATGTTTTCATTGCCCTTTGTTTTGCCTTCCACACTGTGGTATATTTCAGCACAATGGGATACATCTTTTCCAGGTCAACTTTAAGTCTCTTTGCTGTAGTGTTTGGGGTCTTGGCAAAAATAGGAGTAATCTTTTGTGTAATCCAAAGTTGTGATGTCATCCTTGAAACTTGCTGTGAACTGCTCATACATGTATGCTCATGTGGAATTTGATTTACCCTGATTGTATGGCCATCAGGTTGTCGTCTAGCAGATATGTACCACTTGCAAGGTTTGGCACCTCCATCATTACCTTGGCACCTAGCATAAAATTTCTTTCGATCAGTCCACAGAGTCTTGGCCTCAAACTCATGTCTCACTGCTTAGGTCTTGAACCACATTCTAAACTCATCCATTTTTGGCCACATCTTCCCCACCTCAATGACAGGGTTCTCTTTGTCATACACATGTGATAATCCCCAAGAGCAAGGAATCACTGTAGCACAATTCGATAAGTATTGAGTGTCGAACCCACGAGGAGCTGAAGGTAAACTATCTATTCTCTAAAGCCCTATAACCCTCTTATATGGCCTTTTATGCAAAGCAATAAATATGAAAGGATCTAACTAATGGAAGCAAGTGATGTGGAATGGTTTATCTAGTAACAAGTTTCTCAAGCAAGTTTCAGACACAGGTTTCTTAGAGCAAGTTTCTCTCAGCAGTTTTCTCAAGCAAGTTTCTCAAGCAGCAAGTATCAAATATCTCAAGTAGCAAATATCTCAAGGGAGCAAATGTTCTAGCAATTGTTATTTCATTCGCGTGGTTGTCACAATTAGTGAAGCACATGTTTCAGTCTTAGTTGTTTCTTTTAGGTGGGAGCCATAAATAGGTGTAGCCAAGTAAATGAGCAATAACACAACTCTTATGATGGATCTCATGGCCAAATAAATGTGCACAAGAATTATTAAGACATAATTGTCCCACCATAGCCTTAAGTTCTAGGGTCCCCCAATATATCCCCCATAAAGTAACTTCAAGTCTCAGACACCGGTTTCTCTCTACTCCGACATGTCCTACTCAATCCATTACGCTACGGTGATCACCTTACATGCATTCCCCAACATATGCGTGCACTCATATATTGTACATAAAGACAATCATAAAAGATAACAACACTTGTATGCAACCAATCAACGAACTATTTCACAAGTGCCATGAACAAATCACTTCTCAAACACAGATGGGAGACACAATAGATCAAGGGAATAGTATATTGCACCACACATCATGTTTGCCAAGAGTTTACAGTGGGGAGATGGAGATGATCTTGCTGTAGATGTCGATGATGAACACGCCGGAGGGGGGTGGAGCCCTCCGGAGGTGATTCCGGCGGCGTTTCCCCCCTCCGATCTTCTCCGGCGGCAGCCTTCTGACTCTCTGTTTCGTGGTTTTCTGTTTCTCCGCCGCCTCCTTTCGCGAAACGCCAGGAGACCTTTTTTATAGGCGTTTTTAGGTCAAGACGAAGTCGGTGGACGAAAGATCGACGGCCACGGAGCTCCGAGGTGGAAACGAGATAGGCCCACGCGGCCATGTACTTTAGGCCGCGTGGGACCCTCCCATTTCCAGCCTGTTGGGCTTCTGGTCTTCAATTTAAGCCCATTGCGTTCGTCTCGAAAATTCTGAACCGTGCTCTTTGACCTTGCCCTTTTTGGAGTCCCGAAGCTCCCGGAAAGTCTGAAACACTAAAAAAGACGTTTTCTGGAAAAACAGGGTTAATTCCAAATAAATGGGAAAACTATGAAGTATTCCCAAAATCATTATAAAACATTGATATAACCCTTATATGATGCAAATATGATTGGAATATAAGCAATTAAAGTGCAAAGTTCATGTATGCATTTTACATGCATCAACATCCCCAAGCTTAATCCATGCTCGTCCTCGAGTATGAAGATGATAAAACTAACATGGACTTTGCAATTTAATACTTAACAATGAATATCAAAGATGATTACTATTGCTACATATAGTCAAATGATTCATTCTTCAAAGGAGTAGCAATATGCAAATAGTTTATGAAGTGATATCAAGTATTCAAGACAAGGATGTTCATTGATAGTTCACAAAGTGTAACATAGTAGCAAGTAATATGGAACACATGTATGCATAATGATAAGTAGAACATCCTACAATGGTCATAGAGTGTAGATGGAAATCTGAATATGATAGGTGTACACTTTGGAAAGATGTATATGTGAGTAGAGGTAAAGCATGCATAAGTTTCATCCAACTTCCAAACTCTTCTACTTAAGTTAATGATTGCAATAAGGTATTCATTGGTGTCAAGCTCTCATTGCCCCTATCATAGCATCTTGAATGATTAAGGTTAAAGTGAAAGCAAATATGAGTAGTGTGCTTGACAAAGTAAAGGTTGGATGTCTCATGCCCCTTGAATACAAGTACCTACACCATGATTACTCAACTTAGGAAACAAAGCAAGTTCAAGTTATATATCATTGTAAGTAATAATAGTATCATCAAGAGCGTCAACTGGGGTACCTCTTGTCCCAGGATATGGAACAAGCCCATATCAAAATGACAAGACAAACAAACAAGATGAAAAACCTCAACACCCTTTTTATTTACCATTGGAATAGCTTTTTATTGTAAGGTGCGTCATAGATAATTCACCATAGCATGTAAGTAAATTTCCACCATGAATAATGCATGGCTTAGATTAGCGGCCCAGGCGTCTCTCTAACCATTTATACAAACTCATTTAAACTTCTTCATTTCCACCTCATTTCACCATGATAGGCATCCATAAACAAAAGTACATGATATCAACTAAATGAGATGAAGGAGCATGTTGAAAGCTTTGCATGTGACAGCACATATGGGCTAACTCCCAACCTCGAACATTTATCAAGCCACTAGCATCATAATCTTAATCACAATGGGTCATGTTTTATTTATTGCAATGATAGTAAAATGTGCATCAAGTTCGTGAGAGCTATATAACCAACTTTTCCCATGGCAATCAATAACATAATCATTTTCATTCAGAGGTATAGATAACACAAATATCATGATGAACATACTCGGAATAGCATATAGCTAGTAGGTAGATATGGTGGACTCACTGGAATAACTTTGGTTGAAGGTGTTGGAAACAAGTTTTTGCTTGTTGGAGTTTTTGGGCTAGCAAAAGGGAGAAAGTTGACCATCTAGATGCATGCATGAGTGTCCATAGAACTAACTAATCCATGTTAAACAAAGTGAAATAACTTTCAGCATCAAAACATGAATAAGTGATAACTCTTGATAAAGCATTTACATATTATTACTCATTAATAAGCTCATGAATCATGCAACTATATGTATCATTAAAAATCAACTCAAACATCCCTTTTCCCATCATGATAATAGCATCCATCATATTTCAACCCATATTTCCAGTAGCTCTCTCATATATAATTGATAGTGTGGTGGTCTCTCAAGACTCAAACAAAAACAAAAACGACGCTCCAAGTTTATGCGATAAAGTGTTTTGATCGAAAAACAGAAGTTGGACGTGTGCAAACCGAGAGTGTGTAGGTCCAGCGGGGTTGTCTTCACATCCCCAAGCTTATGGTCTTCACCATCCTTGGATAGCTCTTGGTGCATCTCCTCCAATCCCTGTGAAAAAACTTCAAAACACCGTTTCTCCCATTCTTTTCTGTGGGGTGCATTAATAGTGATAAACAAATAGGTTTCTTGCTGCATATAATCCTTGAACAAAAATTCATATGAGATGTCCAGAGTGTATAATGTTGTATGCCTACTCATAAACTCAATTGGATCAAAAAGATTCAACTTAAAAGCTCAAAGCATGCATCAAACAAAATGGGACAGAATCTGTCCAGAAAAACAGCAGCAGCAAAACGTATTTTTCTACCCTACCAAACTTTCTCGAAAAATTCCGAAAAAATTCATGCATACAGAGGATGAAAAGTTGCAACTACAGTTCAAATATGAGCTCATTCGGAGTTACAGAATAAGAATTAAAAATCATACCGTGCACAGATTCGTGCAGGAATAAAATCTCCGAACTCAAATAGCAACTTTTCAAGACCAACATGGGTAAAACTTGGCACTTTATTAAAAACTCCAGAACTAAACTAGACACAAATCTCTTGTTACAGCAAGAGGACACAAAGAAAAATCACACACAAAAATAACCGGGTTGCCTCCCGCAAAGCGCTTTCTTTATAGCCATATAGCTAGGCTTACTTACTTGGTATCAAGATGGTTGAAGTGAGGTGGCTTGGCATCCCCAAGCTTAAATTCTTGTATGTAGGGTGAGCCTAGGGGTACATCCCCAAGCTTGAGTTTTTGTCCCTCTTGATCTTGTTCATCACCCTCAATTCTTCCACCTTAAAATTCTCTTTACACAACACTCGTCACAAACTTGATTAGAGGGGTTAGTGCCTTCATAAATTAAATCCACATAGGCTCAGCAAAGACATATCATGAATTGATTTTAAACATTAGCTACTGTTACTATGGTTATGTAATGCTCCTTGATCAAAAGAACCGCACAAAACACAAGTAATGAGAGTAATGCAGAATAAAGACAGGATATGTCAAAAACTGGACAGCGAATTACTATTATCACTCTTTTTATTTGGTTTTAGCTTTGGGAAAAGTTTAATGATAGAGACTTTGCAATGGTTCCATTGGCATGAACAACACATGTTCAAGGTCGACCCCAACTTCTCCATTACTCATCCTTCTCATTAACTTTCCCAAATTTTATAAAAAATGAAAATCCTAAACTAATTGTCACAAATCAGTAGGTAAAGATATTTTACATGTTGTGAGGATATAAAGGTGTGCTCAAACCGAATAGGAAGTTAAAGCATAAAGAACACACCACAGAATATCAAACCATCAACTTTTAAGTCTAACTCTTTTCCTATGCATTGGCATTTTATATATGAATAAATAGCAGCAATTTTGTGATAACCAATGCATGTAGTGATCAGTAGCTTGCATTTTAAATAACATAGAAACATAAAGAGGATTCTTATCTCTTCCTCTCTCATAATAGTTGCAAGCATTAAAGTTAAACATACCCACATAGTTTTGAATAGAATCACCACATAAAGACTTATCATCTAATGAGCATAATGGATCATCAAACTCAATTAAATCACTTTCATCCTCAACGGCTTCCCCAAGCTTAAACTTTTCCAGAGCATTAGCAATAAAGGTGTTCAAAGAGTTAGTACCACAAACATGAGTGTTATGCAAATAAAATTTAATTTTCTCCTCAAACACTTCATGTCCTAACTCAAGATAGATATTATACAACTCTAATTTTTTTTGGTTCTTTTCCATTTTCTAATTTTTTTGTGTTTTAGATTTATATGTTAGTATGCAATGCAAACAAGAATAAAAGTTTAGCACAACGCTCCCCGGCAACGGCGCCAGAAAAGTACTTGATAATCCCCAAGAGCAAGGAATCACTGTAGCACAATTCGATAAGTATTGAGTGTCGAACCCACGAGGAGCTGAAGGTAAACTATCTATTCTCTAAAGCCCTATAACCCTCTTATATGGCCTTTTATGCAAAGCAATAAATATGAAAGGATCTAACTAATGGAAGCAAGTGATGTGGAATGGTTTATCTAGTAACAAGTTTCTCAAGCAAGTTTCAGACACAGGTTTCTTAGAGCAAGTTTCTCTCAGCAGTTTTCTCAAGCAAGTTTCTCAAGCAGCAAGTATCAAATATCTCAAGTAGCAAATATCTCAAGGGAGCAAATGTTCTAGCAATTGTTATTTCATTCGCGTGGTTGTCACAATTAGTGAAGCACATGTTTCAGTCTTAGTTGTTTCTTTTAGGTGGGAGCCATAAATAGGTGTAGCCAAGTAAATGAGCAATAACACAACTCTTATGATGGATCTCATGGCCAAATAAATGTGCAGCACAAGAATTATTAAGACATAATTGTCCCACCATAGCCTTAAGTTCTAGGGTCCCCCATAATATCCCCCATAAAGTAACTTCAAGTCTCAGACACCGGTTTCTCTCTACTCCGACATGTCCTACTCAATCCATTACGCTACGGTGATCACCTTACATGCATTCCCCAACATATGCGTGCACTCATATATTGTACATAAAGACAATCATAAAAGATAACAACACTTGTATGCAACCAATCAACGAACTATTTCACAAGTGCCATGAACAAATCACTTCTCAAACACAGATGGGAGACACAATAGATCAAGGGAATAGTATATTGCACACACATCATGTTTGCCAAGAGTTTACAGTGGGGAGATGGAGATGATCTTGCTGTAGATGTCGATGATGAACACGCCGGAGGGGGGTGGAGCCCTCCGGAGGTGATTCCGGCGGCGTTTCCCCCTCCGATCTTCTCCGGCGGCAGCCTTCTGACTCTCTGTTTCGTGGTTTTCTGTTTCTCCGCCGCCTCCTTTCGCGAAACGCCAGGAGACCTTTTTTATAGGCGTTTTTAGGTCAAGACGAAGTCGGTGGACGAAAGATCGACGGCCACGGAGCTCCGAGGTGGAAACGAGATAGGCCCACGCGGCCATGTACTTTAGGCCGCGTGGGACCCTCCCATTTCCAGCCTGTTGGGCTTCTGGTCTTCAATTTAAGCCCATTGCGTTCGTCTCGAAAATTCTGAACCGTGCTCTTTGACCTTGCCCTTTTTGGAGTCCCGAAGCTCCCGGAAAGTCTGAAACACTAAAAAAGACGTTTTCTGGAAAAACAGGGTTAATTCCAAATAAATGGGAAAACTATGAAGTATTCCCAAAATCATTATAAAACATTGATATAACCCTTATATGATGCAAATATGATTGGAATATAAGCAATTAAAGTGCAAAGTTCATGTATGCATTTTACATGCATCAACATGCACCAGCTCATCAGCATGTGCATCATCTACATCATCTGCAGCATCTAACATCAACTCTCCATCCACTTCTACATGGCCTGAATTTGAGTTAGCATCAGCAGGCAAAGTAGAGTCATCCTTCTCCTTATCTCTGTCATCAACTAGAATTCCAAACATTTCGGCCATTTTAGTGTCAGCTATTGGTGCAATGACCAAATCTGTGTGTTCAGCTAATTCTACTAAATTCCAATCAACAACAACCTTCCTAGCATCATGGCACCCCTGTTCTGCATCTGCAGCGGCCCCTGTTTCTTCACATATCACTGTCAGTTCAGAGAGCGTTGGCAACAACATCTGCTTCTCTGCAGCCCACTCAGCATCTGCCATCTGTGAAGCCATCTTTGATGGCACATAACCAACCCTGGAATCTGGGTTCAGATCAATGAGCTCTGCCCAAAAGGTTACTTTTTTGCTTGTCCAACCTTCTTGTCGATCAATTTCATTAACTATATCTTCTCCACCCTCAATTCGGACATAAGTGTTTTCCCAATCAGAATACCGTAGCAGTGACACCTCTTGATCTGGACCCCAAATAATGCTCTCCCAATTCTCTCGACCAAATTCTCCACTGCCTTCTCCTCCATGCGCTGAAGTTCCTGGGGATCAATATCTGTACATTTGACCTCCCAAATAACTCTCGTGTCTCTCAATGTTTCGAACGCTACCATCACCAAGCTTAGCCTTGCAAAGAAAGAATTCAACTGTAAATTCGAAGCTAGGCGTAGAATCCCCCTGTGAATGGCGGGCGGGAAGCGGCAGTCAGCTAGGGGTGCAGGGGACGAGAACCAAATCGAGTTCAAAATAAGCTAGAAGAGGGTGCGCATTACCGATTTGAACTCTCTCGGGGCTCCATCTCATTCCATCCACGGGCACCTCTCCACGCTTCTCTGATTTCAAATCGGGGGAAATAGAGCTTCAGGCCACAGACGCATCCAAAATTGAGGGGAACGAGACTAGGGTTGCGAAAATTACTCACCAGAGAAAGCTATGCCGCCGCCGAGAAAGGCGCTCCACAGCTGGCGAGAAGAAATCGTTGTCGCTGCCGGACAAGGGGCACAGGGCGGCGCCGTCGAGCAAGGGCGGGTCTACTCGGGTCCGTGCGGTGTCGTGGCAACTGAGTGGATCCCACCAGTCGGAGCACATAACCAGCCAAGTCCTAACCTAATCTCAGCCTCCGTTAAGAGTCAGACAACCGTTTTATCAGTTAGTCCTGTTTGAGCTATTCCCACGCTAAAAATGTCGCACCAGGGCTATTTCAGCCAACGTCGTCGCATCCTGGACAATTCCCCGAAACGACGTTGCACAGGAGCTATTTGCCCAAACTAAGGTGCACAAAGGCCAAAATCGTGTGAAGAGCATTCATTCTTTTGGAATGACTCAAGTTCCATCGTTCATGGGCGATGGGTACATGAGCAAACTGTGAAACTTCGGCAGTTCGTGCATGATAAGTTGATAACATAGCACAAACTGGATGATCTTGGCATTCCAATCCAGAACTCACCGTTCAAACATAGATGCACTAGTAGAAAAACCATCTTTGGTCCAGGGCCGCCCCAGCCATTAGCCCCGGTTCAGGTAAAAACCGGGACCAGTGCCTGGCACTGGTCCCGGTTCGAGTTGCCACGGCCCCGTGGACCATTGGTCCCGGTTCGGTTGGGGGTATTGGTCCCGGTTCTTGGCACGAACCGGGACCAAAGCTCCAGAGCCAGACACGTGGCGTGCGGCGGAGCTTTGGTCCCGGTTCGTGCCAAGAACCGGGACCAATACCCCTCCCTGCCTATAAATAACCCCCACCCCCTTCTCTCCTCTAATTTTTTTCTCTTGGATTGGTGGGAAGTGGGTGCTATTTTTTTTTCCTTTGCCACGCACAAGATGTGTTCGATGAAATGCCCGACCCACACTTAAGTTCACACAAAATGATATCCTCGGCCGAGGTTAGCAACTTTATCCTTTTCGTCTGTAATTGATACAGAAATATTGCACGTGTCGATGTACGGTGGTCATTTCACTATTCAAGATGTTATTGTAATGGTATTTGATAAACTTAATTATATATGATGCAGATGGATGCACGGATGCGATGGATGTACGGCGAACGACGCAGTTCCGAGTTTATTGCAGGCCTGCATAAATTTCTCGATGTGGCTGAGGCAAACAAAGTGAATAATTTTATGCCTTGTCCATGTGAGAAGTGTCGGAACGTCAGGGAGTACTCTGACCCGAGAACCATTCAAGACCACGTGATTCGGAAAGGTTTCATGCCCAGCTATAATTGTTGGACCAAGCACGGAGAAAGAGGGGTTACGATGGAAGACAATGAAGAAGAGGAGGATGATGACAACTATCCTATGTTCCCTGAGGAATGCGGTGATACTGTTATGGAAGACGTTGAAGAAGAAAGAGGTGAACATCGGGCATCAGATGAGCCCGCTGATGGTCTTGGTGGGGTCATTTCTGATGCAAAGCGAGAATGCGATACAGAAAAGGAGAAGCTAAAGTTGGAGGCCATGCTTGAGGATCACAAAAAGTTGCTGTACCCAAACTGCGAAGATGGCAGCACAAAGCTCGGTACCACACTGGAACTGCTGAAATGGAAGGCAGAGACTGGTTGTTCTGACAAGGGATTTGAGAAGTTACTGAAAATAATGAAGCCGAAGCTTCCAAAGGATAACGAATTGCCCGAGACTACATACGAAGCAAAGAAGGCTATCTGCCCTCTAGGATTAGATGTGCAGAAGATACATGCATGCATTAATGACTGCATCCTGTACCGCGGTGAGTACGAGAACATGGATAAATGCCCGGTATGCAATGCACTGCGGTACAAGATAAGACAAGATGACCCTGGTGATGTTGAGGGCGATGACGAGCCCCCCCGGAAGAGGGTTCCTGCTAAGGTGATGTGGTATGCTCCTATAATACCACGGTTGAAACGTCTGTTCAGAAACAAAGAGCATGCCAGGTTGTTGCGATGGCACAAAGAAGAGCGTAAGAAAGACGGGAAGTTGAGACACCCCGCCGATGGGTCCCAGTGGAGAAAAATCGACAGAGAGTTCCCGACATTTTCAGATGACGCAAGGAACTTAAGATTTGGTCTAAGTACAGATGGCTTTAATCCTTTTGGGGAGCAGAGCTCCAGTCATAGCACTTGGCCCGTGACTCTATGTATCTACAACCTTCCTCCTTGGTTGTGCATGAAGCGGAAGTTCATTATGATGCCAGTGCTCATCCAAGGCCCGAAGCAACCCGGCAACGACATTGATGTGTACCTAAGGCCATTAGTTGATGAACTTTTGCAGTTGTGGTCCGAACCAGGTGTACGTGTGTGGGATGAGCACAAACAACAGGAATTTGACCTACGAGCGTTGCTGTTCGTAACCATCAATGATTGGCCTGCTCTTAGTAACATTTCAGGACAGTCAAACAAGGGATACAATGCATGCACGCACTGTTTAGATAAGACTGAAAGTATACATTTGGGAAACAAGAATGTGTACCTGGGGCATCGTCGATTTCTTCCGAACAGTCATGCCGTAAGAAAGCCCGGCAAGCATTTCAACGGTGAGGCAGATCGCCGGAAGAAGCCTAACCTCCCTGATGGTGATGTTATATATGACATGGTCAAGGATTTAGAAGTAATCTTTGGAAAGGGTCCTGGCAGTCTATCTGTTCCGAATGACGCTGACAACCACGTACCCATATGGAAGAAGTGCTCTATATTCTGGGAGCTACCCTATTGGAAAGTCCTAGAGGTCCGGTCTTCAATCGACGTGATGCACGTGACGAAGAATCTTTGCGTGAACCTGCTAGGCTTCCTGGGCGTGTATGGGAAGACAAAAGATACACCGGAAGCACGGGCAGACCAGCAACGTATGAAAGACCCATACAACAAGCAGACGGATAAAGGGCGTCAATACTTAAGCAGCTACGCTCTTACCAAAGCAGAGAAGGAAATCTTTTTTGAATGCCTGAGCAGTATCAAGGTCCCGGCTGGCTTCTCGTCAAATATAAAGGGAATAATAAATATGGCAGAGAAAAAATTCCAGAACCTGAAGTCTCATGATTGCCACGTGATTATGACGCAGTTGCTTCCGGTTGCATTGAGGGGGCTTCTACCGGAAAATGTTCGAGTACCCATTGTGAAGCTATGTGCATTCCTCAATGCAATATCTCAGAAGGTCATCGATCCAGTAACTCTACCAAGTTTACAGAAGGCTGTGGTCCAATGTCTTGTCAGCTTCGAGTTGGTGTTCCCCCCATCATTCTTCAATATTATGACGCATCTCCTGGTTCACCTAGTCGACGAGATTGCCATTCTCGGTCCTGTATTTCTACACAATATGTTCCCCTTCGAGAGGTTCATGGGAGTCTTGAAGAAATATGTTCATAACCGTGCTAGGCCAGAAGGAAGCATCTCAAGGGGCTATGGAACAGAAGAGGTCATTGAGTTCTGTGTTGACTTTATTCCTGACCTTAAGCCGATTGGTGTTCCTGAATCGCGGCATGAGGGGAGACTGAGTGGAAAAGGCACGCTAGGAAAGAAAGCACTGATATGTAGGGACGGGCATTCTTTAACTCAAGCACACTACACAGTTCTACAAAGTTCCACCTTCGTGGCTCCGTATATCGAGGAACACAAGAATTATGTACGCTCCAAGAACCCGGGGAAGGATGACTCCTGGATTAAAGAAAAACACATGGAGACCTTCGGCAGTTGGTTGCGATTACAGCTCATGAATGACACCACTGTCGGAGATCAGCTCTACTTGTTGGCCGCGTCACCATCTTCGACTGTATTGAATTTCCAAGGGTACGAGATAAATGGGAATACATTTTACACGATCGCCCAAGATAAAAAGAGCACCAACCAGAACAGTGGTGTCCGCTTTGATGCAACAAACGACGATGGGCAAAAGGACACATACTATGGTCGCATAGAGGAGATATGGGAACTTGACTATGGACCTACTTTTAAGGTCCCTTTGTTTCGGTGCAGTTGGGTCAACATGAATGGAGAAGGGATAAAGGTAGACCAGCTGTACGGGATGACAACAGTGGATCTCAAGAATCTTGGTTGTTACAAGAACGAACCATTCGTCCTAGCCAATGATGTGGCTCAGGTTTTCTATGTGAAGGACATGTCCTCCAGACCGAAAAAAAGAAAAAACAAGCAAACGAATACATCAGACGATGAGCCAAAGCGTCACGTAGTTCTTTCAGGGAAAAGAAACATCGTGGGAGTCGAGGACAAGACAGACATGTCAGCAGATTATGATAAGTTTGATGAAATTCCGCCCTTCACAGTGAGAACTGACCCAAGCATCCCGTTAAATAATGAAGATGCTCCATGGTTACGGCTGAAGCGATCATAGGCCAGGGACATACGCGAAGAAGGGTTCATGGCTTTTATGTAAATCAATGTAATGTATTAGCACCGTAGGGCTGTATGACGGGAATCCGAATGCTTTGTATACTGCAAATCATCGCGTGGTCGTGAGCAGCAAATCGACCTTCGATCCACAGCGGCAAGACGTCTCTGATGATCTACGACCGTCCCAAAAAGTGTTGGGAATGTCGCAGATCATCAGAGCGCCTTGCCGCTGCTTGGATCGGACCGAGGGGCATGGCTACCACTTCCACCACCACCACCACTCCCACCTCCTCGGCAATTCATCATTGCGTCACCCTAATCCAGTGGCTGGATTCAACCTACCTGAGGGCTTGTGTTTCCAACAGCGTCGTTGTGTTGTCATTGTTCACCGTCCTACAGGAGGTGGCTCCAATGGCTGGCCGGTGAACAAGGACGAACACAATAATGCCAGGGAACATGCCAGCAGGTAGGCTAAATCCAGCCATTGGATTCGGTGGCGAAGGTAGACGCTCGTTGTGTGCCGTTCGCTGCAGGGACGCCGCTATTTATAGGCGATTAGAAAGTGTACCTGTGGATGAGGTGGGAGTGGTGGTGGTGGTGGGAGTGCTGATCCAACAGCTCACAAGCCCTCAAAAGAAACACACCCCTGATCCAACGGCTCACAAGCGCTCGAAAGAAACACACGATCCGTGTGATTCTTTAGTCCCGGTTGGTGTTACCAACCGGGACTAGTTCTAAAAATCCAACAGCTCACAAGCGCTCAAAAGAAACACACCCTGATCCAACGGCTCACAAGCGCTCGAAAGAAACACACGATCCGTGTGCTTCTTCCTTATTGGTGGGAATCCCTTTAGTCCCGGTTGGTAAAATTGCGCGGGAACAAATAAGCCCCTTTAGTCCCGGTTGGTGGCTCGAACGGGGACTAAAGGTCTCACTATATATATGTAGTCATGGCCTCCATTGGCATAGCACATCTAAACTCATATCTGCAACCTCATCACTCTCCCATGGCTTCCACCGTACCCACTCTAACCTACTCGGAGGCGGAGGCGCTTTCCGCCTCGAACTACCCCTGCCCGCCCGGCTACGACGTCCCCGCCGGCTGGAGGCTGAGCACCGGAGGCGTGCCGGTCCCTCCTATCCCTCAAGGTTTGGCACGTCGGGCGGCCATCACGAACCACTACTACCTCGAGCTCACTCCGGAGCAGCGGATGGATCCCCGCTGGCATCCCGACTACCGCCCGACTTGGGACGCCTTCTTCATCAATCGGCGTGAGAGGGCGCTCGCCAGGTACGAGGAGGATGGCCCGCCTCCTTCGAACTTCAACGAGGCCGGCCGTCGGCTGTGGTGGAGCGGCCGAACTCTCCAGAGCGTCATGAACTACATCACGGCCGGCGATAACCCCCGCCTGCGCTACCCTCACTTCCAGTCCAGGCGCCCGACGACAGCGCCGCCCGACGACAACGACGACGACGGCGGCGACTACGACGACTACGAGGACGAGTATTATAGGCCTAGGCAGGAGTATGACTAACCTATGGTTTGTCTATGTACCCAAGATTGTTGTCATGAACTACTTCTGGTCTAGCTAAGACGACGATCGTGTAAAATGTATCCAAGATTGATGGGTGACTACTTTTCGCATTGATATTAAACAAACCATGCAAATTACATTGACAACATAAACCAACGGCTCACAAGCGCTCGAAAGAAACACACGATCCGTGTGCTTCTTCCTTATTGGTGGGATTCCCTTTAGTCCCGGTTGGTGGCTCACAGAGTGATCCAACAGCTCACAAGCCCTCAAAAGAAACTGTTCTGCATTAATAATTATTATTACATATTATAAATATAGGTTCACTGAAATTGTTCTGCATTTACTTCTGCTTGCCATGGGATTTTACAACACCAAAAATAGAATTAACTGAATTAATAATTATTATTACTTAATCATAAATCTTACTTAATCATTTTTGATCGATTTATACATATTATTAGTCGAGTTTGGATTTTGGATTTTGGATTATTTATACAAATTCAAACACTTTTCATGTTGAAAGTTTTGTCAATTCAAAATATGCAATAAAGTTAATGCATTTTTAATTGAAAATGGCAAAATGGTTAATAGTTTGTATAGTTAGAATAATTATTTTAGAAAACAGAAAATGGTTTTGGATTATTTATTCAAATTTAAAAACTTTTCATGTTGAAAGTCTTTTCAGATTCAAAACCATTTGAAATTCATATCCAAACACCTAAATAAGAAAAAAAAGGCGGGAACAAAATTTCAGAACTGAAAAGTTCGAAATAATTTGAAAAAGGACTCTTTGGTCCCGGTTTCTAGCAAGAACCGGGACCAATGAGTCCATAGACGCGCGCCGCGATCTGGCATTAATTACCCACTTTGGTCCCGGTTGCTGGCAAGAACCGGGACCAAAGAGGCATTGGTCCCGGTTCTTGCCAGCAACCGGGACCAATGACCCCTTCTATAACTGCTGGCACCCTTTCTTCTTCCTCATTCACGCAAAATCGACGAAGGACCAGAGGACGCGGAGCGAAACGACGCCGTCAGGCTGCCCGACCTCAGCGCCGCCCACGCCGCGCTCGCCGCCGCCGTCGACGTCCGCCGTGCCGCCTCCACGCGCCACCTCTCCTCCGGCCACGCGCCACCTCCACGCCGGCCTCCACGCGCCGGCCGTACCTCCCTCTTGCTCGCCGGCCCGAAGCTCCGGCGCGGCCAACCACCACCGGCGCGGTCCACCACCACCGCTGGCCGCCGCTCCACCACCACCGGCGCGCTCCACCACCACCGTAGCTACTCAAGGTGAGAGTGCTTTTTTTTCATAATTTTGCATTGTAGCTAGATTGTAGATTATAATTGTTATAGAAATTTGTTAGATATAGATTATAATTGTTATAGAAATTTCTAAACATAATTTTTCTACTCAAGGTTAGAAGTAATTAGATTAAAATTGTAGCATTGTAGATTAAAATGATTAATATGTTTAGAAATTTGTTAGATATAGAAATTATTAGGTTATAAAATTGTTAGGTTATAGAAATTGCTAGGTTAGTTGTAGATGGTTTTTTGTTAGCAATTTGTTAGTGTTAGTTGCTAGGTTAGTTGCTAGGTTTTAGCTATTTTTTGTTAGCCATTTTCTGTTAGCCATTTGCTAGAATTAGTTTTGTTAGTGTTAGTTTTAGTTTTGCTATATATTGATGTTATTTTAGTTTTGCTACATATTGATGTTAATTTTAATTTTAGCTTTGCAAATGATTTTAGCTATATTGATGTATATTTTAGCTTGAGCCTTATGTTCTTGAGCTTAATGGCTTTAATTTCTTGATGTTTTAGGGTTTAGGGTCTCCGAGTTCGCCGTCGCGCCCAAGAATCCCCCCCGAGGTGCTCTGCCGCTCCCCGCCCGAGGTGCTCTTGCAAATGAGATTATAAGGCAGCATATGAAGTTTCTAATTTGTTCTTGCAAATGAGATGATTATTGTAGTGTATCTTGACATATGGAACAAGTTACCCAACTAAAGTTTTGTGCATTGTTCTTAATTTGCAGAAACTATGGAACGAGACGAAGATCAGGAAAATATCCTCCAGGATATAATCCGCGGGCCGGAAGATATTGTCGATGTCACCACGGAGTTTTTGAACAACTCCGGTGAGGGAGATGAGTCTCTCAACCGAAGAGACGGCTCCGGTGAGGTAGAACCCGACGGCCGGGGTGTGGGAGAAGTCAGCGAGGAGAAGCCGACGAGGAGAAGCTATATGTCAGCGATGAGGGCAAAGAAAGACTTTGGAGAAAGCTCATGGTTAATTTCACCCTGCCGGCGCCAGAGGTGGATTCAGATGAGGAGGATCCAGATGAGGCAGAAAAGATTGCCCGGAAAATCATGGAGCAAAAAGTCAAGGACTGGGCACTTAAGAAGATGGCCGAGCTATTCAAGAACTGGAAGAAAAGATTGAACAACCTGTTTGTCAAGAAAAATAAGACTCCAGACTTCGATAAAGGGTATGAGAAGATAAAGGACTACTGGGAAGAATTTGTGGCGTACAAGAAATCAGAGGAAGCTCTGGAAAAGTCTGCAAAAAATGCGGCAAATGCTGCTCTAAAGATGTACCACCATACTATGGGGCCTGGTGGCTACGCTTTTAGCATGCCTAAGTGGGAGAAACTTGAGGCGGACCTGCTGGCTAATGGGATCACTCCAGAGCCACTCAAGTGGATCGAACGGGCAAGAAATTGGTTTTACGGGCCTGGGGGCACGTTGGACGCAGAAGGGAAGTGCATATATAACAGAAGACACAAAGATAATCCCCTACTACCCATTCAAGAAATTAGAAATGCAGTAAAGGATGTTGCAGAGGGACGGTTCATTCCCGATAGAGAGGATGACGAGCTCACACGCGCCCTTGGGAATAAGGAACACGACGGACGGTTACGGGGCGTACCTGGCTCCAAGCCCAAGACAATTGCGATTCCCGAGCACAGAAAGAAATTTCCTGATAGAAGCCATCAGAGGAGAAAGGAAAGGGAGGCAATGGAAGCACGCGCTGCTGCAGACCGGCTGCGTAATATAGAAGAAGAATTAAAGCTGCAGAAGGAACAATTGCCGTGCTTAGCCAGCAGGTACTAGCGGCAATCTCAACGGCACATGGTAAGCTGCATGCGATGGTACCGGTGGCCCATCGAATCGGGAAAAGCAGCGGGATTCCACGAAGCTCCAGGATGGTAATGATGATGCAGTGGCTCCTCTTCGTCGCTACCCAGTGGATGATATCACGGAGAGCACACCTTGTGAGCTGCATGTGAAAGTTTATAACATATCCATGAAGGTGGCGGTCGGCTATGCCCTACCAATTGGACCTAATCCAACTTACCATTTTGCTCCGGTTCCAAATGGCTACGCTGTTGTCGGGGTGGATGCAGTGATGAAGATTTTGAGGAGCTGAAGCTGCACCACCCTGCAGGTGAAGATGGGGAGGTGCTTGAACTTGGCGAAGCCTGAAAGCGCCAATTCTATGGCCAAAGGAATTCATCGTGCTTCCGAACTGGCAGCCAAGGCCATCGACTCCTCACCAGTCTCCAGCGCAACAGTCCTCTTCACCGCCTCAGCATTCTCCAGCGCAGCCGTCCTCTTCACCGCCTCACAAGTCTCCAGCGCAGCCGTCTCCGCCGCCGCGTGACCAGTCTCCAGCGCAGCCGTCTCAGTAGAAGAAACGGACCAACGCCGCTCCCCCGCTCCCCACTCAGAAGAGAGGTCGCACTCAAAGATAGTCGACATCCCGACGGTTCCTCCCAAGAGACCTTATGACGGGACTGAAGCGGAAACGCGAGGTAGTGGCTGCCTACAATAAGGCTTTTTTTGCACCAAAAAAGCCGAGCAAAAGAAGGTATATGATGCAAAAACCAAAAAGTGGGTTATGTCCTTCCTTGAGCAGCCATCCCAGATATCGATGAATCTGCATCTGACTATGGTCGTGAACTTACTAAGCTAGCAGTGCCTAGTCTGAGCAGAAAAGGGAAGAAGTGCAAAAACCGGAAACAAATTGCCCAGCTCGGACAGCAGAAAAATCAATCGGTCCCCCGCTTAGTGTGTTCCGATGTCGACAAGGACTTCAGAGCCGCTATGGATAAGGACCTGGAATTATTGGACCCCAGAGCCATAGCTGCTAAAGAACTTGGTGTCACTGTATCGCAGGCCAAGGAACAGGCTACCGCCTTGGGTATGAGCCTTGGTCAACTTTTAGGCTATGAATTATGCGCCAATGTTAGAGATGGCACGGAAATATGTCGAAGGGGAGCCTATGGTCAGTAATGAGGAGCTGACGGGTCTATCAACACATATGCGAAATCTGCATACCTGGTACCTGGTGCACACATCAAAGAAGGACGCGAAAGTGTGGTTTCCGCTGGACGTTAGAGTGGAGCATTTCTTCAAACGTTACATTATACATGTTCAACTGACTGAACTGTTCCAGTTATTCTAAAAGCGCGCCCTCGACAAATCTATCCTCTCTTGCTATTGTCTGTAAGTGATTTATTTTCGTAATTAAGTCTCTAGCTCAGCTCGTTCATTGCCTGTATTATATTATCCTGACTATATATATCCTTTTGTACGCTATTATGCAGAATGAAGATGCTGGAATGCAAAAGATCTAGAGTTTTTGAGGTTGGGTTCGTTGACCCATATATCGTGAATTCACATACGTTAGTCAATCACCCAAAAGACGTGGAGAATGACCTGACCACCTTTTTAACCATGCAACATTTCTGTACGGAAATACTATTTCCTTACAACTTCAGGTGAGTGTTTCTGTCTTGTACATATTTTATTTGGCTTTCTCGATGTTAAGTGTAATTGATGAGCTATGCATGTCTGCTTTATGTAAACGTCCGCAGGTTCCACTGGATTCTGCTAAGCATTCAACCTGACAAGTCCATAGTTGAAGTCCACGACTCATTAAGTTGGGACCAAGCGTTGTGGTCCGACATGAAAGAAATGCTCAACAAGTAATTTCAATCATTATCGCATTATATCGCCCTCTTTCGTTCGTTCCCTGATGTCAAGTAATTAATAACTCATTTGTTCATTTTCTTTGCCAAAGCAGGTGTTTGACAATTTTCAAACAGAAGTAGAAGGTCCATTAAAGATGAGCTAACTTATAAAACGGTGAAAAGTCCGCAGGCCACCGGGGAGTAATTTATGTGGATTTACGTTTGCGAGTTCATTCGCGAGTTGACCACTGAGCGGAGAACAACTGCTTTCAGCAAAATGCGGGAGAAGATCGACCCAGAACGGCGCGTACAAGCAATTCAAGAGGAATTGGCGGGATTTCTGCTTAGGGAGGTCATCGATGAAAAGGGAGAACATTATGCTTCGGACGATGAACTACATATGTGATCTATCTCCATGTAATTAAATACTTGTATTCTCAAGAGATCGAATATTAATTATATATGCATCAACGTGTACTGTGTTATAGTAGAGCGTATAATATGCGTACGGAAACGATGGAGAGCACGTCGGCGATGCGAGAAGGGGGAGACGATGGAGGCACCGACGAGAGGGAGGGGGGGGCACGGCGAGAGGGGGCACCGGCGAGAGAGGGAGGGGGCACCGGCGAGAGGGGGCACCGGCGAGAGGGATAGGGGGCACCGGCGAGAGGGGGCACCGGCGAGAGGGAACGGCGAGAGGGAGAGGGGACACCCTAAACCCTAAATACCAAAAAAAAAGGCACACATTGGTCCCGGTTCGTATTAAGAACCGGGACCAATGGGTCTCCCCCACGCCCAGCCAGAACTGGCCACGTGGACCAGCATTGGTCCGGTTCTTGGACCAACCGGGACCAGCATTGGTCCCGATTGGCAGTCCCGGTTGGGCAACCGGGACTGATGTCCAAGCCCAACCGGGACCATAGTGTGCTTTTTCTACTAGTGATGGGGCAGCTATATATATAAAACACATCTTCTCGTGCTACTAATTCAACAGTATGCATAATTAATAGACCAAGTCAAATAAAAACATTATGGTTCCTGCGTGAGACATTGGAGTAGACCAACATACATCATACCTAAACCAGTACTCTTTAGCGTTGCCTCTACCCAAGAACACGTTCACCTTGCATTAATTAAGGAAGAGAGCAGTCCTGCACCAGGCAGCCGTACCAGCCAATGACATGGGCAGGCACACATTGAAGCCGAACATGATGTAAATTCATTGACCACACAGTGACAGAAGTACCCGGTGGCCTAACAGTGGCAATTTTCCGTTTTTAACAAGCTACCGAGCCCACCTTCTATTCGGTTGCCACTCCACCACTAGGACATGAAATATACATGCATACAGCTTGGCTCGGTCACACTGTAGACCCCCGGATTGGATTACCTTCGAGGATGTCGAAGACTTGGCGAACTCACTTGGACCTTGCCTGCCCGGTCGAAGGGGTGTACTGGAACGGGTCTCGTGCTTGTGTCTTTGGAGATTTGGACGAAGCAATCACGCGAGCGCATCAAGTTAGCCATGCATACATATTTGATGTAATCCTATTACACTGGGCTTTGACTTTTATATGCTCGTACGGAGCATACTTTGGTTGTATTGAATTTAACACGGGATAGATCAATGGTTGTGCGCATAAATCGGTTGTACTAAAGTTAACCGTCGTAGATGAATAGTTATGTGCATCAATCAGAGGCCGAAATATGTCCTTTTATCGGAATAGAAAGAGTTAGAAGCGGCACACTATGATACTCGCTGGTGCAAGATTCTTGGTCAGATTCATCGAGGGATAGGCCTTTTGCTTCCTGCTGTAAGCCTACAAAAAAACCAGATGGTACAAGAGCCGACATGGATCTTGGTCTACTGCTCGTTTGTGTCCAATTGGTGCAGCTAGCTATCCGGTGCCGCACATTTGGTGGTTGAGTTGATTCGGGAAAATGTGGAACTCTCCTGTTAAGAAAACTTCATCAAAACCATGTGTAGACTTTTTTCAAAAAATCTAGATGTTACCTTCTGTAAATTGTGGTAGTCCGATTTTATCTTTTCTCAGACATGTTTCCACTAACAAAAACATCATTTCAAAAAATATTCATATCAAACCACATTTGTGACAAAAGTAACTTAGAAATTTTCATGATGGTTGCATTGGTGACCTAGTAATTCTAAAGTAAGTGTTGTGTGTCACTGACACCGCTAAGTCCGATTTTATTTTTAAACCCCATGAACTTCTTGTGAAAGCGTGAACAATTATTTTACTCCATGAAGCATTTTCTCAAAAAGGTATTTGCGGTCTCGTTCACGGGTAACAAGATGTTTACATGTAAAATACGTTCACAAATAAGAAATGTTTACGGGTAAGAAAATGTAAAATCATGGGTAAGAAAATATTCACGGGTAATAAAATGCTTACGGGTTGAAAGTGTTCAGGATAAAAAAAAATCACAGGTAAGAAAATATTTACGGGTAAAAATATTTGTGGGTAAGAAAATGTTTAAGGGTTAAAAATGTTCACGGTTAAGAAAAAAGTGTTCACCAAAAAACAAAACTGAGAAACACAAACAAACAAAATACGAAAAAGAAATAAAAAGAAAAAAGAAATCTCATTACAAAAAAATAAACAGAAAATTTAAAATACAAATTATACCAAAAAACAGGAAAAGAAAACAGAACAAGAAAAAACAAAGGAAAAAGAAAGAAAGATGAAGATGGTCCTGCCCATGTGGTCGATCGCTACGCCGTCGCGTTGTTAGACACTCGAGTGCTGCCCATTGGGTCGAGAGGTCACTAGGGAAAATATCCACTACCTGATAGAGGGCCTAGTGCTGGGCCGGCGGAAGGTCTTCTGCTTCTGCCTAGTATTAAACCATTCGGAATGATTCCCTCCAAAAAAAAAGTGCATTGTTTGTGCTCTCCAGGAGTAGCAGCCATTCATTTCTTGTTCGCTTGCGCCTCGGCAAATGGCAACCGTTCGATCAGAAGCAGCCATAGCACGTCGGAGCTTCTTTGTGCTACTGGCACCCGCCGCGGCGACCGTCGCAATCTTTGTATTCTCTGCTTCGGCTCTGTCTCGCTGGATTTTCCCCAGGAGCATAGTTGTGGAAAAACCATGTCTCATTTTCAGAGCCATCTAATTAAGCCTCGTTCTGAACATAGAAGGTACCTCACATTCCAGCCGACACCATGGTTTTTCTGGTAAAATTCTCCGCATCTCAAAACAAAACTATTTTTGTGCCATGAAAAAGTAAAACCCGTACATAATCACCTGGAGAAAAGAAGGCACAATATACCATAGTGCTGGTCGAATCGAATTAGAGCACAAATTAAGGCAAGAATGAGCCTGCAGGTATTCCCACTAGCGCGACCACAGAACCAAAAAAGCATGCACACGTCGCTCAGATGCCCACACATGTACACACACGAGTCCAATCAGCTCCTAATCATCCTCGACTAAGCTCGAGACCTTTCTAATTCCCTTAGCCCCGACATACCTAATACCCGATCGATCGGACCGTCCAACCAACCAGCTGACGGCATGCAGAAAACCAAGGTGATCGATGCATCCATGGATCGCAGCGGAATCCTAATTATACCGATCGATGGGAACCCAAGGCGGAATCACATTCTCTACCGAGATAAGCAAATCATATATATGCTCGCTGACCATTTGCCTTTTTGCCTTTGTGGCTCGCAAAGGTTTTTATCATCCAGAATACTCCACTGAAAAGAGGCGCCGATCGGTGCGCGATGATTCACGCCATCGCCATAGAGGTTGTCGTTGTTGTTGTTGCTGCAGGCTTCTACCGGATAAGTGGAGTAGATCGGCTGGACCCTCCAAGATCACACGTCGTCCCTACATGATCGACTTGATGCGATCGGCAATTCGCATCGAAGCGCATCAGTGAAAAGCGGTGTTCGTTCTTTCGAACTTTTCATCGTTGGTCGTTGGGAAATGATGAGAAACCATACCGGGCCAGCTAGTGAGAAAAGATCGAGTTGGATATTTTGCATCTTCCGATGTGAAGTGTCGATGAATGTTGTGCAGTCCTATGGTTCCCACGTCAATGCAAGGTTGTCCGATCGATCGCAATGACACCAGACAAAAATATCTTCTCAGGGTCGAGCATAACCAGCATGATTTTAGAAGCTTGGATTGGATGATTGGGAGCGCACGCACTACGGGAAAATGCCTCTCCGCCGAGTGGTCAAAAGACTCGGCGAAGGCCCAAATCCAGCTCGGCGATGCCTTTGCCGAGTATGGAACTCGGCGACCTAGACTCGGCAAAAAACGCCTCGGCGAAGAGGCTTCGCCGAGTGCCTTTTGTCGGGGGGACTCGGCGAAGCCTTCGCCGAGTGTCTTTATACCCCACTCGGCGAAGAAAAGCAGATCCAGCCCGTCCTGTCAGATGTGTGTCAGACGAGTGTCAGGCATTCGCTGAGTCCGGGGGACAAGACACTCGGCGACATGGCGCACAAACGCGCGACACGTGTCCAGAAATGGCGGGCTCGGTAAAGAATTTCGCCGAGATGATGTCTTCGCGAGTGCCAGGCTGCTGTTCGCCGAAGCCTCTGCTTCGCCGAGTGCCTCCTTCGCGAGGCTTTGCTTCGCCGGGGTGCGGTGATGTCTACGTGTGGTTCTATTCTTGTAGACAGTGTTGGGCCTCCAAGAGCAGAGTTTGTAGAACAGCAGCAAGTTTCCCTTAAGTGAATCACCAAGGTTTATCGAACTCAGGGAGGTAGAGG